>CM076906.1:36730873-37330873 GCA_039519145.1 Kokia cookei
CAATTTGATGTGATGTGTGTCGCTCGGGCTTATATATTGCACCTTATAGGGGGTGTACTGATGCCGACGACAAATAGAAACAAAGTGCACATCATGTACTTGCCCCTATTGACCGATTTTAATGAAGCGGGTCAATATAGTTAGGGCTCGGCAGTACTAGCGACATTGTATCGTGAGCTTTGTCGATGCACAAAGTCTGCTACCGTTGTATCTAATATTGTTACAATCGTGGGCCTTATATCGGATGCATTTCTTGGCTAATATCAAATACCTGCCATATGTTTTCCCACTTGTGAACAAGTGATAACATCTAATCTTTGTCCACAATTATTTGATTTTTTTGTATGTAAATTTGATGTAATAAGTTATTTTTCGTAGATGGCGTGGGAATCCGAATATTGGAAGGTCATTCACGGTTCCGATATATCGACAGATGATCGAGACACATACGGGGGAGATGGTAAGTTATTCGTGACATGCAATTACATGAATATTCATTTATTAATATTAATTGAGTCGTCTTACTATAACAATGTTATTTAAATTTGTAGTTCCTTTGGATGCCCTATTCAGTCCCTGAGGTGATGATTACTATTCCCGATTTTGCCTACAACCACTCGCACTTATGGTGCATTGATGCACCAGTTATATGCTTTCAGACAGTCGAGTGGTATCACGGGGATCGAGTACTTCAATAATTCGGGTACATACAAACCATCCCAAGAGACCTAATTGATTTAGGAGATATTCATGGTATCAATAAGAAGGGGAGATCGAGAATGGACTGGGGGTAAATGCACAAAAGATACGTTGCAGTGTAGGCAAAACGGGAGGAGCAGATACCTCAACGTGACATAGATCACGGTTTCACTTTTGAGGTATCCGTAGAGTATAGATAGTGGTATTTCCAAACGGGGAAACCATATATATATGGTGGGCAAACAATGTTAGTCCCCCCGTTCATGTTACCACGTGAGCACCACTTTCAGCCGTTTGAGCCTGAGCCTGAGCCTGAGCCTGAGCCGCAGTACTATTCGGAGTCTGCGCTCGAGTCGGAGCGTAACACCGAGTCGACGCCTAAGTCGTATTATTCAGGGTGGTTAGTGAATGCATATAATACGAGTTGGTCAGCGCACGAGTATCATTCAGAGTTTCTCGAGTCCAACACCGATGAACAGGATCCAAGATCATCTTTTATGTTTGATATCTTCAGCTCGATACCACCACAGTTCTCTACTCCTTTCAGTCCGTTGCAGTACTCTACTCCTCCTCACCCATTACCGTTGCAGAACTTTAGTCATTGCTCATCATCATCAATGACACCTAAAGGTGTGAAAGACGATGACATTGAACGTCGTGAGCACCCGCAACGTGCTCGTAGACCACCACAACGTTTTACTCCTAGAACTACACCATCGAACCATCAAATGCGATGAGATAGGCCTTAGAATTAAATATGTTTATGTATGCAAATATTTTGTATTTCCTTTTTCTACAAAACAACTACTTATGATCGTTTAATGTCATTTGCTAAACCTCATTAAATAAATTCAAATTTAAAATAGAATTAATTTCAAATTCAATCATAAACTTAATTAATTCCAACAAAAAAACGACCAATAAAAATAGCTTAAGCCGGGCCCGATCCGGATGACTGCACAATATGGTAGGTTCGTTGGGGGCAATTACATCGAGTATGCCCAGCTAGCCTACATATTCCACACGGCTTGCTGCCGTATATTTTCTCCATAATGTCTATTTTGTTGTGGATTCTGGAAATAATCGGACGACCTTTCGGATTCATTCGCAAACCTCTGTTCGGTATAAGCTCGAAAGTCATCGGAGGCACCTCTCATGTGGACAAGTCAGGCAGGACAGGAAACTCGTTTTCTCAAATACGTAATGTGCGTTGGAGAGTGTAAACAGGGTCGATGAACTGTTCAACATTGAGCGACACTTTAGCACAAGTTGCAACGACATGCGCATATGGATAACGAAGTGTATCGAACCTCCTGTAATCGCAGTGTCTGTTCTGCAAATCAACCTCGTATGACCTAGGTGAGATACCAGGTTTTCGCCTAATTGTCTCTGTAACTTGAAATCGTTGAAATTGTCGTGAATATATTTTAATGTTCATCGTTCTTGCTCTCTGATGATTTGCATCCATTGCATTCCTGACGGTTTCGACAAAAACGTGTCCAACGTTCATCTGGTCGATTTTTCGCATCCCCATTACTGTATCAAAGTAGCCAGCCTATAGAACGTAGCCGAGAACATGGATGGAATCGGTAGATGTCGTATTCTCTTGAACACGCCATTAACTAACTCTGCCAAGTTGGTCGTCATTTGACCATATCGATACCCGTCATCAAAACTTTGAGCCCATTCCCACGGCTCCATGGTACCTAACCACTCTCGCAACGACTTGTTCGTTTCACCTTCCATGTCACGCTCAAGTCTGGTCATTTTTTGCCGGAATCTGTGTGGCTCTAATTCGTATGCTGTAGGAATATTAAGAAAACATAAGTTATGCTCTCGAATTAAAACATAAAAATAAAAAAATATAACTTAAAACAAAATTTCTTTACCCATTCTCATAAGTCGTCTTCGCCAGTCTGCATTCTTATATTCTTTTTGAAAGTTGGCCGCAATGTGTCGGCTACAATAAATCGATCTCCATGGTACACCGGTACGTCTAATGGCCACAATAATCCCCTTTCCTCTGTCGGAGATGATGCAAATATTATCGTTATGAACAACGTACCTCCGCAGGTTCGTCAAAAAGAATTCTCATGATTCCATATCTTTTTTGTCCACAATAACAAATGCTATTGGGAGCACGTTCTGGTTCCCGTCTTGAGCCACCGCAATTAGTATAATCTGCGTATATTTCCCGTATCCCATCTACCTGAATAAATGGCTTGCTGTGAGGAAATGCTCTAACACAGGGATTAAACGTCCAAAATATATATTAGAAAATTCTTCTTCCTGGTTGTAAGTTGTTATCCGGACCATAATAAGGCCATGTCACCAACTCAATCGCAATCCCGGGCACGTATTGTCGCATTGCGACTATCCACCCTTGCAGTTCATTGTACGATACATCTCAATCACCGAACAACTATTCCATTGCCATCTGTTTCGCAATCCATGCTTTTCGATATGAAACTCGATAATGGAATCGTGTTTGCATCTAGACAATCAGTGTAGAAACTTTGATGGTCGGATCGTCCTTCACCATTGGCATGATATATGTGTAGATAATTTTAGAATCGAGTTTTCGGTGATCTTCTGACAAACGTGTTGAACTGCATGTGTGAGGCTTAAAAAATTTTCTTATCTCCCACTTTTGCGACTTCTGGATAAATGCAACTCGTACCCGTCAATTGCAGTCTTCTGTCCAACACTCTCCAATATATAATGTCGGTTTAGACACGACGACTTTGTAGTCCACTGACAAATTCATGCTATACCGCTTAATGGTAAATACGCACTCTTCCTTCGAGTCAAACCTTTGACCCACGAACAACTGTTTAGGTTCTGGTGTAAGTGCCAATCGGTGAGCAGACATTATATCAGGGTACTCTTCGAAATCGGCTGCATATGCCGCATCAGGGTCTATAAGTGACATGTGTGCCCCAGCAGGATAATTATGCATCACAATACGTCGACCATCCGAGACCTCGTCATTCAAGCTTTCCTCATCAATATCATCCGAGACCTCGTCCATGTCGGGATCACTATCAATATCGTCCTCGTGATCAGAAGGATCACTACTATCATATCCATCATCACCATCCGCATCATTATCGGGTGCAACATTAAGATCGATATTGATCCCACTTATCCTGCGAGCTACAGATTGATTATCAATGTAGGATGTCGGAGCCATCATACTTAATGGAGTGGGATCTTCAACTCTCTCAACATCAGTTAGCTCAGCAAATAACTGAATCGGTGCATTTTCATTGCTCTGATTCCCATAATAAAGAGCGATCATTGTCTCAACATCTTCATCGTCTACGAGTTCCATCTCGGTAAATTTGATAAGATCTGTTGAAATTGGAAACTTATAGAAAAGTTTTGAGATCCTTTTCCCACAACGTCTAGCAACTCTTTCACTAATCTTTGCCTTCATATTATCCACCGAGACATTTTTACTAAATCTCATTGCTAGTTGTTGACGACATTCAAATACATATCCAATTGTTGTTGTCAAAATTTTCCCATCGAAATAAACGCATACGAAAAATTGATTTTCCATCTGTTAAAATAAATAAATAAGATTTTTTACACAATTAATATAAAAAAATTATTTATTATAAATAAATAGAATTACAGTTAAAATTTTCTACTAACCTTCTGTTTCCTTTTCTTCTTCAAAACTTTTGCTTCCTTTCCTTCTTAAAAAATTTGCTGTTAAAATTTGCTTTTCTTCTTTTCTTCTTTCACTCATTAATTTGTGTTTAAACTAATCTGATGAGGGGTTTAAATAGTTTTGACAAAGACACCATTAGTGCTGCCTACCCAGTAGGCATCATTGGTGCCGCCTATCCTAAAGGCACCACTTATCAAATTTTAATTTTATTTAATTTAATTTTTTTTTAATATAAAAATATATAAAATTAAAAAAATTAGCACCACTCACCTAGGTGTATTATTTTGGTAAATATGGAGAGTATTATTTTGATAAATAAATATTTTTTTATATTATTTATTTAAAAAATTTGAGTTAGTCTTATTCAATATTTAATTTAATTTTTCAATTTTATATTATTATTTTCTACAATTCTTATAAAAAATATTTTTTTTTACTTTTTTAATTTTTTATAATTTGAATGGATTAAAAAATATATATATTTATATTATTTAAGTTATTAATTTTATTTTTTGTATTATATTTTGGTGTATAATTTTTTTTGTATTATTTATGTCAAAAACTCTAAAAATTCGGATAAAAAATACAATATAGGTTTGGTGCAGACTGCCAGGTAGGCACTTTTGATGTCGCCTGGCAGGTAGGAACCACTAGTGCTGCCTGTCAGGTAGGCACCACTAGTGCCGCCTGTCAGGTAGGCACCTTTGGTGTTGTCTGTCAGATAGGCACCACCCCTTGTACCACTTTCGTATTTAAATACCGGGTTTATACTTTATCGGGTGTACCGGATGTTGTTTAATATTAAACAATTCTTGTGTTAGACTTGAACAGTGGTGCCGCCTACCCAAATGGCACCACTCCCCCCAAGTGTACCATTTTAGTAAATAATGAGGAGAATATATTATTTTGGTATAAATTTTTTTTTTGGTATTATTTTAATAAAAAACCCTGGGATTTGGTTATGAATGAAACCAACTCAATTAATTTAACTGAGTTGGTACGCGATTGACACTTAACACCGATTTATTCAAAAATTTTATAATAATTATAGTTTTTAGTTGGATGGAAAAACGAACCCATCGAGTGACTCTAGTGGAAAAAGATGTGCAATATGTCTGTGCAATATTTGTTCATACTTTCTTAACCCTTTAACAAGGCATGCACACCTTGCACACACAGATACTCGAATCCGGGACTCCTAAGATGAACAACATCTTTTTTTCCACTAGAGCCACTTGTTAGGTTTAAAGAATACAAATTTTTAAAATATGTTAAATGATTAATTTAATATATTTCAGTTCATACATTTAATCCATGCATTACATAAGTATTCAAACAATGATTGTGGATAATTGAAACTGTCAATTCAAAACTATTTTTATGTTATTTTAGAAACAATAATTAAAAAAAATTATTCAGATTTCATTTATTATATAAATTGTGAAAATACTATTTATTATTTATAAGTTATTTAAGTATGATTATATATATTTACTATTGAGGAATTTTAAAATTTAATTTATTATATTAAAACATTTGAAAACAAAAGTTAACCTTTTTCAATAGTGTTAATGGAAAAAAGTTAATGAAAAGACTGAAAATGAGAAGAGGGACCAATTTTGAACAAATAAAAATAAAGAGACTAAATACACGCAAATCAATAAATATAGGGACTATCCTTAAAAAAAAATCGGGTAATTGTGATTTTGTTATCCTGAAAGCAGAAAATCTCTGCTACAAAACAACTGTTTTACAAACAAAGCCTATACATTTTACAATTCATGCAAACCCCAATTCCTACAATGATTCATATCAAGAATCGATCTAGCCTGTACACTTTCCTTAACCCCAGCCAACAAACCATCTCCATTAGCATGAGATCTACCAAAAAGGCTGCAATTCCTCTCCCTCCAAACAGTGAATATAAGCATTCCCAACAGTTTAAGGATAACAAAGATAAGAGATTTGGCCTTCAATTTGAGATCAGCCCAACATAATTAAATATCCTTAGTATATTCATGTCCTTAGAAAGTAATCTATCTTTAGTTTGAAGCCTGTTAATCGCAATCATCACAACTTGGTAGTTGAGATAATATTACTAACATCATATAATCTTGAAATGATAAGAGCAGTCATCTCTCTCATCTTCAGTAGTCTTTTGCAATTCCAACTATTTGAAGAATCAATAGTGACATCCCAAAAGCACTTATCTTTCACAACATACTCCTTATTGAACCCTCTCCAGCAAGAATGGCTTTAACATGCTGTAACATGCAAGCCTTATTCCAATATTTAAGTTTTTTCAAACCTAATTCACCCTCAGCTTTAGGTGAACAAGTCTTATGCCAGCTAACTCTTGCACCAAAAGCTGCACTATCTTTCCCTTTCCATTGTATTCAAGATCCATTGATAATCTAACATTTTCAGTTCATATCATGTCATCTTCTTCCACACCAGTACCATTCGCATTGTTCTCTATTCCACCATTATTATCTTCATCCTCTTGTAACTCTTCAATAATGTCAGTTGTTGTTTGGACATCCTTTCCAATGGCAGTCTTTATTTTCAAAAATGCAGTGTCTTATTCTTGAATTGGTTGCCTTCTTATGACTCTGCATACATATTTATATACAAATAATTAGATACCTTAAAGAATTCATCCCAAACTGCTTACTCATCTATCATCATTTTCCTTGTGCTATCTCATCCAAAGCCGCTAGTGTGCTTTACATAGATCATGTCTCGTACAATTGACCACTCCTTACTAAGTGCCCTTTGACTATTGTCAATGTGAGGCTTAGCCTTAAAACTAGAATGTGGGAGTTTCGATTGTAACATTCTCTCAAGTAAAAGTAGATATACCATTGTCTAAAGTCAGAATCAACATTGCGACTACTGATACAGTACAATTTAAGAAGGCATTTAATATTTTGTCCTCCTCATCTATTCAGTGTTCCCAAAGTATGGGAACTGTGAGTGCTCTTGTAAAACCGGGGGAGAGAAGCTCTCTCCTTCTCATGGTTCCCCTTTCCCCTCTTGTGTTGAGAACGAATGCTCCTAGTTGGGATATAGGCTTATGTAGATATGTAGTACACGTATCTAAAACTATACAGCACTTGACGACATTATCCCCAAAATTAATCAAACGAAAGCTATGTACGTGATGGTTGACCTGATAAAGTCTCTTAACGGCGGTGAAAACTTACACATATAAATATCTTTTACACGTATAATAGAAGTATATATTCTGCTATTCGTCAATGGTAATAGTAATATGGTTGCGACAGCGTGGAGCACTGAAGCAAAGCTAAGTCTGTGAAAGTAAATATCTCCAATATCCATATAATTCTTTTAAATAAGACAAACTAATGTTCCTCAATCCTCTCCCCATTTGTTTGCCATGTTTATGCTTTTCTCAGTTATCTCGATTGATTCGAGAGAGCAGCAAGACGAGAAGCAATTGAAACGCACCATGTAACCAAATAGTTCCCCTTTTCCTCGAATGACTGCCACGCGTTGTAGACGACAAATATTCATGCATGAGGACACGTATATACTCAGCCACGTCTCTCTCCTACTCTTCGACCACTTTTCCTTATTCTCATTTCTCTCTCTCTTTTTTTTTTGTCATTTTGATTTATCGACAAGAAAAGAAACCAAAACAAGCTGATTACGCCTTTAATCTGAATAAAATTTTGATTTATCTTCCTTTTTTCTGGGGAAGGGGAAAAAAGAAGAAGAGACGACGTTGAAGCGGTTCGTTTCAGAATCATGGTGAAACTAGCCTCAGCAAGAGAGAGTCGAACGTACGGTCCAAGGCTATCTCAAAGCAGGGCTGAGTACATGAACGCGGGGCTATATTTGTTTTCAACCATTGTGTTAATTTGTGGTTTTGCAGCAGAGTTTTCAAGGGAACCCAGATCGGGTCTTGTTCTAATGCTTATTGCATTGGGTCTTATAATTTTGGTTAACATCCATGACCTTTTGGCTCATCTCGCCGGCATCGGTTTTCGTTTCACTTTGATGGGTTTCGATCCCCAGCTTGCTCTCGTTGAATTCTCTGTTCCACTAGTTCAAATCTTAGGCTCACTGCTTCTCTTTCTGGGAATTCTCTTCCTCTTCATTCAGGTTCACAAATCATCCCTCCAAAAAAAAAAAAAAGTTAAAAAATTTTTCGTACAAAATGGTAGATCATTTTGGAAAACGATTGAATGAATTGTTTTGATGCAGGCGGAGAAAGGGTACGGGTATTTTATACTGGAGAGGCATGCTTTGGGACTGCTTATTGCTGGACCGGTTTTATGGGTTGTTGGGTCGATTCATAACTCGTGTCAAATCTATGAGAGAGCCGATGCACATGTTCAAATCTTGCAACAAAGTGTCCACATCCCGTTTTTAATTGGCAGTATATTGTTCATGGTGGGAGGTATTGTCAACGGCCGCGAGCAAACTGGAGTTATTCATCATGGTTTACAATTACTGGTAAGCTGATGTAGATAGTTTTTTTATATAAAAAAGAAGCAAGGAATGATGATTCATGATGATTTAGGTTTTATTTTGCTTGAAGTAGTATTTGTAATTTGCAAATCGGGTGTAAAAATGCAGGGAAAAAGATGGGTGTGGTTAGGAATATATGGGAGCGTAATGTTTACGATAGGGGGGTTGACGAATGTGGTAAAGGTGTTCAAGATGCAGCAGATGAACGGGATTAGGCTCGAGAAATTGCGTGGCGGAGCACAAGAGGGGTTGATTGAAGGCAGGGAAGGGCAGGTCCCGCTCATTATTGACGACCTGCGGAGGAAAATAGAAGTTGATGAGGTCAAAGCCCCCACTGCTGACACGCCCACGCCTTACAAGGATGTGCTTCTTGCTCGGACTTGAATTTTACATCTATATATTTAATCAATTCGGAATTAGTGATCAGCTCCTTAATAAAATATTATTCATTTCTTGTAGACATTATTGCGAATCTCGTCTCTTTCAGCTATTTTCCCACAGAAAATATCTCGAAAATAGCTCTAGCCATTCTTATCGTACCTTTTCCATAGTTTGCTTACCATATTTTTAGCCAATAGGTTTATAATAATAATAATAATAAATTCATTTATAATTAAAGCAATTTATAATAAAGCATATCTATTATATTAAGGGATATAGATGCATTCTTGATCTTTTTTTGTTATTTAACTTAAATTTTTATAATATTGAAGTCTACGTCTGTATGTTTTATTAGTCTTCGACATTTTTTTTTTAAATTTCTTCATTTTATGTTAAATTTCATTGGCCAATTGCCTAATGGATTATAATCTAGAAAATTTTAATTATTATTTAAGATAAATATAGTTTTATTATATTCATCATATACTTATACTTTAATTCATTAGAGATAAGCTCACGGTGATTTAATTATAATGTATTGTTTAAGCTAAAGTAACCTAAAATATTTTAAATTTTATAATAAATAAATCCTTAAAATATAACACTTAATAAATACATAATTACATTAATTATTTTTGTTTAGATTTGATATGCCTTCGCATAGTGAAACGCTCCCTACAGTGGAACGAGAGGCGGATGCTAACACCCCAGCATCGAACAGTGGTGTTGGACGGGCGACGAAAAAAGTAAGGACTCGATCGGATGATGCTTTCGCTTTTGATGATCCGACTGTGGATAGGAATGGTCAAACCATCCCGTCTGAAGTTCAGATGGCTTCATATAAGTCAACTCTTCTAGGTTCTGTGGCGGAGACTGCTTCTTGTGGTGTTTAGGAGGAGGATTTTTTTTTTATTGATGGTGATGCGATCACTGAGATGGTGGAGGGTGTGCCCTGGATTACTTTCTCGGAGAAAGTACAGTATTATATCCGACGAAGAATGGCCAAAACGATTACAGTCAAGCTATTGGGGGTAGGATTGGTTTTAATGTGTTACTCAATAAAATCAATTTACTTTGGAACCCGAATCATCCAATCCAACTTATGGACTTGGAGAATGATTTCTATTTGGTTCGCTTCCAGGACGAGGATGATTACAGTAGAGTTTTATTGGGAGGGACGTGGGTGGTGTTTGGGAGATATCTGACTGTCCGTCGTTGGTCACCAAATTTCTCTACAAGCCAGAGTGATATTGACTCTCAGGTGGTATGGATACGTATACCTGGACTTCTTGAAGGGTTTTTCTCAGATTGCTTGTTGAGGGCGATTGGCCAGACGATTGGGTCGGTGGTGAAATTGGATATACATACTGATTGTGCTCGCAGGGGTAAATTGGCACGGTCGGCTGTTTGTGTTGATTTAACAAAACCTCTGGTTTCGAAATTGAGAATCAATGGCAGGTTACAGTGAGTTGAGTATGAAGCATTACCCAATATATGCTTCCATTGTGGTTGGTATGGCCATACATCGGATGGTTGCCCGAAGGTGGCGGCGGATTCAGCAATGGAAGAGACAGCTCCTGTTCGTCCAACTTCGGGGAAATCGGGTATTGATGAGAAGGTTGAAGCTGAACCCTTTGGCTCGTGGATGGTGGTTGAAAGGAGGAATGGTCGTGGCCAGGTCTCCGGTGAGGGTAAGAATGGAAGCTCCAGGAGTTTTGCTGGTGGATCTAGATTTGCATCTTTAGATATGAATGAGGGAGGGATTTCTGTCGTGAATGATGCTGGATTTGCTGGGGATTTTTCAGATTCGATAAAAGCTAGTAATGGTGGGTTTGAAGGGAGAAATTTAGGTTTTGAAAAGGGTAACACTAAGTTAAGGGAGAAGCAGGCCAAGACTAAAGCTAAAGGGAAACAAGTTGTGGTAGGGAGTGGGCCCAAGGACTCTTTGAGAATTTTAAAACCCAAAAATAGGAGTGGGCGTCTACTGTCGAAATCTAATGGACAGAGTTCTTTTGATGATGGGTCCAAATTGATCCAAGAAGCTCAATTGGATCGAGGAAAGGCTGTTGTGGTGGAACCAGTGGTAAATTCGGGCACGTTGGATAAGATAAAACATGCAGCAGTAAGGGTGTTAGAGACTGGGAAAATGGGCAATTACTCAAGCAAGGAAAATGGAGTTTTTCGGTTTGGTAATACGAGGGTTTCGCTTGAGGTGCAGGAACAAAAGAAAAATTCTATTTCTAAGCCGAAAGGGAAGCCACCTGATAAGTTGGATGAGAGACATGGACCACAGGCAGTTGATCTACATTCGGCAATGGAGGGGATAATTGGGGAGCTCGAAAATGAGAAAATAGTGTCGACATCTCATGATGTCCAAGAGATTATGGTAGTAGAGGAGTCGGAAGGTACTGAGGTAATTTCTTAAAATTTCTTCTTTCTCCTTTTGTTTGGTTTTCATCTTCTTGTATTTTTCTGCTATGGATACAAGGATTATGGTTTGGAATTGTCAAGGAGCGGGACATCCACGCTTCAATAATTTTGTTAAAGAGTATAGGAGGGATTTTTCGCCCGATATGTTTTATTTCTTGGAAACTCGAGTTAGTGGAGCACGTGCGGATCGAATAATCGGTAGGATGGGTTTCACAAATTCGTTCAGAGTGGAAACAACTGGTTTTTCGGGGGGATATGGTTGTGTTGGAATGACTCTCTGAGGGTGGATATTTTACACATTCATTCGCAGTTGGTTCATGTAAAAATCAGTAGCTCGCAGATGTCAACTCATTTCTTCTTTTCTATTGTGTATGCTAGTCCCCATTCTGTGAAGCGAAAGGAATTGTGGCCTCTTTTAAACTCCTTTGCGGATTCGGTTGAGGGCCCTTGGGTACTAGCTGATGATTTTAACTCTATCATTGATGGTTCTGAACGAATGGGTGGGGCTCCTGGTTCTCGTTTTGGTTGTAGGTGGTTTCGTGAGTTTATCTTCAACAATACGTTACGTGACTTAGGTGCTAGCGGTGTAAGATTCACTTGGAGTAGGGAAGGGTTATCGCAAAGACTTGATAGGGCTATTTGCACTGCTGCATGGGATCTTTTTGCACCTGAGTGCTTAGTCCAGAATTTGCACAGATTGAAGTCGGATCATCGTCCCATTTTAATTTCACTCCGGCCTGCAAGAAGTAAATATGCCAGGCCTTTCCGTTGCCTTGCAAGTTGGATTTGTCATAGTGATTTTGGAAATGTTGTTACAAGGAGTTGGAATGATGCTCTACTAGTTGGGGATAACTTGGAACGTTTTCAAAATACTGTCTGGGAATGGAATAAAACAGTCTATGGGAATATTTTTGTACGAAAACGTAAATTGATTTGTGAGTTGCAGAAAGTTCAACGAGTTCTTGAGGTTCAGTACTCTTCGACGCCCTGTAATCGAGAGTATGAGCTACGTCAGGAACTTGATGAGGTTTTAGCTTATGATAAACTATTGTGGTTCCAAAAGTCAAGGACGGAGTGGTTAAAGAATGGTGATCGGAATACTGCCTATTTCCATAGCCGAACCGAACAGTGAAGCGACGTCAGAGGAATAAAATTGATGGGCTCGTTGTGGATGGCGAATGGTGCTTTGAGGATGATGTGTTGCGTCAGCATGTGGTGAGCTTCTTCCAGGCTTTGTTCACTGTGGATTATGAGGTTCGTGGTAATCTCTCTTGTTCTGTTGTTTTTCCAGTGGTATCTACAGAGGATTTGGGCTCTCTTCTTTTGGTGGCTTCGAATGAGGAAGTTCGTCGAGCTGTATTTAGTATGGCACCTTTGAAAGCTCCCGGTGTGGATGGTTTTCAAGCGAAGTTCTTTTAGACGCAGTGGGAAATTGTAGGACCATCAGTTTGCTCCTTTGTTCGTCAGTGTTTGAGTGGTGTACCACTAGATCCAAGGGTGAATAGAACATTATTGGTTCTCATTCCAAAAATGTTAAATCCTGAAAGCATTACCCAATTTCGACCTATAAGCTTGTTTTTGGTACAGTATAAAATTCTTACAAAGACGATCGTCAATAGGTTGCGTCGTTTGATGGTAAAGTTGGTGCGCCAGAATCAATCGAGCTTTATTCCTGGTCGTGACATAGTTGATAATAGCACTGTGGCACAAGAGGTGGTGCATTCGTTAAAGAATTTTAAAGGTACTAAGTGTGGCATGGTTATGAAAATAGACCTTGAAAAGGCCTATGATCGTATTAGATGGGACTTTCTACGTGTACTTTGTCCTTGGCAGGTATTCCTGAGACTTTGATTTGTGTTATTATGAATTGTGTGTCGTCGTCCCCTTTTCAAGTTTTATGGAATGGGAATAGTACGGATGCCTTCCTTCCATCTCGTGGTTTAAGACAGGGTGACTCGTTGTCACCCTACCTCTTTGTTCTTTGCATGGAGAGACTTGGGCATTTTATAGATGAAGCAACAGTAAATGGCAGTTGGCGTCCTTTGTTTTTATCTCGGCGAGGTCTCGCATTGACTCATTTATTCTTTGCGGATAATCTTATGTTATTTTCTGAAGCTAGTATAGATCAAGCGGCAGTGGTGAATAATATTTTAGAAACTTTTTGTCATTTTTTCGGACAAAAGATTAGTAGAGCAAAGTGGCATATTTTCTTCTCGTTGAACACGCCGACTTATTCTACTGAGCAGATTTGTGAACAGGTGGGGTTTTGTAGAGTGGAGGATCTTGGTAGATACTTGGTTTACCACTGTTGCATTCCCGAGTTAAGATCAATACGTTTGAGTTTATCCTCAGCAAGGTTAGGAATAAACTTTCAAGATGGAATGCGAGGAAACTCTCAATAGCTGGCCGAATTACGTTGGTGAGGTCAGTCCTTCTTGCCATTCCTAATTATTTTATGTCATCTGTTCGTATTCCTGTTTCTCTGTGTAAGGAGATTGAGAAGCTGGCTCACAACTTTATTTGGGGATCTATAGATGGTTCTCGAAAGGTTTCCCTGTTATCTTGGGATGATTGTTGCAAACCTTTAAAGAATGGTCGTTTGGGGTTAAGGCAATTGGCTGATCAAAATAAATTATTTCTACTAAAGCTTGGGTACCATTTGTTGTCAAATACAGACTCCCTATGGATTCAGGTCCTTGGCAGGAAATATAATGTTTAAGGGACACTTCCAAGCTCCATATATAGAAGCAATTGTTCTTTTGTGTGGACTTCTTTGACGCGAATTTGGGCTGATGTTGTATCCAATGTTGTTTGGGTAGTGGGCGATGGCAATATAATTAATTTTTGGAATGATGTTTGGGTGCAGTAAGAAGGATCGTTACGGGATCTTTGCCTTGATCCGGTGAACATTGATCATACTTTGTGTGTTTGTGACTTTGTTACTGAGGCTGGTATATGGGATTGGGAGCAGCTGAGTTACTTGTGCCAGGACCAACCCTTTGACGAATTGCAGCAATTCTGCCTCAAAGTGCTATGGCTGGGCATGATAGGTTGGCTTGGAAGTGGAGGGGCAAGGATGGTTTCTCTTTTGCCGAGACATAAAAAAATATGTTTTGTCAAGGTAGGGAAGAGTCTACTGTTTGGAATTTGATTTGCACAGCCCGAGCACCGCAACGAGTATGTGTTTTTTTATGGCACTTATGGCATGATCGGTTGCTGAGTAACATGGAGAGATGTCGCCGGCATATGACAGATGATGGTTTTTGTCCTCTATGTAATGTGGGTTTGGAGACTGCGCTTCATACTTTTCGTGATTGTGCTTTTGCCAAGGCCGTATAGACTAAAGTGGTTCCACGCCATGCTGTTCGTGATTTCTTTTCTTTGCCCATGAAGGATTGGATCATATGGAATCTACAAGATAAGGGAAACTTTACCAGTGATGTTGTTGAGTGGCAAAGTCTTTTTGGGATGCTATGTTGGCAACTTTGGAAGAATAGAAATGAGGCAGTGTTCTCAAACGGTAATAGGAGTTTGCATGCGATTGTGGATTCAGGACGCATATGGGCTCGAAGCTATCGGGACTTGGACATGAGGATAAGACCTATGGGGAGTATGGAACACTTGTTGCAATGATCACCTCCTAGTGTTGGTTGGGTTAAATTGAATGCTGATGGGGCGGTTCAAAGGATGGGAATTGGGCGTCTATAGGAGGAGTACTTCGAGATTCGTATGCACATTGGTTATGGGGATACACTATGAGCTTTGGGACTGAGTCGGTTTTTACTGTTGAATCTCGTGCATTGTTGGAAGGTTTGCTTTTGGCTTGGGATAAAGGGTACCGTGGAATTGAAGTTGAGAGTGACAACGCTTTATTAATGGAATTACTCCTATTTGGTGGTGGAGCAAACAACACTCTAGCAGAGGTACTCATGCTTCAACTAGTCTTATGTCGATAATGGGAGATTCGACTTCGTCATATCCCAAGAGTTATGAATGGTGTTGCTGACCATTTGGCTAAATATGCTACTGTTGAGAGCCCGCAACTCCAGATATTTTTTATCCCACCATCTTCGGTGAAGAACTTGTTACATAGGGAGTGCCATGAGTTTCTTCCTCCTTGCTCTTATCCATGATTATGCTTTTGTAATCACTTAATTGCTGTCATTTTTAAAATATATATATATAATTACTTTTATATTTTTTTTAAAATATGTATTTTTTAATTTTCTATAAAATACACGTGACCAACAAATTAATTAAAATTTGAAAGCGGAAAACAAAAGTAATATAAGAACAATACAATTATTATGGTAATATTATTTAGAGATAAATTTTAAAATTATACATAAATTATAATTTAATGTGTAATTGTATATATGAATTTTTGATTGTGTAATTTTATGCGTGAAATTTTGATTTGATTCGATTCTCGTAAATTATTAATACAATTATTGATATAACATTATTTTATGTTTATATATTACATTAATAAATAATTATATTTATTAATATAAAAAAAATTGATATATTTATTCTTTTAAATATATATGATTAAATTAAAATTAAAATTTTAAATATATATTTCAATCACAATTATGATTACACTAAAGTTTATATATATAATTATTAAATCAAATTTCTCCTTATTATTTATTGAGAGTATATTATAAGTAAAAGAATTATTAGTTTGAATTCAGAAATGAATGAAGTTGAATGGTGAATGGAGATAAGGGGTGTAACTTTGACTTGCACTCGTTCCTTTCCTTCCTCCGAATAATCTGGTGGTCGTGGGTGGCTCTTCTTAACTTGTTTTTGCTTTGCATTCAAAGCTGAAGACGAAGAAGAAGCCCCAAATATTCTTTCGTTAAACCCTGAAGCAATGACCCTCTCCCTTTCTCTCTTCTGCCCCCATCACCCTTGTCTTTCTTCTCCTCTTCCTATCCCACGCTTTCACCCTCCTCCGTCCCTCTCTTTCAACCCCACTCCCTTTTGCCCTTCTCCACTTTTCCTTTTTTCCCGATTACATCCCCGTCCTTTTTCAATTCGTTGCTCATTGCACCCCGACAACGTTAACTCCGATTCCAAATTGGATTCCCATCTTCAACCTTCCACCCCTTTGGTTTCGGATGTTGATGGATTTGAGAATGCGGCCGAGGGGATTGAAGTGAATAACATCGATGAGGAACCTGAGAATGCGGTGGACAACAATGGGCAGAGTGATGAATTGGTGGGAGATAAAGGGCCCAAAACCAAAATCCCTGCCATGGTGTTTTTTATGGGAATTTGGGCTATGATAAAGAGTGGAATGGACAAATTGTTAGCTTTGGATTGGTTCAGTTGGTTGCCGTTTTGGCGTCAGGAGAAACGTCTTGACCGCTTGATTGCCGAAGCCGATGTCAATCCCAAAGATGCCGCTAAACAAAGCGCTTTGCTAGCTGAGCTTAACAAGCACAGGTTCCCTTTTAACTTATTTATTGTTGATTAATTTCGAAGCATTTTTTTTATCCCTCTGATTTTATTATTTTCAAAAAAACAGTCCCGAGTCCGTGATTAAGCGATTTGAACAAAGGGATCATGCGGTAGACAGTAGAGGAGTTGCCGAATATCTTCGAGCGTTGGTAGTCACTAATGCCATTGCTGAATATCTTCCGGATGAACAAGCTGGAAAGCCTTCTAGTCTTCCTACTTTGGTAAGAATGGCGCTACTTCGTGGCTTTGCTTTTGTATTTGCATTTGATTCAGCTTTTCAATTACTTTAATATTGTCAAACTTGGTCGAACAGATGTAATGTCTTTGACATTTGACTTCTGTTGGACGTGTCAATTGGTGGATAAGTAGTTCTATACGAATCTATGCTTTGTTATCACCAAAGACTTAGAATATCTGATTTGGTTGATTAAAATTTAAAATGCAGTTGCAAGAATTAAAGCAGCGTGCATCCGGGAATGTGGATGAGCCCTTGTTAAGCCCAGGAATTTCTCAGAAGCATCCGTTGCATGTTGTGATGGTAAGTCTCCTTAGTTTACTATTCTGTGTGGGAGACAAAATGGTTACACATTTTGGATTAGTTGATGCTCTACTACAATATTTGGAGTTGTGGACTATTATAACTTGTCCACAACTTGGATTCATCTTCTCTCTCTCCTTAGATCCCTTTGACAACCAATTTGATAGCAGATCTGTTTTCTTTTTTTGTTAGGTTGATCCTAAAGTTTCAAACAGATCACGATTTGCACAAGAGCTTATTTTAACTATCTTGTTCACGGTTGCTGTTGGATTGGTTTGGTATGGATTCTGTGATTGTTGTTGTACTCCCTCTCTCTACTTTTTTCTTTGTTGAACTGTCCAGTCCTTGCTTTAACTTCCTGTAGTTAATTTTGTTAACATGAAAGCTGTTTTCAGGTTAATGGGTGCTGCTGCCCTTCAGAAGTATGTAGGAAGCTTGGGTGGAATAGGGACTTCAGGTGTTGGATCAAGTTCCTCATATGCCCCCAAAGAATTGAACAAAGAAGTGATGCCTGAGAAGGCAAGTATCCGATGCCTCTGCTAGCTGTCTAAATTGAGTAGACTATGACATTTAGTTGCATTTGAAGACTTCATTTCTGTTTTCAGTATGCATAGATGGAATTGTTTAAGTAGATTATATTGGACTAGATGAGTAAGAAATGCAAACTTTGAGCACTGCCTGAATAATTGAAAAGCATTCATGACTAAAGAGAAAATATTATAATTTGGTATCCTTATTAGATAAATGATGATCAAGAACCTGTTCTGCTGACTATGCAAGTGAAATGCAGCTTTAGTTTTGGTATGGATGGGCTAGGGTTTAGGTCCCAGTGCCATTTATTGGAAATCTAGTAGATAATCCTGAAACTTGTTTTCTTTTCATATTTAATACTTTATTTGCAGAATGTTAAAACATTTAAGGATGTCAAAGGCTGTGATGATGCAAAACAAGAGCTTGAGGAAGTAGTGGAGTACCTTAAAAACCCATCAAAGTTCACCCGCCTTGGGGGAAAGCTGCCAAAGGTTTGTGCAAGATAATATGGTTTTCGAAATATATCTCATTCTTTCTGTCTCCATTTGTTGCACTTGCTTGTGGATCTCTGTATTTCAGATTTTACTAAGGGCATCCTGTAAAATATGAATAAAATAAAAAAGATGTCAGTGACATCTATGCTAGGAGGACCAAATATATCAGGAAATTGTCCGAAGTCCTGTCAGCTTAGTGTTAGCTCATGTCGTAGGTGGGAAACTATAGATTCTAGCTTCTGCTTCTGAAGCTTTCCTTTATAGAGGAGAGAAAATAACAAGTGATTTAGGTTTTTTTCCATTGTTTGGTCCATAGTGAATGATTTTGCATCTATGAGAACCACAAGTTCTGAAATTTGTATCCTATGATTCATTTGCTTCCAGAGTTGAAGGCTTTTTTTGCTTTAATCTTAAGGCTGTATTATTCACAACTAAATTGCAGGGAATCCTTTTGACTGGAGCACCTGGAACTGGAAAAACTTTGCTGGCCAAGGTAATGTTTCATTTTTTATTCTAACTTATCTTCACTTACATATGTCGGGGTCTTTTTGTGCACTACATCTTAATTTAACCTCCATAAAGAAAAACTTATTTTGCTGCTAGTGGTTCAACACTTCCCTTTGAAGTATGTTGCATATGATTATATACATATAATAATGGATTTGGTTTATTTCACCTTGAAGGCTATTGCTGGGGAAGCTGGGGTACCTTTCTTCTATAGAGCAGGATCTGAATTTGAGGAAATGTAAGCCACCCTCTCGTTTCATCTTTGCTTTGCCATCCTTTTCTATAGATTTCCATGTGCTTAATGTATCCCATAAGGTTGGTTCTGAGGATTATGCAGCATTATAGGTATCTCGTCTGACATTCTCTATCTCTATGGCAGGTTTGTTGGTGTTGGTGCTCGGCGTGTGAGATCGCTTTTCCAAACAGCTAAGAAAAAGGTTGATGCTCATAATTACTAGGTTGTGGGGATTATTTTGTTTGCTTGATACGTTGTCCATCATGCCTTCTAACCATGCCATTCAACACATTTCATATTTTATAGGCTCCTTGCATCATTTTCATTGATGAAATAGATGCTATAGGATCCACACGAAAACAATGGGAAGGTCACACCAAAAAAACTCTGCATCAGCTGCTAGTTGAAATGGATGGTTTTGAACAGAATGAGGTATATTTCAAAAGTTCGTAATATCGGTAATTCTGTATATTTCAAAAGTTTGTAATATCAGTAATTCCTTTTTGCATTTTCAATTTGTTTAACCTCTATCTATCTTATAGGGAATAATTCTGATGGCTGCAACAAATCTACCTGACATTCTTGATCCAGCTTTGACAAGACCTGGTAGATTTGATAGGCATGTAAGTGCTCCAATCATTAGTGTTTTGTTGAGTCTTGGGTGTTTGGTACTATATGCTCAAAGTTGTTCTTAGAGGAACCAACAATGACAAATAGAGTTGGTTCCTTAAGGCTTAATCAGAGCATCAGAGCATCAGAACCCCCCCCCCCCTTCCTGCATCATAAGTTGTGCTCCGTTTTGTGGTTACTTTAGTCACTGAATTGTTCAGTACGCAAAATTGCTTTCACAAGGGCTAAGTAATTTGGCCGTGGACTATTGTTAGTCTTGTAGGATAGATATTTTCTTTTTTCATGTTCTATTCTCTTTTATAGAGAAGACTCATACAGTCCGTCTTTTAGATTGTTGTCCCTAATCCAGATGTAAGAGGCCGTCAAGAGATTTTGGAGCTCTACCTACATGATAAACCTCTATCTGATGACGTAGATGTTAAAGCAATTGCTCGTGGTACTCCTGGATTCAATGGAGCTGGTAAGCTTTTCTGCATAAGCCAAAACAAGTTTGTGTGAACAAACATTCAGATCTTCTTTATGACTTTTTCCCACTATTCTGTCAATCAGATCTAGCAAACTTGGTGAACATTGCTGCAATTAAAGCTGCAGTTGAAGGTGCAAATAAATTGACTGCTGCACAGTTGGAGCATGCTAAAGATAGGATACTCATGGGTACTGAACGTAAAACAATGTTTCTATCAGAAGAGTCAAAGAAGGTATTGACATTTTCTAGTATTCCTTTGGGTGTAGAATTCAGGTTGTGGTTGGTTGTATGAAGTGAATCATTGACTCTACTGTGCAAATAAAAATGTAAAAGGACCCATAATGATAACAAGATTACCCAAGGAAATTTTCCCACTTCAGGATACGCAGATAAATGACCAAGAAACTTTACTATAAGAAGTCCCTTGATGCAATTCACTGCCAATTGTTTAATAGAGTTAGTTTTTAGCTGCAACTAGGCTGTATTTTGGTTCCTATTTGTGCACTATGTCAGTGTAGAAATTACTTTGTTAGGTTTTCAAGATAATCTTTTTGTTATTTGAACTGGAGCATCCCTTGCTGACATTATTACACAACTTCAGCTCACTGCTTATCATGAGAGTGGCCATGCAATTGTCGCTTTCAACACTGAAGATGCACATCCAATCCACAAGGCTACAATCATGCCCCGTGGATCTGCTCTTGGAATGGTAACCCAATTGCCATCAGATGATGAGACGTCAATCAGCAAGAAGCAATTATTAGCTCGTCTTGATGTTTGTATGGGAGGAAGAGTTGCGGAAGAACTCATTTTCGGCCAGGACCATGTCACAACTGGGGCAAGGAGTGATCTGCATACGGCCACAGAGCTTGCTAAGTATATGGTATGTTTCAAAGTCTCTTTGTATCTGTAATTCCCTGTTTCTGTATGCATTTCCAGTTTACGGTAAAATATATATGGAACAATAAGGGAAAGAATTAGCCAAAACTGGGCAATATCTAATGGCTTTCACTTACAATGCCAGGTATCAAATTGTGGAATGAGTGATGCAATTGGACCAGTTAATATTAAAGAGCGACCTAGTTCAGAAATGCAGTCTCGCATTGATGCTGAAGTATGTTTCTGCAAGCTAGAGTTCTGATAAAAAAAAAGTCTTTTCAATCTTAATTAAAAAAAAAAAAATTTGTGCAGGTTGTAAAGCTTCTAAGAGAAGCATATGATCGTGTGACAACCCTGTTAAAAAAGGTAAGTTCATGAAACCCCCTCTATTTTTTGGTCAAGGAATAAGAAACCATATTATAACAAATAACTATTTATGTTATTCGGACTTGGGCATGAGCATCTTCATACCCATTTTCGAAATATGCGAGACCCTGGGTACTTTGAGAAGAATGAAGAGGTTAGCAACACAGAGAAATAATTACAATGAAACCTGAATCGTAGCCTCCTAGCATCTAAAATTTTAGGAATATGTATGAAGAAATTCTATTTCCATGGTGTAATTTTTAAAATCACATCTTACCTTGCTAGTAGAAAAGCGAAATGACTCTTGAAAATCAAAAATTTCTTTTAAGGGTATTTGAGGCTACTAGAGTTAAAAAATCTGTCACTCTTGTCAAAAAGTCACATTTCTATTAGCTGCAATTACATTAGTTTAACACATTGCTGTTTGACATATTTTCAGCACGAGAAGGCATTGCACGCATTAGCAAATGCACTTTTGGAGTACGAAACACTAAGCGCAGAAGAAATAAAGTGCATTCTTCTCCCACATCGGGAAGGAGGTTTTCCCGAACAGCAAGAACAACAGGAAGAGGGGGAGCTAGTATTGGCGTAAACTATAACCCGGCAATCTGCATGATTGTAGCGGAAGCTCTGTATAGTGTATTTGAAGCAGCAGAGGTAATTTATTTTATATTTTCTTTCAATTCTTTGCCCCACCATTGTCATAAGATGTGTGTTATGGAAACTCTGGTTAAAAGACCGTGCAATCCATCATCCTGAATCCCTGTCATGATATGCTAATGCCACTTTAAAGTCTCCATCAACACCTAAGACGACTAATTCAACAAAGAACTTGTACCCTTTGTGAAATCATGTATTATTTTGACTCTTACCCCCCATTTCCGGGGCCAAATTTTGAACTATGTAGGCATAATTTGAGCTTTTCTCATTAATGAGAAAAGTCCATATTTAGTTCCCAGGTCTCATTCTTCTAAGATATTGGTACGTTGTATCTAAATCATGGTAGTTGGTAGCATTCCGATGTCAAACTTGGATTGGACCAGTTAGTTGAATCGAAAACCAGTAGCTCAACTGGTTCAGTTGGTTCATTAATTAAAGCTCTTGGCAGACGCGGGTTTAAACCATGTTACCATATCCCCACTCCTAATATTATATAAAAAGTAATAATGGTATTTAATTGAAAACCATTTAAATGTGAAAATGACGGTATAAATCCTTAGTATTTAGTACAGGAGTTTATTTAATTATAAACAATTATTTTATCAAATTTAAAATTAATCTACATTCATGTCATCGATTTTATTAACATTGTAATTAATTTCATTTGTTTGTATAAAAAACATACAATAATTAAAATACTCAATATTTTAGGGCTCTATTTCAGTGGATCACTTGCTTTCGTAAGGAGTTTGTGAAATCAAAAGCTTAAAATCATAGTTGAAAATACATCAAATACGAGCGTTGAAATATTTCAACAAAAATGAAAAACTAAATATATGCCTTGAAGCGAATGAAATTCCAGCAGATAACAGAATGGGAAATGGAAGGAATGCAACGAAAATAGAAGATGGAAGACCCAAAATTGGCACACCATCTATCTTTCAGCCCCCAACTATCGAATATCAATCCGTTCAGTCCGGTCCTGCATTGCTAGCCCCTCCGACACATCTGCAAGTGATTTGAGATTGCATTTGATCAATGCTTCAACAAAGAAACGTGTTTCATCTTTGGTATTCCCCTCCGGCACATCCACCACGAAGGATTCAATCACTAGTGTCTCAGGTCTTCCATCTATCATCTCTGGATGAACTGATATGATCGAAGAGTAGTTCTGTATCCAAAAGAATAAATTGAAGATTCAATGACTTAGTTGCAGGCTTTTTAATAACCGTAATGAATGCTTATACAATCAACAACTATCTTCATCTCTAAACAACAAGGGAATGCATTAAATTTCTTCATGTAGGATGAGGCAAATGCATTAAATTTCTTCATGTAGGATGAGGCAAAATGATAGAGAAAAACCTGAAGTCGATGATCCCCACCGATAATCCTTATGCTTAGAATATGCTCATTATCATCTAGGAGTTCCAGTCTTTCAGTACTCGTAGTCGCCGGGAGTCCCGACTTGACATCAACTTCTCTAAGACTCCCAATTTCAAGGTTACCCGGTGCCACACACCGGCTGACAAAGGGTTTATACTTCTGGGGTTCATCAAATCTTCTCACCAAAGACCAAACCTGTAATGAAACAAAGCAATTTATGCATATTCTTGAAAATGAAAACTGAAAACACCAAAGTATCCGGACATTAATATGATATTAGACCGGCCCTTTAAAAGAACTGTATCATACCCGTATTTGAAGTGATGATAGATACCAAATTCACAAGAAAAAGAATGAGCTAAAATTATGGAAAAATACTTTGTTTGTAATCTACAGGATCAGAATATCCACAATTAGTTATTCTTGCCATTTTTCTGGCATATTCTTCCTCCACTGAACCCCTCTAAAATGCAAACCATTCATTTCGTAAGTCCATCTTGGACTCAAAACAATATCATTTTGCAGCCAATGCTTCAGATCATTCCTTTTAGTTCAACTAAATCTTAACCCCCATTGTTCCTAAAAGTAGCATCTATGTATACCATCCAAATGAATAACTCCAATCAATCAAAATCCATATACTCGTTCACATAGTTTCAGTGACGTAAGTGTTGCAAAGGGGCTGAAATTTTCTCGGAAAATGTTCTTCTCTTTTGGCCAATAGAAAATGTTGATGATAACAAGGATCACAAATCCAGGATTTAGCATTACAAAGCAATTTTGAATATCAGATTTCAAGATAATTCATATGAAAAATCAAAACGCAGATCAAGAGTTAATCTTACTCAAGAAGAATCCGTCAAACATTGAAAAACAACTAGAAAAAGAAAACCAATGATCTTTTTTTGTAAATAAATCAAAAACAAAATTTAAAAGATGATGCTTAACGAACAAAAAAGGAGAGAGCGTAACCAGAGGAAGAGGAGCTTTGATGAGCTTAACGAGAGCTGAACTACACTGATTCTCTCCAGCCTCATGACTGTGATGCCTCTTTATATACTCCGTCGCCGCCACACTGCTATTCACGTTCATTTTCCCCCTCTCCTTATTACCCGTCACTTCTCTCTTTTTACGAAATTTAAAAAAAAATTCAACCGGTTGTGGTTTGCCGGCGGCAAGCACTCCGATCAGCGTCCAAAAACTGTTTTATCTGAAGAGAATACAAGAAGAGGCTGCAAATCATCGCCATTGAAAAGGAAGAAGAAAAGCTAAGCCTACTCCATATCATCTATCTCATCATCTGACAAACGATAAATATATTTTAATATGATAAAAAATAATCGAACCAATTTATAAAAATCAAAACAAAATGCTTGAATTTTATTTTATTTTGATTTGCTGATCAGCATTCAGCTGAGCTTAGCTGAATGTTATTATTACGAGAGCTGCCATAGCTTTTGTCCGCTTCTGCTTTTGTCGTTTCTGTTACTTCCCTTTGGGTTAAAAATACACCAAAACTAACTTTGCCATGCCGCCTCCAATTCTAAACTAACCTTATTTTCCGGTCAAATTTTGGTTTTAGTCCTCTATAATTTAAGATTTAATCCTCTACCTTAATTTGACTTAATTAGTTGGTCCAAATTAATCATCCCATTGAATACTGTAGTTAAAATAGTAACATGAATTGTTGATTAAGTTGTAGCTCGATTGACATGGACATTGTTGCTAATGTAGGAGAACGTGAGTTTGAGTGCATTGAAGCGTATTATCTTTTTATTTATGGGTTGAGAAGGGGACATGGCTAATTCTAGACATTGTGTGAAAAAGAATCAGATATAATTAGAACTTATAATGAGAGTAAATTATTACTTTTTGTTTTTTTGGTATTTTTCATATTCAGCTTATGGTCTAAGTTCGAAATTCATGATTGTTTCTCTCAATAATATCCTCTTCAAGGTTTGAACTCATATTCTCTCATTAAGAGTGCAATATGTCTTACTATCGTGTAAACAGTTGCTATATATAGTACAAATTACTTTTTTTTGGTACATTAGTAAAAAATAGATATTCAATAATATTATTATAGACATTGTAATTAATTTCATTATATTATAATTTAAAAAACTGAAACATTAATAATTATAATTATTTTTAGATATGTAACCACAAACATACTTTATAGTATTTTAAATTTTAAATTTTAAATTTTATTATAATATTTTTTATAAATTATTGGTAATTTATATATTATATAACATTTAAATAAGATGCTTACTGATAACATTGTCCATAAAACTAGCTAAGAACATATTCAGATAATAAAAACTTTTCTTGCTAACCCAATCTAGCCAGTTTGACACCTAATTAAAAAAATTCCAAGTTTAAATAAATTAAAAAGAACTAATCAAATTAGACAAATAACCTAGTTTAACGAGTTAATTTTTTATTTAAATCTTTATATGTATAGTCGGACAAAATTTGGCTCTTCCTTAACTCACCGTTGACAAAATTTTTAGCTTCGGTTAACAACTAAATTGAACTTATTAATGCCAAAGAGATTGGATTAATTTCTTTCTTGAGAATAAGATTAAATTATTTTAAATGTCATTAAAACTTTATTTTTTTTCTCAATAAATTGATATGCAAATAGCTTAAATAACTTTATTTTAAACGTCATTACTGGTTTCTAACATTCAATAATTTTTAATATAAAATATGTTTTTTTGAATGATCAAAGTGATAGATTGTTTGTGAAATTTATTTTTAAAAAAATGTTTGCTACTTTTTCTCTTTTAAATATTATTTTTTTAACATTAATCTCATTATAGATTATTATATTTGTTCTTTTTTATATAATGTCTAGTTCCTCTCCAATCCTTAAATAAAAAGATAATGTGATTCAGCACACTCGAATTCATGTCTTCCTCCACTGATAATCATATCGACACTAATCAAATTAAAACTCAATCACACCTTCAACCCTATTATTAAGTGTAATCAATTCTAGTACAACTTTAATTTAATTGCTTAAAAGACGCTTGCGAAATAAATACAAAACGGAGACGCATTTATGAAAGAAAGCTTTGAAAAGCAGTTCAACGTTCAAACGATAATGATTGAGAAAAAAAAGTATATCTCATATTCTCATGCTAGATTCCCCCCCCCCCCACCTATCTCAGTCAATAAGTCTAATTATTCATTTATTTTTTTATATTTTGGGTTTTTTTATAATAAAAAAAAAAAAGTAATTAAGTTCAAAAATAATATGAAAAATAGATTAATTACGATAATGGATACGCAGACTCTCTTATAATTAAGGGAGGAGAATGGATTATTTGGGATCGAACTCAAATTCTCATAATTGTAATATAATATTTTTGCTATCAAGTCAAGAAGTTGTTTACGTAAATAATGCAAATTTGAATATGTTTATACGTCTTCGCATACTATCACTTGTAGACCACCGCATATGAAGTCCCAGCTCTCACTTCAATCGCTCCATTCGCAATTTTTCTAACCATCTTCTCACGCCTTTGTCGCTCAGCTTGATTTGCAGCCTCAATATTCCTCAGCCACCCCAAACTTTGTGTAACTATTATCTTCCACGCAATAGTTTCCGTTACCAAATAGTACTACGTTCCGCTGTTTCCCTAATTTTCGGCAAACTATTCCAAATCACACTGAAATCACCTCTCACTAACCCTGCTCCATCAACTAAACTTGCAATTATCCACTTGTATGAGAGTAGATTGAGGTTAAATAAAGAGTTGTATCAAATTAATGGTTAAATAATGAAATTTTTTGCAGAGGTAAAACTAGTAAATCCAATCTGCATTAATAAAATTGTCTTGTTCTAACTCTTGTTTGAATTACTAATAGAAGAATAAACTGAAACAATTGCAAATAGTGGTAATTTCAAATTTAAAAGAATTGCGTGCAAATAGACATTACTTCATCATCCATGAAGAAGTAAAGGAAAAGTGAATAAACAATCCCGCCATCTTCCTCCCTAACGCAATCTAATATGTGTTGCTAAATATGGAATCCATCCTTTGGCTGAAGCCACAAACTCTTGGGATTTCTTCAACTATTTGATTTTTGGGTATGATCCCATTTTAAAATTAAATATGAGTTTAATTTATTTTTAAACTTATAAAACGATTTTTGATCGAATTTGAATCAAATACTAAACTTCAAATTTCAAATTAAATTAAAATTTATCGATTTAAATTCAGTTTAATTCAAATATAGTTTTATTTTTTCGCTCAATCAATGTTCATACACATTCATAAGAAAATGTTGTCCGATATTACAGATTTCTCCAATTCACAACTAACAACACTTCCTATTATCAAACCTCTACTCCTAATAACATAACGAAATCTCACCACCAAACTTTAAACATATCAAGACGTTCAACCCAGCAATGGTCAAAGCTGTAGCCATATCATTTCCATGCTGCTCAGCCTTCGAAAAAGAGAGATTACCCAACCAAACAACTTCTCCTGTCAATATCAGCAATTATAGCCTTATACTCGTCGTTGTTACTTCCATCAGGGTTTTATATTTATATTTCGATGAAAAGCACCAAATTTAGTTCTAACTCTAAAAAGCTTTTTTTTTCCAACCAGATTTTGAAAAAGTGGCACATCTTCAGAGCTCAAAGCTAAACATCAATGTCATCTTTCTGATACTATTACAAATATATTGGGAAATGACTCCCACGAAAAGAATCTGATCAAAGTTGGGATTTTTTTTTTGTGAATTACAATAACAGGATAGAACCTAACAACAAATATGATTATCGCGATTCGAACTCAGGCCACACTTAAGGCGGTGAACACACTTGATCATCATGAGGTTCTGAAAGCTAGGATTCTAACAAAGAAAAATTTTGTTTTTGATATATGTCTAACATAAATTTTTAAAGAATTTTTAAAAATTATATCTCAGTACTCATATTAATATAAATTTGATATAATTATCAAATAAGAAAATGAAGCTGGGGTGCAATATAGTTTTTTAAAAAAATCAAAAGCAAATTAAAGAACCGCCTCAGCCAACCTTCAAAAATGGTGGGGCTGTGGGTGAAGATAACAGCAAGAATAAACAAATAATAAGTTTATTTTATTTATTTATCAATATGGAATTGTTGATATTCAGTATCAACAGAGGGAAAATGGAGATAAAATTTCAAGAAACACAGAAAAGAACATCTCAAAAAATAGTAGTTTAGACTGTCCTCTCCTTAAGAAAGTCTTTAAAATTTTATTATATAGATAAAGAAATTAATCGAGTCGAGCTTAAAGTCGAATTATTTTTATTATAATTATATATAACAGGAATATATTACTTTTTGTCTTAAAAGTGATATTGATTATGTGTTAAAAGCATAAAAGCATAAAACCATAAAAGTTGAAGTTGGTAAGGTTTTAGGTTTAATACTTTTAGTATTCGATTTTAATAAATTTTTTAATTTGTTATTTTTGTTATTTTTTTTTTCAATGTGATTTATATATTTTGGTAGTAGAAAGTAACAGTGTTAATTTTTTTAAGGGTTGAATTTGAGTTTTAAAGTTAATTTAATGAAAATTTATAATTAATTAATAATATTAACAAATACATTTCATTAAATCAACTTTAAACCTCGAAAAAATTAACAAAAATTAATTTTCATTAACAAAATCGATGAAATTCAAATATACTAATATTAGCAATTAACATTCATCAAATTAACTCTAAAATTTTGATAAGTTTTAAATGAAACAACTTACAATGAGAGTTAAAAGACCGTTTGCTCTTTTTATTTTTCTCAATAAGATTTTAACGAGGCATATTCATTGATCGTTACTAATATCTAAGAAGGAATATTATAGCTCATAATTTATTATGGATGTCTATAACTCCCAGTGAAAGTATTTGTTAATTTGATTAAATGATGCTTAACCTTTAATGAAGTAACCCCAAATTATTTATTTTTATAAATCGTATAATTGGGCGTGATCTTACCAACACTAATGCATTGAATCCCATCGAAACTCCACATTTAAGTGTAATTAGACTAAACCTAACAAGTGATTCCAGTGGTAAAGAAGATGTTATTCATCTTAAGGGTCCCGGGTTTGAGCGTTTGTATGTGCAAAGTGTGTGTCTTGTCAAAAGGTTTTAAAAGCATGAACAGATATTATTAACAATTTTTTTCACACAATTATTTTGAATTTTTTATTGTTGTCATTTTTACGTTAACTAATTAAAAATAAAAAAGAAAATTAAATTATCATTTTATAATTAGGTGAAAAAAATACTAATAATTGGATGATTTTTTTGTGATAAAACTATATATATAAAGTTTACCACCCAAGAAATAAAATGAAAAGTTGTGTCTTTTGGGTCTCTTTCTCTGAATTTTTTTTTTTATTAATTAATTGATAACAAGAAAAAGAAAGTGGTTTTCATACACTATTGTTTGATCTTCAAATATAATCTAGTTGAAGAAAGGAAGCCTGGGATTTGTTCCATTTGGCTAGACGTAATAGGAAAGCTAAGACTTCTGATGGATCGCGTAAGGAGTACCATGCTGTCGTTTCCTTCGGAATGGAAGATACTACGATGGGAAACCCTTCCCTTTTACCTGCTATCACCTGTAAACACCATTTCCAGATACTCATAATTTGAATGGGTTAAGCATACGAATATTTTAATGAAAACGAAAACTGAGACCTTGAATGCATCTTCGTCAGTTTGATCATCTCCAATGTACAAAGAGACAACATCATTGGCATTGCTCAACCCTAATGTGTGAAGCAAATAATTGAGGGCATCACCTTTGTTCCACTCCATTGATGGCCGCACTTCTATTACCATTTTACCCTCAGTAAGACGAAATTCGGGACGATTTTCAACGACAGATTTCACTTTCTCCTTCAAGTTTCCTTGATCCTTCAAAACATATAATTGTCACTCTTTCAGTTAGCCAGACAGAGTCTTGGGAGGCAAGTAATTTTACCTGCGGTGGAACTTGTCGGTAATGTACAGAGATGCAAAACATGTTGTCCTCTATCTTAGCACCTTGTGTTTCTCTAATTTTGTGTTCCAACTCCATTGATATCTGTCACAAACAAATGAAGTAACCTATTTCATTAAGTACGGTATGAAAAAATCTCAGCTAAAACTTACTCTGCAACCTAATTTACCTCTTGAATTGCAGATAAAAATAACTTAGCAGGTTGAAAGGCGCCTTCATTTCCCTACCAAATCCAAAAACCAAACTCATCTCTAAAGTTTCGTATATTTATGGATATTGAATTTACATCAAACCAACCTTTTTATCACAGGATTTGGGAGGTTGCATAATGTCTAGCCCATGGCTTCCAGCGTAACATACATTATTTAACTGTACAAACTCTTTAACCTGAAGAAGCAATGGCTGAATCCCATTTATTCTTAGCTCCATAAAACATTTAATCTAAAATTTAACCCTCGTCGGTGGATGTTACCTTGTCTCGGCTCCTACCGCTGATTATAGATGTTGGGAATTGCTTTGCTACTTCACGCAGTGCCGCACGCATCTGACAATGAAGAATTTTGTAATTTTTGGCAATATACCAATGATTAACATTGAACAGCTGATATGAAGATGACTTTTTGTTGTACGTGCATGCATACATACGTAAAATAATGAAAGGGTACCTCAGTAGACATGAAAGCCTTATCAGGATCTTCAACAATAGGGGAAAGTGTGCCGTCGTAGTCTAAAAACACCACCACCTTTTTCCCCTTTGCTTCTTTCATTATGCAATCAAATGAGTTCAATGCAGAAGGGTGCTTCAGCTTATCATAATATTAATAACAAATGTCAGTCAACCAAAACCCTTGTTTGAATCTGTGGTAGACATAGTTATCGGACATACATACTTAATCGAAGCAATATATGAAAGATTAGAGAAAATAATTACCAGCCAGGAAGCATAGGCTGCAACATCAGGTAGCATAGAGTCAGGATCATCGTAGAAAGGTTTTAATTTCTGCTGATTGGAATGTGATATTTGAAACCCCATTAAGTTAATGTCTCTGCTTAAAAACTTTGCCATGTTTCTCTGACAGCTTCGGTGAACAGAAATGGAAGTTCATTAGTAAAACTACATCAATATGAAAGAAATAAATTTTCTAACAATCACTCATTAGTTTCATGATACCTGTTTATTGCTACTGTTGATTCTCAATATTCTGTCCACAAAAAAGGAAAAAAGAAAATTGCTTCACCACTAGATTGCCAACAACATAACACTATATATAGATACAAATACTTCATAATCAAGCAAAACAAATGTGTATCCAATGTTAAAAGAAAAAGGTAAAAATCATATAATCCATGAAAAAAGCTTGACTTTCTTTTGCCGGAAAATACACATGTATTATAAATATTCACCAAAAATTATCAAAAAGGATGTTTGTAGATTAATATGATTATAATCATGGAGTGTGTGTTAAATAACATTTGGATTATTAAAATTAAGAGTATTTATATTAGAACTTGATTTTGACTAGTGAATGGAAATTTTTTAACTAAATAATACATTAAAAGTTTAAAAGTAAGTAAAAAGTTACTTTTACTTTTTTATATATATAAATAAAATTAAAGAATGGTGGCACTTGATTTTGTGATTACTTTCAAAATTATTACTAAGAAAACTTACCATAAACAGAAATTTAAACAAATGAAAGCAGTTGCTACCCAAATAATAATTCATAATAGGGCGTCAATCATCTTAATTCGATTGGTATTGGTATTGTTGTCATTAGAAGAAAATGTGGGTTTGAATGCGTTGAAGCGTATTATGCTCTTATTTAAGTGTTGGAAAGAGATACTGAATAGTTTTTGATGTTATATATATATATATATAAAAGCATATATAATAATAACTTATAATGAAATTAATATTATAAAAATAATAGTAATTGATAGTGGAGTAAAATAGTTTGTAAGCGGATTAGGTTTTCACCAATTACATTATGATAATTACGTCCTAATCGCACTGAAAATTGATAACAAAGATGAAGTTATTTCTGGAAAAGCCATTTTCATGGAAAAAGAAAAGAAAAGAAAAGAGAAGTGTTATGTATTTTTAAAAGCAAAATTATTGGAGGGTTTAATTCACCAGAATGGATGGTTTTAGGAAAGGTTGCTGTTATGTGTCTGAGTTGAAAACTTCATGACGAAAAAGAAAGTACATAAAAAAAAAAAATTTCTTTGAAAAAAAATAAAGGGTCATTATTATGATTTAAATCATATAAGGTTAGATTTGATGAGTCGACATTGCATGGCTGATGCTTAATGTTTAAAAGGGTTTTGTCTCGGTAGAGTTGCCATCAGCTGATTCAGCTGATACTGACTTCCCCTTCAAAGTATTTCCTTTTTTATTTTTATTGGTTATAATCTTGGTCGTTTATTTGTTATTGAAATTTATAATCAAATCAACTTATTTAATTAACTTATTGTATTTTTTTTGTTTATTTTTTATATATTTATAATATATAATAATTTAATTTAATCCTGTTGTGACATGTCACACATGCTTGAGACATCCAATTTTCTTATTAATCTTATTTAATATCGCTTTCATTTTTTTAAACAAGTTTTCATCTTTGATAGAGAGAGAGAGAGAGAGAGAGAAGAAAATTGAAATAAGGACATGAACAACTGTGTTCAATCGATATCATAAAATATTTCAATCAATAATGGAGCTTTATTATATTTTTATATTTCCATTATTTGATTTTTTGTGTTAAATAAAGAATAAAATTAACTGCGAAAGTGTATCAGAATTCATCGATTTCTTGAAATTTACAGATTTTGAGATTTTGATATTTTAAATTAACACACAAACCATTTTGAGACGGTGGCTCTCTCTTTTTAAAAATGGGATATTAGAAAAATTATTCACGTGTAATTTAAGAACCATAACTCTAATATATAACTTTCGCACATTAGCCCTAATTTCTAATCAACTCATCATCAATTACAAATTAATTACTAAAGTATTTACACATATTTGACTCATATTTTATTTAACAATTAATGCCCAATAAACTTTAATCAAATTAGATCACTTTTAATTTGGACTAACCTATTATAATAATAAATAATAACATGTAATTACTCTTATTATATATGTAATGTCCATATTTTTTAACATTTTAAATTTTTTAAAAAAATATAATTTTTAATTTATTTATTAATGTGACATATAAAAAAAAATAGTGCCAAAAGTTAAGAGCCAATTTGCTCCAAATAAAAAAAATAGGTATGAAATTGACTAAAAATATAAAGATTCAGGCTTCAATTTATTATTATCCTTTATATATAAAATATCAAAATAAATATTTAATCTTACAATTTTAATAGAATAATTATTTTATTTTTTTTATTTAATATATAAGATTGATTTACTCATTTTTAATAAAAAATTAAAATGTAATTTAATATATAATATGAGATTGCATGATACTTTTAGATATAAATAAGAGAAAGCAAATCATTGAATTGGGTTTTTACGTTTAACTATATTATGTATATATAAAGAAATTTTGAATTATTGGATCGTATTAAATTAATTTTTAAATAATTTGGATTTAAGTAAATTACAAGTGAGGAGAAGAAACGAGACGTAGTTTTCCCTTCATGAAAGGTTGTTTCGATGGATCCCTTCCTCTAAGAAACATTATTTTTATTGCAACTCCACTAAGATTGCACCAAATGTAACACAATTCATGGGTTTTTCACTCTTTTTTCGATACTTTCGCATAACAAGACAGCCAAATTAAGGTTTGTTTTTTATCCCGACATTTTTAAAGCTGATATTTTTTTTTCTCGGAAAAGAAGCTGATATGATATGATAGTGATGAATGATAACAAGAAATTAATTTTTAATGAATAATATCAGAATTTTTTTCTTTTTCTTGGGTTAATATGCAATTTACCCTTTGAATTCTTTCAAAGACATCTAATTGATATTTGAACCGCACATTATCTCAATTTATTGCCATCTTTAATTTTTAAGGGTTAACATATAGTTTACTCTCTAAATTTATAAATAAAAAAAATTATCTAGTTGATATTTGAATTTATGCAAAAAATTTTATTTTTTAAATTAATTTATAATTTTAAAAATATTTATAACTTTTTTAATTTATGTTTATCATGTGTCATACTAAAAAGTTTTTAAGTGTCACTATAAAATCTATCATCAATATCACATCAACAAATAAATAAATACAAATTTAAACGTGCCTAAAATTATATATTTTTTACTCTAACAATAATATTATTAATCAAATTAAAACTCGATCAATCAAAATGATCTCTATTTTATTAAATTGTTTCTGTGACACGGACAGCCATTAATAGGATGCTTTTCAAGGGAAGCACCAAAACCCGGTCGTTGTTCTCCCAAAAACATCGCATGTTCAAAGAACACACGTGTATCCAATGCAGTCATGAATTGACTTGTCCTCTTCCTTTTATTCAACTCGAATCTAACGTTTACAACAATATTGCATTCATTTTAAAAAGTAAAATAAGTTAATTGCAGTAATTTTGTATGGGGTATCGCATTCAAATGGTAAAATTCAGTGTATAAATCCATTAGGTCATTAGTTTAAATCGTATAATGGTTTTTTAGTTTATATAAAAATATATTCATAATAATATAATTTACTTAAAAAATTTAAATTCACATGTTTATCAATAGTTATGTTTTTTAATGATATAATTATTAAATTTTTATAAACAATTTTTTAACCCGGTGACAGAAATATTATGTTGTAATTATTGGAATTTGTTATAGAAAAAATTATATTAAATTTTTAGTTTTCCTAATTTATGGAAGTTAATTTCTGAAAAATTATTAATTTTTATAAAATATAGAAATGAAATTCAGATTTGTTTTAAATGGTTTCCTTTAATATAGACAAAGAAAGGACCCAATCACTCTCAAGTATTAAAACATGCCTCTAACCGTTTTTCAGGTATAAAGCGGCCTTTGTTTTCATGGGCCGGGCCTACCCCACCCACAAAAAGAAAACAACTGATCAGTGGAACTACAATCTCAACCTTACACGTGGCTAATCTGATTAAGACCAGTTGATTGAGGCCTGAGTCGAAGAGACAAACAAAGCAACAAAGTCTAGTGAATAAAGTCGGCCAATCAGTCGGGCGTACAATAGACTAATTAATTTAGGGTAAATTATATAATAAAAAAAAAAACACTAGTAAATTTATGTTTAATTATTTAACGTTAAAAAATTACAATATGATCAATTGATCATTAAATTATTTAAAAGTTTTTTTAAAGTATTGGATTATTAAATTTTTTCATTTAAAAAAAATTGAATAACGAATTTTACGTAACAATTCGACAAACAATGGATCCATATTCTTAAAATTTGAATAACATAAAAGTTGAATAATAAATTTATCCATATTCTTAAAATATAATGGTTAATATCATTATAACCCTTAAAAAACAATAAAAAAATAATTAAGAAAGCATAATTATTGGGTGAAAGTAAAAGAAAAGAAACGCCCCTATTTCTTAGCTCTTTAATAGAGAGAGCAAATGTGTCTGTACAGCTTATTAATAAACCAAGCTTTTGAAGGGCAAAACAGAAATCATAGCATAAGTTCTTTGAATATGACCTTCATGCCTATGAAACTTCCTATATATTTATATTTATTTATTTTTAGATGGAAATATTTATATTTATTTTCTCTACTTCTCATATACATAATGTACACCAATTAAATGAATACAACAACTTCTTTGAAAATTCTCTCTTCATTTATTGACAATTCTTCTGCAATTGTATCTTCCTTTGCAAACAATTCTATGCATCTAGACCTGTGAAAAAGTAGGGTTTTAGGTACGGTGATAACGTTGGGTTGGATTTTTAAATTTTTTTATTATCAAACGTTAGGTTTAATTTAATTTTAGATTTTTTAATTTTTTAACAAAACTATTTATTTTTTATATTATTTGATAAAATTTCAAAAAATTTCATAAATTTGTAGAAAACAATAATTTTTTAAGTACATAAAAATTCATCAATAATTTGATTTTCTTTAAAAAAATGTTTTTGATATAACACTTTAAATTTATTTTCACCATTTTTATTATAAAATATTTATATATAAATTAAATAAAAATAAAATTCAATTCAATTTAAAGTAATTGTGATTTTTTAACTTACATTCCATAAACCTTTCAAAAACTTCACTTTTAAGTCATTTTTAATTTTTCTCACTCAACCCTAAATTTAGGAACATAGTGTTAACACTATAAAATGGTGGGGGTTAAAGCTTCTTAAACTAGGCATTAAATGTAGATTTGAATCAAATGTGAAAAATATTTAAAACATATAAATTAAGTTGTCAACACGTGCATTTATTGTTTCACCAACTTAAATCTAATATGTTTATAAAAGACAATTGTCAATAAAATTTAGAAAGAATTTTTTTAACACGTTGAATGTAGATTATTTGTTCAATAAAGAAATATGTGTTTATAATTTGATCATGTGCTTTTAAACATGCTCCAAATTAAATTTGAGCTTACATTTAGTGCTCAAGCTAATAACTAGATCGAAAGACTTAATTTACATAATACTGATACTTAAAGGATTGAATTAAAACATCTGAAGTTTAAAGACTCGATTAAAATATGAACCATAATCTGAGGGTGTTTGATAAAAGCAAATAAAGTACGCTGATTTCTGCAATGGCGGAAAAAAACCTAAGAAAACAGAAAACAAGTTATAACATGCGGTTCAATTTTACCAGAGATCGTTGTCTTCCTTGTCTTCTTTGCAATGTAGGCCTCCTTAGTACACCCCCCCATAAAAATGTGAGAGTCCCAATCCCATGGCAACCGGACAGACTCCAAAAGAGAGATTTCAAGTTCAGCAGTTCATATTTCACAACAGAATCAACATTTCTTTACCATAAAAATTGACCCATCGGATCCCAAGTACTCTAACATTAACATTAACAGAAAGGCAATGTGACACAACACTGAAGCAATCATCAGGAATACAGTACAAGCAGCAATTTCTATTAAATTTTGAGTATAGTCATACCATGAGTTTTCAAATGAAGCTTTAATATCAAAGAAGGGGGGAAAATAATGGATTGCAATCGGATCCAACTATGGCACAAAGAAAAAAACAATGCAATTCCTAAGTTTGGATCAAACTTGAAATTTCAAAACTCACTAACCTGGTGTAGTCAGCAGTCTCCAAATTCTATATTTCTTACCTTTTCAGCATCCTATGGTTTCTCTTGACAGGAACCATTGGTTAATAATCATATCCTTAGCTTGTTTGCTATAATCTACAAACTATCCTTCATGGCTCTTTTAACATCTCTTCCTTAGTTTTGCATGAATTATCTTCCACGGGTGCTTTATCGGCTTCATTAAATACCTGAAGTAGATCCAAAGGGGTAGCTGCAGGGTCTAACTCACGACATCCCGCTGGAGCGTTATCAGCTTCTTGGCCTGTAAGCAAGTAATTAGGCACCTGATGGGAAAAGCGAAACATCTCTTCTTTCGGAATCCTCCTCACTTCCTTGGGGTCCATTTGCTTACAGAAAACTGTCCTAAAACCGGCAACCTTAGTTAGAAGGACCACAGAAACTCCTCCTTCCTCATTATAATCATCAAGCACTTCCACCATGTCATATTTGTGTATCACATCATCTGGTGTATGTTCATTCCAATCAGGAGACCAGTTCCTGTAAAGAGCCCAGACATCCCCCTTCCTAGGATATATTCTAATTACTCCACGCAAGCCTTTTGTCCACTGAACCTTGTGGGAGAAAGAATTTAACGTTTCACTGATTTCATGTCTGCCACTTCTGAACTCCCCACAAGTTTTGGAGAAACCAGAGCCTACCCAGTCCAGCTCACCAAATTCGCTGTTGCTCCTTGAATTGAGCCAACTGATTTTCATCTTAAAAGGCTTCAAGGAGATCACCTTGTGAACTCGAGCATAGAAACGGGGCATCCCATCATCAGCATCATAAGCAGCCCAGACCTGGTCATCTTCAAAAGAACTTTCACCTCGATCCAAGTCAAAATTATGAAAATCAGGATCAGGAACATTTATAGACAATGGTGCAGTCCCTCTATCAGATTCATCATGACAAGAGGCAGGCACAGGCCGCTTACCTTGATAATCTTTATTGGTATCACATCCATCTCCATTTGCCATGCTCCTTTGTTTCCTAGTTTCTTTCTCTCTGGCCTTCCCTTTAACTTTGTCACCATTTTTGGCTTCAGTTACAGAGCTCAAGTCTTTAAGCTTTTTACGAATGACACTCAGGGCCTTATCCATCAGCATGTTACGAAGTTCAGGTAATGACAATTCCCTCTGACTGATGTGCTTCTGATAGTTACCAGAATTCCCATAGGTGTTTCCGATTCCGAAAAGACCCCTAGATTCAGATGTCTTCCCCAAGCAAGGTCCATTTCCCATGGACATTTGAGTTGCCAGTTTACCTGCATAACCATTAACATAAATGTCATCTTTTCTCTTTTTCGGGAGTCTCTCTGCTTTAAGAGCTTCTTCACGTTCCCTTTTCACTTTCTCTTGAGCCAATCTATCATGTTCTGAAATTTGAGATCTAGAAGAATTTGTTCCATAATTAAATGGATTATTATTTGCATCATGATGCCCAGAAGCCCGCTGCTGTTGGCTAGACCAATTTGTTGACTTGTAAACATTTTGAGGCGGGGCCTTTTCTAAAGCCAAAAAGGCCACATGACAATTAGGGCATAGAAGTGTGTGATTCAAGTAAACCCTGAGGTATTCATACTGTGTCTTGCATTTATTGCAAACAGTCCAAAAGGTGTCAGGCTTTTTATTAGGAGGAGGAGCAAATGAGGCTTGACCTACTCGGCTGTTACCGTTCTGTGTCCTAGCATTTGACTTTATGTTAGAACTAGAACTGTGAGAACCATTTGTTCCAGGTGCCATTGATGAATCCTCACTTTGAGTATGAAACTTTTGTTGTGTTCCTCTCAAATTTATCTTCTGGTTATATGCTAATCTCTTAGCCTGATCTGATAACAAGCTCCAGGCCTCTGAAACAAGCTTAAAAGCACCATCTGCGCCAACAAGCTTGTTTTTATCAGGGTGAAGCATCAGAGCCAGCTTCCTGTATTGTTTTCTCACCACTTCATCATCAGCAGATGGGGTCACACCAAGCACACCATACCAATCTGCTTCCCCACTTACTTTATTCTCGGCAGAAATATAGACATCAAGTATTGTCAACATCTGGGTGATACCATCAAGGCCAGGATACAAGTTTTGAGCCTTCAAAGCAAACTTTTTAGCTCCAGCGAAATCCTTCTCTCTAACTTTCCTTTCAGCAATTTCTTTTGCCCTAAATGCCTCATCTTTGTTGCACTCCATAATTTCAAACGTTAATGTGTTTCTTCCTCACCTAGGTATTATGAATATGACAAAACTACAACCAAAATCCACAATTTGCAGCTTAAAGCTCTTTCATGCCTTAAGCCAGAGGAAATAGCTCCAAGTTATTAATGCCTGATCCAAAGGAAGATAAGTTTCTTAAATAAGCATATGCACATAAAATAGAGAATTAATTGAGAAGTGAATGCATTACCAATTGGATATTTTACTATAAGCTTATACTTCGCCAAAAACAAACAAACAAAAAAAATCTTTATTAAAACTCAAGTTGTGATTGCTTTCTAGAGAAACTGATATTCTTAAACAGAGATTGCGTGTTTCTGTATCTTACACTAGAATCTTATCTTAACCAGAAGCAAGTTTCACCATTATTTAAGCAGAAGAATGAGTAAAAATTCTTATATAATTTCAACATCAATCCCAACACATCTAACTACCCATTACCGTCACAATACTTTCTCAAAGAATAATAATACCAAATCATTCATTTTCTCAAAAAGCTCAACGCATTCCATTTTCATCTCAGACGGTGACAGTTAATTTTGCTATACAAATTGAGGTGGAATAATGAATGATATAAGACCATCCTTCCAAGAAATATATCATTGCACATTTACAAATCAGCTCTCTCAAGCCTGTAAGCATGAGAAAAAGAGTTTTATGTGGATTTAATGGCATTCATCTTACACTCAGAAGTAAATGTGACCAGGAACTCAACCAACACAAGGAAATCAGGTACTCATAAGCAAAAGAGCATACAGAAGATACTGTAAATGGTTATCTATGAACATAGTCATAGATGCCATAAATTAGACTCATACATAAAGAAAGATACAACTATCATCTAACATCTATGCATTGACAAAGAACTGAGATTACTTATCCACCCAGAAAATACATCAATGGCTAAAACCTGTAGCAATTTTTCTCAAGATATTCCATTTGATATTAAACATGTAAGCACATGCTGCATTGACACAGTAACGATTTATATTATTTTATATTTCATTTTTATTCAGTAATTAGTAGAAATAGATAGATAAGTAGGATTATAAGTTATCTTTAGGGTTTAATCTAGGGCTAGGATTAAAACTTCATTTACAAGCCTAGTATAAACAAGCTGTAAAATAGATTTACAGCCACGTAACAATTTTTCTCTCAAGAAATAGGCTTTGGAAACTAGACGCTTTTATAACGTTCTGTTTTCAAGAGTTTTAACTTCTATCTTACTCGTTTGTCACTCTCATTTATTTTGACGGCTGCTTTTTTCCCCATAAACCACACAGCACATACCAAGTCCTACAAGTTATACGTCTCGCCTCACATATACCCACAGCATTGACCAAACATGTTTAATTCTTGCTATCAAGATAACAGCTGTCACAGATGAGAGCTTTCCACTTTGCGGACCTAATCAGCAGTTCTCGTGTGGTTTAGGGAGATTTTAGCAATGAACCAATGCAAAGAAGATGAACAGATTTCTCTCATAATTCTAATGCAGGCTAACCTTCACCAAGAACAACTTACATACCAAATGTTGAAAAGCCAAAAGTTTCTTAAGGGGCAACAATATGACTCATAAATCTATGAAAAACAACAATTTAATATTTGATGACATCACAATTTCACCAACTAGTTACGAGCAACAATAAAACGTGCTTGGATTTTACAACTCACCACCATTTCCTCTTAAGAGAACAAACTCAATTACTCAATCTTAAGAATATTAACTGTTCGATTCCTGTTCTACTTCATGAAACAGCCCAAAACCTCAAAACATTGTTTGTTCAAGATAAAAGAATTGCTAAGAAAATTGAAAAAAACTTCCAATAGTAGCCATAAAGAACTAGATTAATTTAACTTCAAAAGATTTAACCAAAAAAAAAAACTCGGCAAACTTTCCTCGGCGTCTCTTAGTCTTAACTCGTAAACCAGAAACAAAAAAAAAAGATGATGATGAAATTTAGGTCACATTGAATAACAAAAACTAGAAACCCAAATGTAAGGGAAACTACAAGGAAAGGACACTGAAGTATAAATTGAAATTTCCAGGTCTCCATGGATCTAAAGTTACACCGTATTCTAACAAGCGTTATAACGATCAAATTTAACCTTCCCAAATTCTATCACCCGCTAAAAATTTGAAAACCCTAGATTCTACAAACGTTCAACGAAAATTACAAGCCACAGAGAATTACACGTCCTAAAAAGTAGTAGAAATGAAAGTGGAAATGGAAAATATACCTTTCTAAAGAAAGTCTGCGAAGAAATTTTTGAATCTGAGACGAACTTCAATCAGAGCGTACAATGACCCATTTGTCAAAAAGCCCTTGAGAACCTGAGGAAAATTATTTTTTTTCGGGCGAATTTTTATAATTATTTTTTCTTTTTCTTTTTTTTCCCCGCTCAAGTTGGTCCAAAGAAATGAAAAATAAATAACTTTTCTGTGTTAACCCTAACACAACAGGTTTTTTATTGAGTTTTTTTATACAAAGGACTTAACCATGGTTACTTTTTAACTCTTGTAATGGGTTTGCAAGATTCCAAAGTTAGGTGAAATATTTGAGAAAAAATCAACTTTGATTTAGTGTGTAATTATATAAGTAAAATTTTAGTTCTGGTTCACATGTATACTTAAAATTTTTATTTTAATTTAGTCATATACATTTAAATAAATAGATACATTAAGTTATTTTTATATTGGATAAATCTAATTATGTACTATTGCAATATAAAATATAAATGATGTTATATAAATAATTGTGTTGATAATTTACAATAATTAGATCAAATCAAAATTTCATGTACAAAATTACACCAAATTAAAATTTATGTATACAATTGCATATTAAATCATAATTCATGTACAATTTTTAGATTTACCCCTAAATATAAATATAATTTTTATTAAATACGTATTTTTATTTTTTTAATAATGAATTCTTAACCATTAAATATTAAAATATAATATTTTTTACTAATATAATAAAAACATCGAATTCATTTAAAACCTTAATGTGTACAATGAATATAATTATATTATGAATTAATGATGGTTCGTTGAAATATTAATTACATAAAAATAATTAAAATGAGTTAGTTTACACTAATATAAAGAGATTTTTCCTTAAAAGGTTAATATATTTAATCGTTATTCGTCATAAATAATAATTTTTTTTGCATTGTTTAGTTGGAAGTAAAAGATGTTTGATGCGACTCTTTTGACGGTGGATTTGGTGGCCGGAACTAGTAGTTGCGGCTCAAACTTAGGAATTGGAAGAGCTACGAAAAAGATCCGTACTCGAAAACGATTATTGTTAAGTTGTTAGGGGGTAGAATTGGGTTCAATGCTATGATGAACAAGATTACCCTACTATGGAACCCCAAAGGTCACTTTCAATTGATGGATTTAGAGAATTATTTTTACCTGATCCGAGGAGGCCGATTTCAACAAAGTGTTGACTGTAGGACCATGGGTGATATTTGGGAAATACTTGTCTATCTGTCCTTGGTCTTCAGATTTTTTGACGCCTCACAGTGATTTTGAATCCCAAGTTGTGTGGATCCGATTGTCGGGTCTACCGGAAGGGTATTACACAAATTGTTTACTGAGAGTTATAGGGAAGCTTATTGGCCCGATCATTAAGATAGATGCGCATACGGATGGTGGCTGATGGGGACGCTTTGCACGCATGGCCTTAAGCATTGATCTCCAAAGCCCCTTAGTATCTAAGGTGTGGATAAATGGGAAGCTCCGACGGATTGAATACAAAGCCCTCTCGAATATTTGCTTTACTTGTGGTATGGTTGGCCATGGAGTCGACGAGTGTATAGGGATGGCGGCAACCTCTTCCATGGAGATGTCTAAGGAGAAGCCACGGTCGATAGGGCTTTTTGGCTGGAGAAGAAAGTGGCGGAGGAAAGCTTTGGTTCATGGATGGTGGTTGAGCGAAGAAAGAGAAGGGGTCGAGTCTCCGACGAGGGTAAAGGTGCCGATTCTGGCGCCGTTCTAGGTGGCTCTTGATTAACGGTTTTGGCTAATTAAAATGGAAAGGAAATCGGAGGTAATTATGGGGACATTAATGGGGGATTGAATGAATTTGGGGAAGATTTGGGACTTAAAAGGAGTGGCGACAAGGCAAGGTTCTCTCCTAGAGATGATGAAGTTAGGGTTACGCACCCTAAGACCAATAAAGAAAATGAGTGGCAACCAATGGGCCTAAACTAACACTTAAGGTCTTGAAGCCCAATATGGGCATATTAGGCCTAATACAATGAGTGTCGTTAATGAGGTTTCAAATTTAAAGAGAAAAGGAGGACTGGACAAGGGGAAAAAAGTGGCTCTTGAGAATGTTGAGATTTTTGATAAATTAACCACTGGGGCCTACACATTAGTTAAAATTTTGGAGAGAGACAAGATTACAAAAAATGATGACAAAGGGCGACCATTGGATGGGACAATAGATATTGGTTTGGCTATGAAGGGATTGGTTTGTGAAATTTATAAAGCTACGAATGTAGCTCACCTTTCTGTCGACATTCAGTTTGTTGAGGAAAGCATGGCTGTGGATGCAGCTAGTGGAGCTACAACCTCGTCCTGAGTTTCCTACGATTATTGACCTAAATCTCTTTTATTTGTATGAATACTAAAATAATGTGTTGGAATTGTCAGGGGGCGGATCACCCTTGTTTTCATAATATGATTAAAGAGTATCACAAAGAGTTTTCACCGGATATACTTTGCCTGCTGAAAACTCGAATTAGTGGAACTAGAGTGATTGGTATTATTGCAAAACTGAGTTTTTGTAATTCCTTCAAGGTCGAAGCGAATGGATTTGCAGGAGGAATTTAGCTCTATTGGAATGATGATTTATTTATTGAAATGATAAGTATCCATCCTCAAGTGATTCATGTTAAGGTTCGAACTATGCACTAGTCAAAGTAGTTTTTTGCTTCTTTTGTGTATGCAAGTCCTCATAGTGCAACGAGAAGGGAACTCTTGGATCCTTACGGGAGATTTTAATTGCGTTTTGGATGAGTCTGAACGTGTTGAGGGAGCGAATATTATACATTTAGGTTTTTGACGATTTTGGGAATTTCCTTTTGATAATGTTTTGAAGGATTTGGGGACCATTGAACCTAAATTATATTACTAAATTAATGATATTCGTTGAAATATTAATTATATAAAAAAAATTAAAATGAGTTAGTTAGATTTTTCTTTAAAATTTATTATATTTAATCGCTATTCGTCATAAATATTAAATTAAGTGTGATTTTTTTTATCTATTTGTAGATTGAAGGAAAATTTAAGAAGATTGAAAAATGATATTTGATGCATGAAACATTCTTCTTAATGTTTTTAATTTGTCTTTAGGATGCAATAAATAATTGAGAACGATTAGGAATACTGAAAGGCAAATCACCGAGTTTCTTTATATAGGCAACAAATAAAAGAGATGTTAATGAATATGTCCCTTCACATTAAACAGTGCGACGTCAGACACATGATGTCACGATTTAGCATCTTGATCGGGAATTAGATTAGTGGAATAGTAGTCAATGTCGTGATTTCACACTTTTGTCATTAATAAATCATTTGAAATATTAGCTAACATTCTAATATCCTATACATGACATGGCAATATTGCATAAGAACTTTCGTTTAACACAATATGTGTTATTTCCCAATATCTTTTCAAAAAATATAAATATTTTTATGTTTAGACTTTTCGATTATGATAAAAATGAAATAAATATTAAAACTATACATTAATTTTATATAATGTGTAATGTTATACATAAATTTTGATTTTGAACGATTTTATACATAAATTTTTAATCAAATTAAAATTTCACAAATTGTTAATAACGTTATTAGATTAATACTATTTTATATTCAAAATATTACGTATACATATGAACCATAACCATAATTCATATTTCATACATATAATTACATCAAATCAAAATTTATATATTAAATTATACATTTGACCAAAATTTATTTATAAACTTAATATTTATGCCGAAAATAATTGCATCATCAAATTTAAGCCCAAGTGGCCCAAATGCCAAAATATAAGTGCCTATCTTTGGATATATATATAAGCTATACAAGCTAGTCACGGGATTTAGTTAAGCCTTAATAAACTTCATTAAGAGTATTTAAATCATTCTCTGTATGCAATGGATCATATTAATCTTTATATCACTTTTTTATTTCAATTTTTTAATATATTAATATAATTACATAATAATATTTATTTATATTTTTTAATGTTTTAACAAACACATATATCTCTCATACACAAATATAAATACTCGAATCTAAATTTTTTAAAATATAACAATATTCTCTTCACTATTAAAATCACTCATTATATTTCAAAATTAAAATGCGTTTTACTAGTAATTCACAAACACATACAATGATTTGCTTTTACCCTTTAAACTTTAAAATTAGATGTTATTATATATACAAGATTCAATATAATTATATAATATAAAAGAATTAAAACATGACCTTAAAAAAACTCGAAATTTAATTCATATTTTTGTCAAATGAACTAAATTCATTTGAATTTATATACCGAGTTTAAACCAAAAAAATTAAATTCCAAACATGTACAATTGTTTTATTCCAAATTTATATGTGCCTCGTTTGTACAAAATTATCAACACAGATAGTTAGATTTACTGAGAGATTAGTGATAGGTTGAGCTTCTTAAGTCAACCACAATGACACTAATATTATCTTGGCTACCTCGAGCAATGGCAAGCTCAACCAACATCGCCGCGGCTGCTTCGGCACGTCGGTTTCCGTCGACGAACTCAAGCGATGATTTCCTCTTCGTCATTTGGCTGTTCAAACATTGCCTCACTACTCCACATGCCACTTCATTAGATACCACATCCCACAGCCCATCACTCGCCAGTATCAGGAATTCATCGCCATTGGTTAGCTCGCTTACTCTCACTTCTGGTGTGGATGTAACAAATGGTTTGAGGCACCCATCGCCTGCAAATGCACACTCAAAAATGTTACTCTCATGTTACAAAACCATGGCTGCCAATCCCTCCTTATAAATTACTAAATGAGAAGCTTTTGGTTATTTTACCTATGGATCTTGATGTGGCGAGTACTCCAAGCACGCGATGTCCATTCCATTTTATCACCCTTCCGCCGGCGGCTTCAATTCTCTCCAACTCATCTGCTCTCTCAGGCTTCAATACATATTGATAACAAAAAAATAAAAATTTATTACTACATTGAATTTATAGTCATTCGTTATATTAAAATGTTAAATCGATTAAGATATACAATTATTTTAATTAATTTTCAATAATAATATATTTTTATATAGAAAATAAAAAAGTTACCTTATGATCAGAAGATAAGGCCACAGCAACGCCACATCGGGAGAGGACAGCTCTAGAATCCCCACAATTCGCCACCACTAACTTTCCATTCCCAACCACCGCAACAACCGCCGTCGATCCAACCATCTCCTCTCCTAACTTCCCTCTGTTCACCTCTTCATCCATCTTTTCAAAACATCTCTCCATCGTTCTTCCCCAATTAATGCCACATCCTCCCTTACTATCCTCAATTATTTCCTCCTTCAACACCTTATGCAACCTTTCCTTACAATCCTCTGCCACCCTGGACCCGCCGTGCCCGTCATAAACTCCATAAAAATCAAACTCTAACCCACTTTTCACCATAAACCCTAACTCCACTTTCACTGCATCTTCCATCTCTCTTCTCCTACCGATAACTGATAGTAACCCGTGTGTCGAGGTCTTGCAGTTTAAAATTTGAACATCATCATTTTTTATACAAGTCTTATTGGCTGAAACGATGTCGTTCTCCTCTGATGATGATTGCTTTGACGACGATGACGAATAAGAAGTAGACGATGAGAGCGATGATTCCGTTAAACCGTCGCTTGATTTTGATTCATGAAGAAGACCGTTGTCACTGTTTCTATCGCCTCCGTTTTTTGTGATGGTTATATTCATCATCGTCTCACACGTGCACTTCAATCTTCTTGTTTCCATTCTTCTCCGGCGAGCATTCCCGGATCTGATGACTGTGAATCTGCCAAATTTACCGTGATCCAACGACATTTTCCGAGTTTCCGAGGATCTTTCCCTCTTTTTTCTGCATTAAATGAAATTGAAATGGAAAGCGAGAACCGAAAAATGCAAAGTTAAGGATTTTTTTTTTTGGTAAGAACAACACGAGTTTAACACTTGATATATATAGAGGGGCAGAGTGAAAAAGCATTTGAATTAGAGCCGAGCGAATGAGATCACGTGTTGAGGACACATGGGCTTCATGTGCCACCGACTATTATTATCCAAACGGAGACGTGACGGCACTTGATTAGGTTGAGAAACACGTGGAGCCTGGATATAGCGTCGAGTGATTCGAGGCGGGGTAAGGGGGAACGATGATCTTTTCAAATCATATTACGTGGCGAGTCGTGCTTGTTTAGCGCTATTTTTATAGAAACAGTGTTTTCTTTGACAAGGAAGATCAGACTTAGACCTGAAAAAATTGGGTTATAAGGGCACGTGTCCGATACTCCTGGGTGGCGTGTAAGATTAGGACCTCTTACATGGCCGATATTTCGTGTCCAAAAACTTCAGCTCCGTCACATCAATGGATTCACAACTATGCTGATACATATAAGGGAAATAAAAAATTATGTAATAATTTTTAATCTGTTTTATTTGAATAGTGAAATATTAAACAAAACAAATATCAGTAGATTTTTATATCGGATTATGTTTTGGTCAACAGAATAAAGCATGTTGACTGTACGGAGACTATAACTCGAAATAAAAATCTTTTGGATATATAATTAAAAGGTCATTGAGTATGTCCGTAAACATCTTCTGGCCACTGTTTTACAACTGCAAGAAAGAAAGGATTATTGTAAGTGGAAATTTTTTTAAGTTAAAATTAAATTTTATATTTTTATTATCGTAAAAATATTATTTTATTATTTTAATAAATATTGAGTATGTCCGTAAACTTTTTCTGGCCACTGTTATACAACTGCAAGAAAGAATGAATTATTGTAAGGGGAGAATTTTTTTTAAAGTTAGAATTAAATTTTATATTTTTATTATCGTAAAAATATTATTTTATTATTTTAATAATTTATATTTTTATAATTTTTTAAAAATAGATCAAACTTTTATTATATTGAAAATTTATTTTTTACTAAATTATAAAATAATCTAAATAAAAGTAATTTTAAACGATATAGACATGTGAATCTTTTATGGTTTAAATTTTAGGATAAATCATATAGTTAGTCACAATTTTTATAAATTTTCATTTTAACCATAAAAATAAAAAAAAATTATAAATTAGGTATTATCCTTAACAACGATTTTTATTTTAATCGTTTAATTTTAATAAATTTTTATTTGGATCAGCCACGATTAATAATCTTATTATTAAATTAGGTCATTCGCATCCAACTTCTTAGCTCAAGGGAGGGCACCCACTCCTGGCACACGCTTGGCACTCATGCCCAGAAGAGGTCTCAAGTATATTTTTTATCAATGATTTTGAGCACCGACCATCATAATCCAAAGTACAAGGTATCTTGAATCAAGGCTTAGTGGAACCCAACACCAAGTCCACGCTCAATCAACGCATCTCATGTGTCAAAACCCAATGCACTACTTGATTGTTGGTCGTTGCCAATTGAAAGTCGCTTCTAGTCCATCATATTATTCATAAAGGCCACTCCAAAGGGCTGTGATCGGTCAGCCCATTCAAAACTAATCTCAAGCATGAACAGCTAACATCATGCACTTAACGCAAGGTTCGTCCTAATTCAGTGTCCTAGCTTCAAGGCAGTAGACTTGATCATTATCTCTATGTTTTTATAAGACTAGTAGTTGGTGTGCCTATTAATTGATCCACTTACTAATAGTTGATAAGGTTTTGAAATAATAAATAATCACACAAAAGTAAGATGTTTATTATTATATATTTTTAGTTAAGTCGATTAACCAATGAAACTTATTTACTAAAGTTATTTTGATATTGTAGTAATCTTAAGGTTGATTTGGTTTTTTGTTTTAAATTTTAAAGTCGATTAAAACGATTTTTGGATATTTTTAATCGAATTGATCGAATCATCTGATTATACACCCTATTTAAAAGTACAAATCAAACACGGATACTTGCGAGTTACATGAGTTTAACTCGAAAAAACTTAAACTCAATTTAATAATTATTGAATTAAATTCGAGTTATTTGTAAAACCCAACTCGAATGAATCACGAATCTTATATAGCTTTTATATCATTAGATCACAGTAATGCCCTTATATTAAACCTAAGCCCACCCAAACCCAATCTCACCGTGCCTCTCCATTCCCAACCCAGCCCATACACCAAAACTCGATCTCCAGTCTCCTCAGTCCTAGCCCCCTTAACTGCCACTCATAACCAGATCCCGTATACACAACCCCGATATTCGAAAAGAAGTCAAAACTCCCTCGACCCATTTCATTTTGGTACTTGAATCCCTGTGAATGATGACTTGACCTAGACGGTGACCTTTGGCAGTGGTCGAAATTTTCACTGGAGTCGAAATCTGGAAAGCTTTTATCTTCCTGGCTGAGAAAGCAAAGAGAATCTGGGTAGCACATTTGGACTCTATCAGTGTCGGCTGCTTACTCTAATTTTGCCTCAAGTCTCCAAACTTGATGTGCTGGTAACCCTACATTTCTATGTGTTTTTTTCTATTTAATGATAAAATATTTGTTATTTTTATTGTTTTCACTGCGTGTTTTCCTGCCATGATATCACTTTATATTGAGTGTGAAAATTATGTTTTTATTATATCATGTCATTAATCTGGTGGAAGTATCTATGCTACTTATGATTTCGAACTATTTGGATTTGGTTATTGAAAAAGTCGTTTTATTTTTATTGTTTTGTGTAAAACAATACTTTATTTCAATCGAGCTGAGTATGAAAATTGGTAAACGAGCTTGAGCTCCATTATATCTCGAGCCAAGTATTGAGTTCCAAATTGGAGTCGAGCTCAAGCTTGCCAGTATTCGGACTCGGCTCAATTACATTCCTACAGTTACACTTATCCTTGCTACTGCAATTATTAACTGAGATAAACAATCCCTAGATTTGTTGAATTGGCTAAGCCAACCGGAAGCCAAGATGTCGTCAACTCTACTAGAGGTGACTCGGGCTGCTCACGAAGATGTGGAACGGCTTGAGCGACTCGTAGTGAAGGATCTTCAAAATGATCCACCTACCTCGAAAGATGGATTGTATCAAAGCCACCGCGTCCGCAATAATATTGACACCATTATCTCCACCACGGAGAAGCTAGTAATTCTTCCCTATCCCATGCGAAAATGAGATATGGTTAAAGATTTTGTTTTATTTTGTGTTAATTTTTTGTATTTATTTTTGAATGGCTTCAGGTTGAAATATATGAAGATAAAGACAATGCTAGGAAAGATGAAATCGCTGCTCTTGGAGGTCAAACAGCTACTGGAGTTAATGTCTTTAGTGCTTTTTATGATAGATTGAAGGAGGTAACCTTTTAGTTTGTTTTTAACCTTTAGCCGAAAATGCTAAGCTGGAAATTTATACAAATCCTGCTTTTTCTTAGAAGCATGAATAAGTCCCAGTGAAATTTAGTCCAAAATCAATGTTCAGTGAAGTAATTGTTAGTTAATTGCAGATTCGTGAGTACCATAGAAAGCACCCGGCTGCTCGTGTTGTCGAAGCTAATGAAGACTATGAGGATATACTTAAGGAAGAACCAGTCATTGAGTTCAGTGGCGAGGTCTCTCTGTCCCACACTCACATACAATTAAGCACCTTTTGTTGTAGTAATTCCCTATTTTATGTTATGTTTTCCTTTCTGCTGTCTGGTCTAACTTGTTAGCAATACATTTCAGGAAGCCTTTGGTCGGTACCTGGACCTGCACGAATTGTTCAATCAGTACATTAATTCTAAATTTGGAGCCAAAATTGAATACTCGGCTTACCTTGATGTCTTTTCACAGCCACACAATATCCCTTGGAAATTGAAGTCAACAAGGTAAAATTTCCTCTATAATGCTTTTATTCTTGCTTTTCATAAGGTGATTTGCCACAGTTCAATTGCTTTCTGCTTTTCTACCTATTTGGCATGCTTCTTATACTGTATTTGCAAATATTGTTATTTGTAGGCAATACAGGGAGTACATGGAGAATCTTCTAGAGTATCTTATTTACTTCTTCCAGAGGACTGAACCACTGCAAGATCTTGACAGAATCTTTTCCAAGGTTTCACATTGTTTACTTAAAAGTTAATTGAATATCTTTATCCAAAAAGAGGTTCTTAACCTTGAGGATCCAAAGATGCTAAACTTGAGCCTTTTTTGTAACATGGGGTTATAGATTTTTTAGGAAAAAAACTTTACATGAGTGACAAGTCTGACTTGCGCCATATAAATATAAGGTGGAACTTTTTTTTTTTTGAAACACTATGGTTCTGATAAATTGAAATACTTCTATGGTGGTTTTTGATAGGTCGAGGCTGAGTTTGAGGAGCAGTGGGCTAATGGCCAGGTACAAGGATGGGAGAAGCAAGGTCAAGAAAATGAAGATGATCCTGCCCAGCATACCATGATTGATCTTGATTATTACAGCACAGTTGAAGAGCTGATGGAAGTTGGTCCAGAAAAGTTAAAGGAGGTAATTTCAGTCCTCTTTGATTATGTCATCATTGCAAGCCAGTTTGTTGTAGTGACTCCAATCTCTTCAGTGCTGAGAAATGTGTGTTTTCCATTCTTTTTAGGCAAATGCAAGATCAAGTTGTATTAAATAGTGAAAAATGAAGAAACATGTTGCTATTGTATTATCTGATCTTGTTGCTGTAAACATCTTATCTTGCTGATTACTTTCAGTTTAATTAGTTGTTTTGAGAGTGAAAAAGATTATGTGGAGAAGGCTATAACTTCCCATGCTGTTATATATTGCGTCCGTATATGCTATCTTTGGAAACAAAAATTTGGAATTCATTTGTTATGTGAACTGTGGAAATGAAATGCAACCTCGGAGCAGTTTTCTTCTGTTTAATTGCTCTAATATGGGTTTTAAGATCCATCTCAATTGCATCTCAAGCTTTGTCACTTTGCCAGAACCCAAAGGCATTATTGTTTGAGATGTTCGAGGCAATTATCTGATATGCGCTTAAAAAACTTTGCTAACAGCTTAAAAGTAAAAAATGAATTAGCTATTTTTTGGCTTCCTTCTTAATTAATGATGAGTGAATTATCTATTTATCATTGCAGGCATTGGCAGCATTAGGACTAAAAACTGGTGGTACTGTCCAGCAGCGGGCAGAGAGGCTTTTGCTCACCAAGGTAATACGTGCTCCAACTTTTCACTTTGCTTGAAATACCCATGTTTATTGCTTAAGTATTTGGGATATTACCTTCCAAGATTCTTTCAAATACATGGATCATATAAGTTGAACATACTTGCGTCAGACAACATACCTGTATTTGACACACACACCTGAGTTTGAGTAACCTAGGCTAATAACTCTCTCTCTCTCTTTTCGTGTTGTATTTTTGGTAATCGTGATTATATTAGGATGGCAACTGGAATTTTACCATTTTTTTGAAATTTAAAATGATTTTTGAGAAGTCTGCATATCAGACTCTCTTGCTAGAATTTGCTTTAATGAATTTGAAATATATTATTTGGAGTCATGTAGATAGGAAATAGGTTAAAGGACTTGTAGACTGGAATTAGAGGATGATCATGGACAACCAATGATGAAACCTGATACAACTATGAAATAATGCGATACTGGGTTTTTATGTTGCGAAATGTTGATGGGATAACTATAGACTGATTTAATGGTAATTGTGTTCTGGTAATGTGATATCAAATAAATTCGACAAATGTATATTCAATGTCTATATATTTTTCACAGCACTCACCGCTGGAAAAACTGGATAAGAAACATTTTGCAAAAGGCTCACATGGACCTCGACAAAATGGGTCTACTGCAGTTTCACAAGACATTAACAGTCTGAAACAGATTGCATTAGTGGAGGCTAAGATGAAGAAACTCTGTGATTTACTGAGTAAGGTTAGTTGGTTGCTTACTTTTCCCTTAACTATCTTTGATAAAAATGTGAAATATGAGAGAAAGCCTTTGCAAAAGTATGTTGCTGCTGTTTGTAGTCCAGATATGGTAATTATAGGGGTTGGTTTTTAACTAGTATTTCTGTGAACTTGTGCAGACAATTGAACAAACAAAAGAAAATGTAGTAAAGAAGCAAGCGTTGACATATGAGGAAATGGAACAAGAACGGGAGGAGGTAAGTTAATCTCTTATGGCATGGTAATTCAAGTGTTTCTAATACTATAACAAAATTTCATTGCTTATATTGTGATGGTATGATTATAGTTTACTAATCTCTGCCCTCAACACCCTGTAAGGATGGCTGTAGGCAGAGTTTTAAATGTGGGGACCTGTATGAAGCAACTCACTAGGTATCAGCCTTGTTTCAGGTCTTCAGCTCACTTTTGGGTGTACTTGGCCATTCTTTTTCTGTGTTTTTTACTTAAATCTGAAGGGCATATTTTAAATGGGAGGAATTAGGAATTTTAGTATTTTGCACAATTCCTATACATATTAGGCAAAACAAATAGAGGGGACGAAATATTTTTGATTGAGTTTACTGATTAATAGAGGAGAAACAACCATTGACTTCTATTGTTCACTGAATGAATGTTTTATTGATTGGACATTTTTTTTTATCCTAAGAAGGCACTAACGATTGGGCAACTGTCATGGTTAACCAGTGCCTTTTGAGTTATCAGTCCTTCTGTTATAGATTTTAAAAAAATAAAGGAAACAAATGCAGAAACTTTTTTCTTGAAAATTTTAGGGTGGGTGGTTTTCTTACTATAAATAGTTGCTCTCTTAACAGGAAGAGACACAAGTTGACACAGAAAGTGATGATGAAGATCAACAAATCTATAATCCTCTTAAATTGCCAATGGGTTGGGATGGGAAGCCTATCCCTTACTGGCTTTACAAACTTCATGGTCTTGGTCAGGTAATTTCTCCTACTAATTCTTTACGTGATGTATATTTCGGCATGTGCAACTATATTGTCAACTTACAGATAACTAATTAAGAAGCTGTCAAAGCTCCAGAATATGACATTCATCTTTTTTATTGTTGTGTTTTCTTAAATCTATAAGTATATTTTCCTTGATGTTTTACGACTAATCCTAATAAAAAGGGTGATGTTTTTTTCGTCCACATTTTCTTCTAATTCAAGAGGGAGGAGGAAGTACAGGTGTTAAAGTCTTAAAGAGACATCTGTACTTCACGGATTTGGCTCAATCATTGTTGAGTCGAGGTCTAGTTGATTTATCAAGCAAGCTAAATTTAAATATCCTAATACTTGACGGATTAACTTACGAGCCTAATCAAGCTTTTCTATTATTTATTGAAAAATCTCAATTTGAAAACTCAAGCTTGAGCATAAATAATCAGGTTTGAAATTAAGCATGAGAATCATTCTTATTTTTTACTAGATAAAACAAGCTTAATTGAATCTAGTTGGGTGAACTCAGCTCGATAAGAACCACCCTAGGAGGAAGGATGGAGTGGCTGCACAGGGGCTTTTGAATTTTTCTTCACTCTTTGATTGCCTAGTTTTTATTCCCAAGTCATAGTATCTCATATAGCTCTGTCCCCATTTCGTTTCTATTCTTCAGGAGTTTAAGTGTGAGATTTGTGGGAACTACAGCTACTGGGGTCGTCGGGCCTTCGAGAGGCATTTCAAAGAATGGCGGCATCAGCATGGCATGCGATGCCTTGGTATCCCTAACACTAAGAACTTCAATGAAATAACCAATATTCAGGTATGAGATGCTTATTTTTCAGAGGTTGTGCAATGATTTACCTTCTCTCTGCTTCATTTGCCTACATGTGGTCTATTTCATGATTTGAGTTTATGTGCCATTGCCATTGGTTTTCAGTTTCACAACTAGTGGCATTGTTTGTCCACATAAAGCAAAAAGATAGCTAGACAAATTTTTTGTTTTGTTGATAATTATTAGCTAAAATACTAAGTCCATGAACTGTTTTATTTTTATTAAAGAAGGCTTTATACTTGTTCTTATACACAAACTAGCCCGTACGTAATTTGATAAGTTGTTATTTCAAATCTAAGTTTATTTAGGTATAAATTAATAGTGATGGGCTTTATTTTGGGGGGGGGGGGTTATCTGTGGGATCATTTTAATGATTAACCTGGAAACATTAAATCAAAAAATTGGTTGCGCAGGAAGCACAAGAATTGTGGGAGAAGATAAGAGAACGGCAAGGAGTGAACAAGTGGCGCCCAGATCTTGAAGAAGAATATGAAGATAAAGAGGGCAACATCTATAACAAGAAGACGTATACCGATCTGCAGCGGCAAGGACTGATTTAAAGACAGTTCTGTTAAGAAACCGAGTGTTTTGTGTATTGAATGGTTTCCTTGATCATCATGTATGTATGTATGATTAATGCTGTTGAGGGGAAGCCTGAGGGGTAGAAGTTGGAATAGTTTAATAAGATAATTGTCTCGATTTGTAGCTGAGTTAGTTGAACGTGAGTTAAAACCTGGAAGTTTCATTTGCACAAGACCTTATGATTACGAAAGCTGAGCCATTTACGCCCTAATTTGGTTTCATATGCTTTTCCACGTTTATCCGCGGAAAGGACGTTGTTTTCGTTATTCAATTCCCCCAAAATACCGAAGTCTCAGGTGCAGCAGGCACTTAGTTATATTGTTGGGAATGGGAGGGACGGTCGCGGTTTTTGAAAGAATTAATTTTTATTCATCATAAAATGGATATGATATTGGATAATTTAAGGAAAAAAGGACAAAGATAACTCCAAATCTGTGCATAATAATTTTCCATTTATATTGTCGGTGTGTTCAAATTTAGGATGTTGAATGTAGTTATACCTCGAATTTGACATGTATATTTTATATAAATGAAATATTAAATTTAATAGTTAAATTGTTAAAGTAATAGTAGTACAAAAAAAAATATGAAAAACAATTTTAGTTTTACATATACAAGTAAATATCTTCTTATACATATACAATAATTAAAGAGTTTATTTAATTAGTCATTTGATTTCATTCATCAATTAGGTTTTAATTCAGTTGAACAATTATCAAAAGCACAATTATTATATAAAGTAATTAATATTAATTTGGAGTATATGTTTTTCTTTTTGTACTTGGTAAATCTAGAAAGATATATGCACATAATAAGAGCCACAACTATCTAACTTTTGTTTTAAAATTTTATAAGTTTGTTACATAAATGTTTTCATTTATAGTGTGTGACATAATTTTATTTATTCATAATTTTTACTTTTATATTTTTAATTTAAGTTACTAAATTCGTTTAGTAAATTTTAATTTTGTATTTTCATATAATTGAAATATACACACATTGCATTATTAATATATCTTGTTTAGTTCCGATAAGATATATATTTTTCGAAAATTTTAGTTTGTACTACTCTAATCAAATAAATAAAAATTTGGATTTAAAAGGAAATCAAAATTTCTTCTTCAACTTCCCCATACTGTTTTTTTTCAAATGGAAGAAACTAAAAATCATATTATTTCCCAAATGCTTCGCATTGAAATAAGAAAGTTAGAAATGGCAATAATATATTAAATTAAAAAAAAAAAAAGCATTTATTTAACTTGGAGAAAAGAACTAATAAAATATTTTAAAGCTAAAATATGTTTTTATATTCAAAATTTATGTTAAACTATTAACACCATTAACAGTTAAGTTTAATGTTAACAATTAAATTTACATTTTTAAATTCAAAAACTCGATGAAATTCCTTAAATTCTAAATGTGTAATTGGAATTATTATCTTTGATCGTTTTTATTAGTTAATTCTGATGCGAAATTATAATAGTGATGGCTGGAAAAAGGTTTGACACTACATAGGGACACTGCACAATTTAACAATAGGATACGAGGTGGGAAATATTTTTTAGAGCTTCTCACGATAATACTTCGCTGGTTGTAGTAAAATGTAAACATCCACATCCATAAATAGGCTCATATGTGCGTGTATAGGGCAAATAAAACTATTGAATTACTCTTAAATTAAAGTCTTCACAAAAAACCTGATGTCTACAAGAGTATAATACCCACTATCAACACTGTTCAAACCGTTCATCATTTCATTTTCTGCCCAAAACGAAAAGGATCATAGGACAAAAGCTAAACTGGGGTACACTCACATTTACATGAGCTTTGCCCTTGAAAAATCCATCTCAGGGTGCTGCAAACACACAAGCAAATTTTATCATTGTCAGCTAAAGCTCCATATGGGCATCAAAAGAGTTGGGAGGAAGAAAAAAAGAGTAACCGATAGGTCGGAAGAGAATAGATTACCTCGGACATGAATTTCTTCAGAATTTCCTGCTTCTGAAGCTCATCACTGGTTGGAAGGCCCATGGCCTTCTGTCTCTGGTCAAACTGCAACAAAGAGCACAATTTGTGACAAGTATCAATTATGGTTTATGATGAATCTGAAGTTTACAAATGTAAACAAGTAAAATTAAAACTGCAAATAAAAGAAAAAAAACTAAGCAAATTTGGCATGTTCCGGGATGAGAGCTCTTTTGGCAGATAGAAACTATATCCAGAAGCAAAATATAATCGAATGGGCAGAACTAATTACCATCATCTTCTCTACGGTTTGCCGTGTTTCGGGATCCAAGTCAGATAGTTTGCTGTTCTCTGGTTCCACTTTCTGAGTGTCAATTTCAGGATCTCCTTTCACCAATGATTTCCACCACTCCATTTGGTTGTGCTTGGTCAAAAGGATCGACAGTGCACAACTATCCTCTACATGAAGTGTGAGAAGATTTTTATAGTACCGATACAAGAGAATGTTGCAGAATTAAATATGGTATTGCCAGTTCATTTTCACAAAAAAGTATAGGAATTTCAAGATCACAATTGCAATGCGATTATATAGACAATCCTAATAACAATGAGACAACTATTTGGTTGGTCAACAATGCTAAAATATTACTCAATGTAAAATTTAACCAGAACATGAATTTCTTTTCTCTTTGAAAAAATAAAAGACAGATTCAAAAGCATTTCCGTATAAAGTTCAAGTAAATTGCGTAGAATGAAAGAAAATAAACTAGGAGAGAAGATAAGAACCAACTACAAAATGGATTTCCGATAAGCCAAGATTTACTAGGTTGGAATTTAAATATATATTGGTCGTCCTCTTTATTTTTCTTTTAAGTACTTATATCTGACACCCATGTCAGACACACTTTTTAGTCATGGGTACGGAGAAAGACCCCAAAAATATATGGAATTTTTTTTGAATATATCGTCATCAGATACATAACTGTAAACATCACTCACACCTCAGTCCAGGTGACATAGATTGTTCAAATACTTGCAAACCTAATAATTGCAAACTTCTAAACTCTAGCTGAAGGAAGAAAAGAAAAGTAGAAAATGAAGTTCAATTTGCAGTACTTCAACTCTTATTTTCATTGAGATAACATACCTATGCTCCAGTAACAGTCATCAGGTTTGACAGTTTGGAAAAGCTCCCCCTGAAAATATAAAGAAGTATGTGACTAGGATACAAACAAACTAAGTTTTGCTCAAAAAGCACATGGACTAACTTACATCAATAATAGGAGGCTGGCCCTTAAGTCCAACTTTTAGATGGTTCTTCTTTATCTCACATACAACAAACCTTGATTTTGTTCCATTGGGAACTGGAACATTGACAGTGACCTCTTGAAGGGTCTGTGTCCAAGAGTACTTATCCAGATCGAGTCCATTGCCTTTGTTTGGAACTGTTCAAGATTTAGAAAAGAGTAAATAATACAGTGAGTAATATAATTAGTCTTTGAGTTTCATTTTCACTTGCCTCTAACAATACCAAATTCAAAATATCCAACGCAAAGCTTAATCATAAACCTACACATCCCCATCCCACTAACCAATAAAAAGAAGTCACCCATACAAACAGAAGTAAGAAAGTCCCTTTTTTACAAGCATTCCAACAGGGTGCACATCTTTGTAGCCAACTGATGAAATTAACAAACATAACCGTGTAATAAAATCTTACCTACCATTAGCCCCAATTGTGAGAATGCACATCTAAATTGGCTAACAAATGAACAAAGAGATAGATGGATGGATGGATGGGGAGAGAGAGAGAGTGTGTGTCTGTGTGTGATTGAACAAGAAGTTTCGGGTGAATGCAAGCTCAGGACAAGGATATCAAATCCCAATTTGCACCAAGACTATCATCAAGCTCAGGCAATCAAACCTCCCTGCTTCAACCAAATTCCAAAATATATCTAGGCAATAGAATTCTGTCCAACATGTTTCCATATTTTCTATAGAGAATAAAATGAGCATTTAAAAAGCCCTCACACCGTGGATACTTAGTAACTTAATTTTTAGTAAAAGACATTCACTTATCACACCATCATGACACTAAGTGGGAGACAAGAGGATGGAGGACCAGCATAACATTACTAGGGGTGTAATTGAGCTTGAGTCAAATCCAGAGACAGCACAAAGCTCAAGCTTGATTATGTAACTCAACTCTTGAAACTTGCTCGAGCTTGATTAATATAAGGTCCCTTTCCATAACCAAAATACAAGAGCCCCTGCTCAAGTTTCAGGACTGGGAAAGAAAAAGCATGGTGGTGTTTATCATTTCATTCCTCACAACTACTAGCAAACGTGATATAAATACAAATTTAAACCCTAAATAATCTAGTAAGTAACAAGTATCTTTATCCTTTAAACGCTTTTCATCATCTAAAGTTCCAAACACAAAGCAAACATTTAACAATGCAGACCTCAGATAATTTTCCTGTTAAACAAAGACCCAAATATCCATAAAATAGCCTTGCATTCAAAATAAAATTTACAATAATAAAAGGAGAAATTTAGCCAAAAAAAATATAAGAAGAAGAGAATTAATAGAAATTAAGAAATAGGAACCTTTCAAACCAGAGCTAGACTGGTCTTCATTTTTATCGACCTCCAATGCCTCCCTCTTCACTTCTTCCTTGATCTCCTTCTCTTTCTGCACTTCCTCCTTCTTTATCTCCGCCTTCGGAGCCACCTCTTCAACCTTCTTCTTATTTTTCTCCTTAGCAACTCTCACAACCGCTGCAATCTCCTTATCGAAGTTCTCTTTCCCAAGAAAATCAGTTTCTTTGGCCAGAAAATCGAAAACTTTCTCCAGAAACCCAACAGGGTCCGACGGATCCAAGCTGGCGTTAAACGGCACCGCTTTCAGCGATGAAGAAGCGGAAGGTCTGGCCTCTTCTTCTTGGAACTCAGAGATAATTGCCATGATTTGACTCAGGAGAATTGAGCTGCGGGGGAAGTGTTGAGTATATGATCGGGTCTTGAAAGAGTGTGGTTAGGGTTTTATATAAGAGACGTTGTGCGATGGTGGGGAGTCAGATGGAATTTTCAAGCTTCTTTGTGGAGTTAAAAATGAAGAAGAGTGGATAATTTAAGCAAATTTAAAGGGTAAAATCGAATGGAGATGGAAACTATGGAGTGTTCGAGAATAATTCTTACTCAAATTTCCTTTTCCAAGTTTCAAGTACAATTTACAAGTATCCTAGGTAAATAATAATAATAATATATTTTTTTTATCCATTTCCTTCTAACTATTTTCACTTTGATACTTAAATTTGACAAATAAATTTATTTTAATTTTTAAATTTAAATTCTGCCAAGATATGATGATTAGATCAAACCGATCAAGAATTGATCGGCATAATCGTCCAACCAAAGAGGTTGAACCGATTGACATGAAAATTACTTGAAATTGATAAAAATAAAAAATTAAGACAAAAATTGAAAGCTGAACTGGTTTAACATTTTTTTTAAATCTTCTTTTAAAATTTTATGAAATTTTTATTATTTATTTAATTATTGTTATATGATGGTCGAATGGATCAAACTAGTTGAATCAGAAAATCATTGATCTAACATATTTGATCACCGGTTCGATTATCAAAACATTGAATGAGACTATAAATAGATGCTCATTTCAATAATAAAATTCAGCTCATTCTCATTACTTCATTACATTTTCTGATTGAAGCCATTTCTTCCATTACCAATTGACCACGAAGTAGCTGCAATTCCCTGTCGCAACCTGAATATCAAACAAAATTTGATGCTAAATTAGACTTGCAATTTCCCTATACGTGAAAGGAAAAAGAGAAGAGAGAAACATGGGGAGATAAAGTTTGCAAGAAGGGTTTATTGGGGAGAGGGAGAGAGGAAGAGAAGGAAACAGAAAAAATATTAATTTTAATTTAAAAAATTTAAAAAATTTACCGCATGTTAAGATTTTTCATTCATCCATATGATTTCAGGGATTACAGCCAACGAAAAATATCCATCTATGCTCTCGCGTGAAGAGAGCAATGGGCGCATGGTAAGTGATATCAAAATCAACCTTTGTTTGATTTCACATCTAATGTCCCAATAGGTGAGATAGATAAAATGAACCAATCATGATTTCAGGCCATACCTTTGAGGACGAGTAGACAAAATCACAAAAATATTGGCGATAAATGGACTATATGTATTCGAGACATCCGTTAATGATCACAAACAAAGGGTTATGGAAGAAAATCATGTTTATTACACATTTCATAACGCTAAAAACTTCCCATTCATTACGACACATCCGAAAGCGTTCAAACAAATCAAGAATAAGTTATCAAGAATCAATTCTTTCAACTACACAAATTTTGAATGCATGGTCCGGCGTCGGGATTTTGTTGCTCCTTCCATACCCTTCCAGTGACCCTCAGCTTTAGCTCCTTCCGGTCCCCGCCAGAGAAGAAAAGTGCCATGTTTCGCTGGATAATAAGACCATCATGGCTGTCCCTGACTTTCCGGTGACTATCACGGATGCTACGTGGGGTACCTTCCCATGTAAGTTTACGGCCATTTGCTCCAACCTCAAGGCTGTAGCTATAGTTCCTAGCCTCGGCCTCATCACCCATGAAACGAAGAAATGCCATGTAGACTGGGGCCATGCCGAGCTGGAATGCTTCAAAGTGAAGGCAGAAATACTGACCGAAAGAATGGAAGACCTGATAAAGAGCAAATAAGCCAGCAGATTAAGGCTCATATTACGAAGATTATTTCGTCATTTATTCAGCTAGTTGCAATGTGCCCGATCATATCCGATCCCCTCCAAGTAACTCAACAAAAAATGGCATGGCAGAACAAAGGACACGTCTTACTATATTGTTCTAAAACATAGTGTGGCCTATTTGAAAGAGAGTAATAAAATCATAAAACTTACTGTTAGCATCCAAGTAGCATTTTCGACTTCTCGGGGGTTGGACTTCACATAACGATGGTTAAATGTGCATCCAGTGTGCATGTCCACCTTGTGATCATCTCTCAGATGGGCAACCAGGAAGGGAATATCCCCAACAACTGAACACTCTGATCCGGCATACGGGCAATTGTATGGTCTAAAATTGCAAGCTGCCTCGTGTTTGAGTTTGCTGTAATAGGGAAAGATTTCAGGGCATCCCAAATTGTAGTATTTGCATGGCAATTCAAGAGACTCAGCCACCTTCTCCAACGCTAAACATCTAATATCACCCAGTTCTGATCTACATGTGGGGCACTGGTTGTGTACTCTCGCTTTACAGGTAGAACAAAGTGTATGTCCATTTTGGCACTGCAAAAAAACTGTAGTATTAAAGCAAACAATTTATCCTCTATTATTTACAAATACACCTTGCAATCTAATAGTGTCATCTATCATTGCTATGTATTCAATCAAAATTCAGATATCTCCAAATTCCATTACAACATTCTCCTGTATAAAAGCAAGCAAAAAGAGAATATTTCAAATTATCCTTATCTTAGCTAGAGAGCAACAATTAACAAACAAACCTCTAAGTCCAAGAAATCTGAGAAAAGATTCCTTTACCAATCTCTAACAGTTCTAATTAGAAAAGACTTAATATGAGTAAGTAACCATTCCCTCCTCCAGAGTGTAAGTTGAACTTGCAGTTTTTCTCGTCTATTTCGATGACGATTTCAGGGCAAAACTTGAACTACCCCAGAGGTTTTCCCAGGAAAATCTTATGTTTTTTTTTTCTCAGAAAACTTGAATTGAGTGCATTAGGAATTGGATTACAACAATGTCAAAACAGTATCCAAAACTAAGAATCACCTCGGTTAAACCCAAACAAGAAAACCAGTTCCGAATCACAATCATCCTATCTGCATATGTTGCATTACAAGTGTTTATAGGCATCAACACAAAAGTTCATTTCGATCTTATTTATTTGACAACAAATTCATAAAAATTGAAGAACTCTAATTTCTGACACAGCATTTCTAAAGCAATGTGTAAGTTGAACCCAAAAGAAAAAAAATCCAGAAATTCATTCCAAATTTGAAAATAAACAATAACATAGACAATGGAGCTTAAAAATTCTAAACCTAGATCCAACCAAGGAACAATCTAAAATCAAAACATAATGAAATCCCATTTAAATGCAAACCAAATATATTCGAGCCCATAAACCAAAATCAACAAAAATAGCAAAATTAATAACAATACACAAAATGAAAATTAAAATTGGGAAGAAAGAGAGAGAGAGAGACCTGATGGATTGGTGGGTACATAGAATTGGTACAAACAGGGCATTCTAACAATTCATGAACGCTGGTAGCGGGAGTGATCCCGGTAGCACCCACAATATTGTTGACCATATTACTATTATTGGCGTTGTTGGTGGCATTGTGAGGCTTTGAAGATGAGAATGGATGGTGACCATGATGAGGATTCGGATGATGCAGATTATGGTGATGGATCTCATCCTCATTCAATCCATCTATGGATGACACACATTCTATGTTATCGTACTCCATTCATACACAGAGGCAGACACCACCTTCGCAATCTCAGATTCTATTTATTTGTTTGAATCAGATACAAAAATTCAAAGAAAATTTAAAATATAAAGCCCCATCCCAAAACTTTATATAAAAAAGAAAAAGAAAAAGAAGCTCTCCCTTATTCTCTTGTCCTTCTCAAAATTCTTTTACATTTCCTTCCTACTTTACCATTTTTAATATTATTTTTTTACCTTCTTGAAATAAGAATTAGAGGAAGACGAAGAGAAAGGATTATGAGAGAAAGAGAAAAAATGGAGTCCCATGAATCCAACTGCCCTCTTTCCTCTCGTCTTAAGCAACTCTTTTCTTAGTCGGTTTTCCTTTTTATTGGTTTTTTTTCTTCATTTATTGCTTTATTCATTGTTAAGTAATAATTTTATCTTCACCTGCCAATTTTACACATCACAATTCACACCATTACACTCTTTTAAGCAAATCACTACTACTTTTTTCTTATTTTATCTATTAACAGAATAAAAATATTTTAACAATAAAAGCACAATAACTGTTTTTTACCCTCCAATTTTATAAAATATTAATTTTAACTTTCAATTTATTTTTTTATTATGTAAATCATTGAATTTGTATTATTTATTGAAATCGCTCTAAAATGAAAAAAAATTTTAATGGTATTGATATGACATATATATATATATATAGATTGTCCTGTGTATATCACGTTAATAATTAATTATTTTTTTAAAAATTTAAAAATATTAAAAAATATTTACAAAATAATTTTTAATATTTATTTTTTTTAATTTTAAAAAATAAATAATTATTGACATGACATCTACACAACATTTCAAATGCATACCATAACAACAAAATTAACAAACTTTAATTTTTTATCATTGATTTGAAAAACCACACAAATTTAAAAATAAAAAAAGATTGAAAAATTAAATAAATAACTAAAATAACTTTTTTATAATGTTAAAAATAAAAAGTAAGTTATTATGACAATAATAAATTAAGTTTATTTCCTTTTTTTGTTCAACAATTTTCTATTCAGTTTATTTCATTCAATTTCATTTGAGTCTGATAATACACAATTTTCTACTCACTTTAGTTTTGTTAAAAACGATGTCTAGGGATACTAACTTTAGTTACGGGAACAAGAAAAAGCAAATTAATTCTAAAAATCATAATAACAAATAAATTATCACAATCATTATTATGATATAATTAGAAAAACATTATTCTCAATTAACTTGATAAAGATATATCTCAAGTTATAATTTTACATTTAATTCTATTGTTAAATCTAATAAGAAGTAAAATTATATGGTTAAATCCAGCCATTACAGTTTGAACAAATAAAGATAATGAAAATGAGTAAACCAAGTTTTACACTAATGTGAATCACTCCTCACACACACACACACACACACGAACATATAAAATATTTATCAGAGGGATGGGATTTGGTTTGCCTGCTCCATGCTGCTATGCAGAATACAACTAAAGAACTGCATGTTTATCATAAAATATGGTTTATGCATATTGTACAATCTATTTTAAAACAATGTGAGCTTATTATGTACAATCAAGTTACATCTACATTTTCATCAATATATGTATCACATACTGGCAACAACCGAACGAAGCTCTGCTTCTACCTCTGGCTCCCCATCCAATCCGTCCACGGTTGTCTGCAATAGAGTGTTTTAATTATTAGCTATCGACATATCATGATTCCTGAGATTTGCAAAATCATATAACTGATTGCGACTTAAGTCATACACACCTCCGAGTCCCTCAATTTTTGTTGTGAAAGGTAACGGTCTAATGCGCCTTTACCATAAAGAATCTTAGCTCCTTCTCCATGGCCTTCAGATCCAATGGCTTCCTCATCAACTACTACAGCATCTATTACATCATCACCGGTCCTCACATCTGGTATCTGCAAGAAAAGATTACCAAAATGCATGAAATTAATGTAGCATGGTATAAGAAACTAAGGTTTAGCCTTGTTGATTCATGCAAGGACCCATAAGAGGCGACATTTAGCAGATTTGATCATAGCCAATTGAGTTTGTTTAACCACAAAACCAAAAGTCTCCGGAACTTTCAGTTGTATTTCGCAAGATCTGCACATCAAGCAGAGGTCGAACAAGGTGCCAGAGCTTTGATTTAGACAGAAAAGAAGTTTGACAGGGGGTAGGTGCTAGAGATAGGGGATAGAAAGAGATCACAAAATATTATGGTCTCACCAGACCAGGGCCAATTGAAGGATGAACCAGAAACGGTGCTTCCACTAGGACTTATCATAGTGGTGCTCAATTCCATATGAGGCCAAAGCATGCCAAATAAGATAGTTCTATCCTATGCTATTCAGACTCGACTGTGAATGTCAGAAACAAATATGTCCAGTGCAGCTATGCTTTATTTTTTCTCATTTTTCTATATATTTGTAAGGTCAGATTACCATACCACGTTTGGATGTGTCAGACAGAAGTCTCAGATACGAGAACTTTTAAGAAAATGAAAAGTTAGAGCAACATGGATTCAAAACTGTACAAGGCACATTTCTCTAGATGTAGGGTCCATAACGAGAGAAGCAAATAAGTTCTATAAAGAAAGGCCCTCTTAGTTCTACTAAGAGAAGGTTAAAATATAATTCTAGTCAGAAACTTGGTTCTAATAGACAAAAAAGTCTCCTAATTTAATATGCGAGAATGGTTGGAGAGGCACCAAATTTTGCATCCAGAAATTTTGAATAGCATAGTCTATATCGAGCAGGAAACGAACTTTGGATATAATTTTGTTCACTTAAATCACCAAGCCCACCGGCATTGGCTTCCAACAGGAAACACCATCACCCTGTGGTCTTAATAGTTGGTCAACATACCTCATACATGGCATCCATCAAGATATTCTCCAAGATGGCTCTTAAGCCGCGAGCGCCTGTATTTTTAGTTATTGCTTTTCTGGCAATTAATTTCAAAGCATTTTCAGTGATATGCAGTTTGACCTACAAGAAAGACGATTAAAGTGAAATAAATTAGCTATACATAATTGCAGACAAGTTAAATGGATTGAATACCAAATGGAATTAACATTTCAAAGTAGGGACACATATAGAACTTACGCCGTTCATTTGGAACATCTTTTTGTATTGTTTGCCTAGAGCATTTTTGGGCTCCGTTAGGACCTAGAGAGGTATTGGTGTCAGTAAGAGCTGCATTGGAAGTTGAATAACTCGTAGAACTTGTGCAAGAAAGGAATATTTTTAAATAACAATAGTAGCAACTTCAAAAACTATAATTAAGTTGATAAATTGCTTTCCAGTACAGTTTTTCCAATACACATCTAGAGATAAAAATAAAGTTAAGACAAGTACGGTTTTCATTCGTGAAACTTAATAAAAGAATTTAAAAATTATGATTTCAATAATGTTATCAATCACTTGCCCATTCTTCATCATCCCATTAGTAAACTGATACTAGAAAAAATAAATTGCAGACTCATGAAAAAAGGTAAAGCATCCACCTGAACAAGTTGTTCTTCTGTTAGAGCCAACAAACTGACAAGAACAGGGAATCGTCCAACAAATTCTGGTATCAAACCATACGCAATTAGATCACTACTTTCAACCTGCCAAACATGCAGGGGATGTGAGTATCTAAAATGGTATGTCTAAGCTATATATGGATAACAATCATCTTGAATGCTACAAAGAATTTACAGTCTCCATTAAAGATGATGCCACAACAGCATTAGTAACACCACCAGCTCTTATGTTTGCACGAACTGGGGCTCCAAAACCGATAGAAGAATCTTGGCGTCTGAAATGAGGTCAAGAAACTTTCAATTGACATCAAGTAAAATAAAAATAAAAAAAGCTAGTTTATGTTAAAAGTATTGGACAAAAAAATTAATTTCTATATCTGTATCACCTTTCAGAGATCGTTTTCTCTATGTCAATAAAGGCACCCCCACATATGAAGAGTATATTTTTGGTGTCAATCTGTGAAAAAAGTGGAAAAAGAATTCAACATTAACAAAATGGTTAAGAGATGGAAATGACATTAAAAGCATGACCTAGCAAAATCAGAATAGTCTTTTTCCATCGTGAAGTCCAGGTCAAATCTTGAAAAAAGAAAAAAACAACACGAATACTTTCTCGATGTGCTTGACATAGTGGATTATGTAAATAAGTAAACACCCATGAGACACTGTTACGACTCGTGTGCATACCTGAATATTTTCACCTCTGGGATGCTTTCTAGCTCCCTTCTCAGGAACATTAACAATCTGGATCATCAAGAAAGATCCAAGGATAAGGATAGTGAACCACTTATCATAAAAAATGAACCTGATTAAATACAAATTGTAACTAGTGCTTAGTTAGCTTATGAGTTGACAAGAACTGGCAATTTCATCTGATCCAGAATTGATTCATAACCAGAGACAATCCTAAAATCCAGTGCCACAAGCCATAAATCTTCTTGTGATCTACGATATAATACACCCACAATTAGTGAACCATGCACTTACTGTTCCTTCCAGCATCTTCAATAGTGCCTGCTGAACACCCTCCCCTGACACATCCCTGCTAATGTTAAGACTCTCGGCCTGCATAGCAATGAGTAAGAGATGAAGAAAGAGAAGTTAAAGAAAAAAAAAAAATTTAAAGAACTGAATTTTGCAATGGTGAAGGAAAGGTTAAGGAACCTTTTTGGTAATCTTATCAACTTCGTCAATGTAAACAATGCCCTGCTGTGCAGCTGCAACATTATAGTCAGCGGCCTGAAAATGTGTATAAATGAAAACTCATAAAGGGGTTATCAATCAATAACATGCAAAAGCGTACAAGGCCAACAAATGTCACATGGATAAAAGAAGTTGCATTTGAATTATGTCGGCTTCACAGCAATTGAGTTCCATATGCTACTCCAAAACATTTCACTTTAAAGAAATGCTACTTTAAAGTTCCTAATGCAAATACCATATTCTTCCATTAAATAAAGCTTACTTCACTAAAGATAGAAAATGCATGCCATTAAAAGGTATCATAGAATGAATAATAGTTGCACTTCAAAACTTTTTTTAAAATTCATATAGAGAACATAAGACTCTCGAATTTACCACAAGGAGCTTGTATAATATAGATTCAACATCTTCACCTACGTATCCTGCCTGCACATAGCATATGAAAGACAGAACTTAGATTCATGTAACATGGATGTAAATAACAAAATTCCAAATGATGTGGCATAATCAATGACAAATTATATTTTTAAAACAAATGAAGAATAATAGAAGTGAATTAAATAAAATCATATATTCACTGTTAATTTCATCAAATAAAACATGCCAAAGTATTTCAATTTTTATTATGAGTTTGTCTGATGCATGGCCAAGAGATGCACCCCCAAAGGAAACTGAAAGACAGGACATCAAACTCAGGTATTAAACAGTACACTGAAAAGATCCATTCACTGGGGGGTGGGGGAGATAGCAAAATTGAAGGGAAACAACAGTTTACTTTCGATTTTTATATGTTCCATTGGAAATTGATCATCTTTGCAAACTAAGTTTCATCTAAATGATGCTCATCTACACAGTGAAGAAAAAAAAAATCCTAGAAGCACATCAGAAAAATAGAAAAGAGAACAAAATTCCATGACCTATGAAGGTTCTTTACACTTAAGGAAACATGACTATTTCATTGATTGCACAGCTAGTTAAATGAGACAAAAACATCAGAAGAGGAAATAAATTTATTTAAGCAGAAAGTAACAAGGACAATTAATCACAACAATCAAGAGTCAGCAGCTTGCCTGAGTCAAGGAAGTTGCGTCTGCAATAACAAAAGGAACATTCACAAAGCGAGCCAAGGTTTTGGCAAGTAATGTTTTCCCTGTCCTTGAAACAAGGTCAAAAGGGAACATGTGAGACTAGCAACAGCAAAAACAGATGATTATAGTAAAATGTATATTGAAATAACCTAAGATAATCTAGAATTGACTATAAAACAAGAAAAGATAACAAGGACATGATTGATGTTTGATGTTATTAATTGCTGTTTTGCTTCTATGTTCATGGAGCCATGAGTGATGCTTAAGTGGAAAGGGCAGAGTGTGGGGGTTCACCTTTGACCATGGAGATTATGATTCTTTAATATGACTGAAGGGCTGGTGATGATTTAAAGTGGCGTTGATTTGTTGAATAGGCTAATAGCTTGGTGGTTTTTAAGTTTAATTATCACAAAATTTTCTTTTAGGGGGATTTGATTGCAGTGAGATGAAAATAGGAGATCTGTTTTGTAAAAGGTGCATTGTGTATGCTTTTGAGTTTCGTTATGAAATAAAAATCTTTTTTAGTTGAGCAAAAAAGAAAATACAAGGGTTGTAAAAAGAATGAGCAAAAACAGAGGTCAAAGAACATAGAAGTAAATGTTAAAACAAAGTGGAAACAGAGAAGTAAAAAACTCCATTTTCACACCAAGTATTTTGAAAAATTACCTGACCCTGTTGGCCCCATTAAAAGAATGTTACTTTTCTCCAGTTCCACTATATCATCATCTAATACATCTGCTAAATTGCTACCTGATTCTCCTGCAGGCCTAGCTTACCAAGGAAACATGTTAATAACTGATTCCCTTTAAAAAACACAACAGGATTTGCAAATACAGAGACATCCAAAAATGCGCACATGAGAAGAAAATGCATGCTGCAACTCAAAGCTATCTTTGACAATGCTAAACGTTCATGTCTATTGCTATGAAAATTTCCTTCTCTTTTCCTAATTATGTCAAAGTTTCTAAACATTTCATTATGTAATATGAATAATAATTCTTCTAGACATATCTAAACCTCCATGTCTAACAACTACCTACCTCAGCCATATATCATTACAAATTTAAATGATGAAAAGAAACAGATTCAAACAAGGACTGTATATCACAGAAGTAACAAACTAACCGTTTCTGCATCGACTCATGGTAGATTCGCATATAGTGGTTGTAAACTGCCACAGCTAGAACCTGAATTCATGGAATAACCTTAGACCAAAAGAAAAAAATGTTCAAGGACGTTTACATCTTAATTAGCTTCAAGAACAATTTTATTATTCAGTTTTTACCGCCTCATAAAAGATAAAAGCCATACCCCAGAAGAGGCAGAGTGTACCGTCAATCGTTTGACAAATGCATAACATAATTCAGCTTCTAAATGTCAACACAAATTAAGACAATGATATGCATACGACTTCAAACCAGCCACCAGCTATTAAAGAACTAATCAAATCAATTTAGTTTCCAATTTCTAAGTACTTTTACTGCTTTCAATAGCCCTAGCCAATGTCCTTGTGTCGAAATGGAGTATTAATGATAGTAAGAACAACAACAATGATAAATCACCTTTTTTGCCCTCTCCTGCCCAATCACAAACTTATCCAATCCTTTACAAATCTCCTTGGGAGTCGGAAAATTATGCCCCAAACTAGATCCTCGCCAACAATCATCCTTTGAACCCGCGCCGAAATCACCTCCAGAGCCCGGGCTCGGTCCTCCTCCTCCACCGCCGCCACGGCCCAAATTCATCCCACTAACCCGAATAGCAACCCCATCCCCAGGCGGCTGCCAAACCTCCGGTGGGTCCCCATAAGAACTCAAAACCGTACAAGTGTTATAACTCAATTTATCTCTCAATTCTCTGTCGAAATCCTTATTCGTACCGCGGGAATTCCTCCTAATATCCAATAACTGGGAGCCCTTGTCGACGAGTTCCCCGCTCAGCGAGACGGGCTTGAAAGAAGTGAAGTAATAAGGAGTGCTGACCGAGTGGTTGTCCCATTTGGTACGGTTGGTGGTACAGTGAGAGGAACTAGCCACGCGACCATAGTGCATGAAATTAGATAGGAAGTGCCTAAACTGTGAGACCGTTAAAGAGGCTTTTTCGACGGGAGGTTTGGATCTGAGTGCGGCAGCAGCAGCCATTGGAAAGGAAAAAAAAAAAAAAAGATAAACAATTCAACAAAATTTTGAGGGTAAACAAGATGGTAGATTTTAAGCGTTCATAAACAAGGGTTCTTCAATATGAGAAGTTTCTAAAAGCTGCTTGAAAATTTGAGGATCGAGTTGGATTGGTTTTTATTGGAATATGGGATTATCATGTCTATGAAAGAGAAATCATTGTTAGGAGGAGATAAAATCGTGAAGAGAGCCGACGAAAGTCGAAGAACGTAAATATTTTAATCAAAGGATAAATAAAGATGAGAAAATTAAGAAAAGAAAAAAATCATAAAATATATAATTACAGAAGAGGACGGATGGGCTTAGTGATCTGTCTTCATGTCGGGATAAATTGGGTAATATGAATATCTCCTCCGCAACGGCAGCGTATTTAGATGCAAACTGTGAGCATAGAAATTCCTTTGGCACAAATAATGAAGGCTTAATCGCTGTTTTACCTCTAATTCTATGTAAAATTTCTGTGACTTTTTTATTACTTTTTATCATTTTATTCTTTCTATTTTCCTTCTATCCATTACATTATTTAAGGTATAAAAAAACTAAACTCAATAGATTTTAAACATATATGAAAATTACAAGTGAATTTTTTTCTTTTAAATAGCGAGTGGTACGAGTGATAGTTATTTATATTATTTTTATCTGTTTTATTATATAAAATTATCATTTTGTTTTTATATATAAACTATCAAAAGGGTAAACATATAATAACATAGTACAATTTTTCTATATATTTTATGTTTAGATATATTATCGAATAATTATGTTTAAATATATTTTTTACTTTTAAAAATATTGAAATTAATAAAAATAAGTAGTAAAGTTTAAATTAAAGCGGAATAGAGTGAGACATAAATAGATGTATCATACATCTTTGAAGATGATAATAATTTTCAATATTATATTTGTAATTGTAATTGTATTTGTGCTTATAACATTATTTATTAAATTATATATATTTAAAACATTAAAATATATTAACTATTTTAAAAAAATAATAATAACTTTCAATAGAATAAAACTCCGAATGAAAATAATAATGGAATGAAAATCCATATATTCGATTTGCTTAAGTAATATTTTTTTTGGTTTTATATATATTTAAAAATCTATCTTAGGAATTTTTTTTCATGTCAACACTGTAACAACTCTTAATATATCGAGTTTTAATAAAAGAAGGGGTTAGATTACAAGGGCTGGGTAGGACAAGAGAAGCTGAGCTGGTCTGAGAAGCTAAAATGCGCCTCAATCGACCAACTTTGTTTAGTAGTGCTTTTTAAAAACACTTTTGATATGAAAAATACTTTTGAACAAAAAAAAAATGCTAAATAACTTTTGAAGAAAATTTGTCTTTTTAAAAGCAATTTTCCTCAATAGAGAAGTTAAAATTTTTAGTTTTTTCATCCTAAAAGCACTTTGACAGTTCAATTACGTTTTCACCCTTCAATATATGGTACTTTCCTTTCATTGGTTAATTGCTTAAAAAATATTTAAAATTTATTTTTCAAATATTAAAATGTTAATAACAAATTATAATAAGTTATTTTTTATATTCTTATTAAAATATCATAATATTAATTAATTTGAATATTATTTAAATATTTATTTATTTCTTTATAACACGTCTCAAATGAATATTTTATTTATCAAAAGTACTTTTTCATAATTATACTAAACAATTAAATCTTAAATCAAAATTTTCAAAAATACTTTTCAAAATCATTTTTTCAAAACATTTCTAAAAAATAATGTTAACCAAAAGAAGTAGCTTGCAATTAACTCTATCCCTCCTCGTAGACGAAAAAACAAAATTCAAATTGACATGTTGTACGTCAAAATCAAAATTATCATAGTGAAAATAGTAATATTATATTTATATCATAATTACTTTTCTTAATAAATATTAAAATTTCATATTACCACTAATTAAAAATAAAATAATTAAATGATAATCAAATGAGATTTTTTTATAAATAAATTAAAACATAATAACTTTTTTATGAAATTATTAATATATTTGAATCTAAATTTTAAAATTTATTTTCATATTACCACTAATTAAAAATAAAATAATTAAATGATAATCAAATGAGATTTTTTTATAAAGAAATTAAAACATAATAACTTTTTTATGAAATTATTAATATATTTAAATCTAAATTTTAAAATTAATTTTCAACTCAAAATTTATGTGTAAGCTGCTTACTCACGTCGGTCCAATGCTTATTAGCCTTTGCAATCTTTGGATCACCTCAGTGCCTTGCTTGTGTTACGAACTTGAGCTATCAAGTCCGGCAATTAAATGCTTCATTGTCATTTTATTAAACAACATATCTTAAATATGTTTGTCGAATGCGAGGAGTTTTGATCAAGTTTTTTTTGGTTTAATTGTTTAGTGCATATAAAAGAATAAAATTTTTTATTTTTAAGGAATAATTTGAAACTTCATTGAAATTATTAAATTTTTTGTGAGTTGAGTAAAATAATAATTTTTAGCTCATATAGAAGTAATTTGTCAGAAATTACTTATGAATATTTTATGATAGGTAATTGAATTCATTTGTATATTGATGGGATTGTTAAGATGGATATAAATTTTGTTACTCTTGAGGGTGACATATAATTAAGATAGACAGGAATAGAATCATCTTAAAGTTCAGGAGATCATGGCTCCCTAAATTTATTTTTTTAATTTAATTATTTATAAATTTAAACTATTGTTCTCCCAAAAATATAAGTAAATTTTTGTAATTTTCTCTTTTGTATATATATTATAGTCCCTTAAAATGGTAAAATTTTAAATTAGGCCCTTTATAAATTATAAAATTTTATATTAGCAATGATAAAATTATACTTTGACCTCTTCAAAAATGATAAAAATTTAATGTAATTCTTTAAAAATAATAAAATATAGGTTATTAAAATGATGAAATTATATTTATACTATCGTAAAAATATTCAATTTAATTTCGGTCTAAAATTTTTTTTTAACTCCAACGTTGAAAATTGAATGTTTGAAGACATTCCCGAAAAATTAATATCTATTATTAACATTGATAAAGCAGTAAATTTTTATTTTGTTAGTTTAAAAAGTTCATTCATTAAAGAAAAACAGCATTTCTTTGGTATACGTTAACCATATGGGATACGAATATAGTCAAAAACAAAATATATTCTTTATATTTGATACACAAAATCAAATCAGACCGAAATTGGGTCCCGAAAAAGTTACAAAACCTGATAGTGTATGGCAGGGTTCACGTGACACACAGCATGAGCATTGGATCTTCTCAAGAAAGGAAAGAAAGACGATGAAACCAAAAGAGGCTGTCTTAACTTAAACTGCCATAAATCGGCCTTTCCAACTGTCATCTCTATAATTGCCACATCAGGAATGTCGGATTTTTTATAGATGAGGTGGCCAATACCCATAACTTAGCAAAAGCTTCAGCCGTAATGGGAGTCCCACAGCCAACAGGGCATCCCAAAATGTCGGCTTTGGCGCTTTTTCTGGATCTCACGTCACCCTCTTTAAAACCCAATTACCAAAAAAAAAAAGAAACCTACAACTGTGATTTACTGATTTTGTTCCTGTTCTTGTTCTTTCTCTCATCCTTATTTGTCTTTATTATAAGACTCACAAGTAGTGTCTCTTTTTTCTCCTTTCTTCTTTCGGTTCCTTCTGAAATTCCTTTCGTACTCTGCTAGATTATTTCCTCTGTCAAAACTTTTTTTTTTCTGAACTCCCTGTTTGTCAATGGAGTCTCTGCAAGTAACTCGTCTAATGTCTTGCAAATTATCAGCCAACAAATCGCGTAAAGCTTGCAGTTTTAGACCGAGTAGGCAACTGGGTTCTAGTTCTTTGTCTAGAAGGAGCTTCCAAAACGGAAAGTTGACGGTTGCGAGATCGGATATAACTGAAAATGGAAGTGGGTTCGGCGGTTTAGACGATAGCTCTAACTCCAATAACATTGAAGAAGATGACGATGAAGAAGAAGTAGAAGAAGAAATAAAGGAAAAGAATGGCCTTATCCTAGGTTTAGATAGGGATGACTGTGGTTCTGTTATTGCCTTGCATTTGATTCCTTCTTCTGGTATTTTTTTTCCTCGTTCTGAATTACTTTTTTTTTCCTGCCATTTGATTAATAACAAAAACCAAACATGAGTCTATAAGTTTTTAAAGTGCTGTTTAATTGTTTATAACATAATGATACCCTTAGATGATTATGAAAAATCAATGCTTCTGTTTTGGTCAAGATGATTTTGATTGGTAAAACACTTTAGTTTAGTGGCTTCTCACTTTTTACTCTTTTGGAAAGAGAAATTGGGTTATTTTATGTTGATAATTTGATATTCTTCCGTCTTTTTCTAGATAATAACAGACTAAAAATCTTCACCAATATCTTTGTTCTTAATGATTAATGGGTTAACTCAGCATATTAACTTGAATCATAGGTGAAATCGCTATTGACTCTCACCAAGATGAGGCTGCCGATACTAAAGGCGAAGATGAGGGAATTGAAGGAGAAGGAGAAGGAGAAGGAGAAGGAGAAGGAGAAGAAGAAGAAGAAGAAGAAGAAGAAGAAGAAGAAGAAATCCGAAGCAGAGTAACCTATAACATCGTGTTTGTTACTGCCGAAGCCGCACCGTATTCAAAGACTGGCGGATTAGGAGATGTTTGCGGTTCTTTGCCTGGCGTGCTGGCTGGCCGCGGACATCGAGTCATGGTTGTCTCTCCTAGATACCTCAACGGTACGTCGGCCGACAAAAATTTCGCTGGTGCTTATGATGTTAATCTCCGCATTAAGGTAAATTGCTTCGGAGGGGAGCAAGAGGTTGCATTCTTCCATGAGTATAAGAAGGGTGTTGATTGGGTAAGAATCTCCTCATAGGGCATCCTCATTTGCCATCTCTATATAAGTTGAATAGATCCATGCATGTATTTCTCAAGTTAGTGTAGTGGGAGAGAATTTTAATAATGTTTTAAGTGGTTTACCTCCATTCAAGGTATTTGTGGACCATCCTTCATACCATAGACCTGGAAATCTATATGGTGATTGTCATGGTGCTTTTGGTGATAATCAGGTAAACTTGTATTCGTCCTGCTTGTCGTTCGATGTTACTTTTTCGATACATTAAAATGACCGCCTTTTTTGTCTCGTTTTTTGGCTTTACAGTTTCGGTTTACTTTACTTTGCCATGCAGCATGTGAAGCTCCCTTAATGCTTCCACTGGGAGGGTATACCTATGGCGAGAAGTGTCTCTTCCTCGTCAACGATTGGCATGCCGGTCTAGTCCCCGTGTAAGACGTTGTCTGCTTGCTTGTCATTGCACTTGTTTTCTGTTTTGATCTCATTTGCCAAATATTTTTCCTATTATAGTTGTTTGAGATGTATCATCTTTGCAAATTTTGTGGACTGCTGATTTTACATGTTAAATTTTCAGGCTTTTGGCTTCCAAATACCGTCCTTTCGGAATTTATAAGGATGCTCGGAGCATCCTTGTAATCCATAACCTTGCACATCAGGTAAATGCTTGTTGCTTTGTTCTCGATTCTCTCATTTTCTGGCACACTGAGACCAATTTAGAAAGAAACCTGACTTTCAGATTTCTTATAACTCTTATGAATCAAATTTCTGCAACAATGGTTTTAAGCATATTATTTTCCATGTGCTAGGGAGTCGAACCTGCAGCAAGCTTTAAGAACTTGGGACTGCCTTCGGAGTGGTATGGGGCATTGGAATGGGTGTTTCCTACATGGGCAAGGACGCATGCTCTCGACACAGGGGAAGCCGTTAATATTTTAAAGGGTGCAATCGTGACAGCAGATCGAATACTTACCGTTAGCAAGGTGATTTGTTTTGCACATGTTCTATTTTTTATGGTATATTTACATCTTAAATATTACGTTGCTTCGGCTCTTTCTTTTTCTTAAAATACCTGTGCTCCACACCTGTATATGACATATTCAGGCATGGAATTTGAAAAAAGTGAACATCAGTAATCTTAAAAGATTGATTAAGTCTACTATATTTGTTAATTGTAGGGCTATGCATGGGAAATAACTACGGTTGAAGGCGGATATGGTTTAAACGAGCTATTAAGCAGTCGAAGGATTGTTCTTAATGGTAAGCGTCCTCTACTTTATAAATAAACTGTGTCCGTTATGTTATATCTGGTACAAATACAAAAGCTTTTAGGCCATGACATTCAATTGTTGTGAAGGTTAACTTTCGTTCCCAAGTTTCCCCATGACACCCCTTTTCCGATGGGTACGACGTATAGTATGACCTTTATCTAGGTCTTAGCTTTGTCTGTAAGCTCCATTAAGGTAAAAAACAGACCATTTTAGAGAAAATGCATGCATCAATCATGGGTCCTGCTTATTGTCTCAGATTATATTAGATGTTTTATAACTGGATATTTCTTAAGCATTCAATGATGATCAGGAATTGTGAACGGCATTGATGTTACGGAATGGGATCCGTCTTCAGATGAGCACATCAGTTTCCATTATTCCGCTGATGATCTCTCCGGAAAGGTTATTTCTCTCTTGCTTCTAGTGTTAGTTTTCCATTCATAACCGAAAAAGTTGATGTTCTAATTCTTGTCCAAACCTGAATTGATTGTAAACTTCAGGCTCGATGCAAGACTGCTCTTCAACAGGAACTAGGCCTTCCAATTAGGCCTGAATGTCCCTTGGTAAGATTTTACTTCCTGCAGTTGGGGTAAACTTGGTAGTGAAGAAACTATTCTCCTTTGATTCATTGCTCACTAAGTTGGGATTTACAGATTGGATTTATAGGGAGACTGGACTACCAGAAAGGCATTGACCTAATCCGTTGGGCGATTCCCGAGCTTATGGAAGATAATGTACAATTCGTAAGTGAGTTTTCCATTTACTTAGAATTACTCTTAATCCGCTTATGGATGATAAAACTAGATTTATCTTTGTTGAGGACCATGACTTATCTAGACATTATTGGTTGATCCGAACTTCCTTCAGGTAATGCTTGGCTCTGGGGACCCTCTCTATGAAGACTGGATGAGAGCAGCAGAGACAACTTACAGAGATAAATTTCGCGGTTGGGTCGGATTTAATGTTCCAATTTCTCATCGGATTACTGCAGGGTAATCAAACCATTTTTTTAATTGTTACCACGTTACTAGAGAATTGAGATAACCACTAACACTGCAAATTTCAATTTTTCTGGAATAAGCAGCTGTGACATACTGTTGATGCCTTCAAGATTCGAACCTTGCGGATTAAATCAATTGTATGCAATGAGATATGGTACTGTACCGGTAGTTCATGCCACAGGAGGACTTAGAGTGAGTTAAAAACAATAACGTGTTCTAAGCCGTTCCATTTTTATCCGCTTCACATTGCGTTTCATGCATCAAACTTTTTTCTTTTTCAGGACACTGTAGAGAATTTCAATCCGTATGCCGGAGATGGTAGGGAAGGCACAGGGTATGCAATACACTTACTCAGACTGATATTCTCAATAACTTGACTGTATGTATAGAAGGCTGTAAATTAACACAAGACTAACTTTTTTGCCATCGGAAAATATCATTCGAAGATCAGCCCGTGTTCCAGATTTTGGGCATGCTTGTCAATGTCATATACGAAATCACAAAGGGATGAAACTGTTAAATTGTATATAGTATTGAAACGGTTGTGACATGTGGTTGCAGGTGGACTTTTTCTCCCCTTACAAAAGAGAGTATGCTGGAGGTATGTTGCTTTCATGCATATAGGATTAAATTGCCCTTCGAAATCGAAATACTGCAATTTTTACATGAGAAATAAGATTGATCTTACTGCATAGGCATTAAGAACAGCTATAATGACATACCGAGACCACAAGTCAACATGGGAAGCATTGATGAGAAGATGTATGCAAAGAGACTTCAGCTGGGAAACTGCTGCCATTCATTACGAGCAGGTTTTCGAATGGGCTTGTATCGATCCGCCGTATATTACTTGATCGGGAAACAGAAGACTTAATCATACAAATGGGGAAAAACCCCTTTAAAAGTTCCAAGACAATAGAAATAGTCAAGCTCTTGCTGCTCATGATTGTGGTGGATGAATCAATGGGAAGATATTTACATGGTTTAGTGCATTGATTATTCTTTCTACTGTTTAGAGTATAATGTGGCTTGCAAATGCACCTTTTTCTTTTTAATTCTACAGAACTATCGTTGTAAGTGAATTCAATCCTAAACGGAAATCATGCAATCCCGGCACTGATTACTCACTATCAAGGGCTTTGCATCGCATGTTCAAAGGAAACTAACACACCCCGCTATGAGCCACGATTTCAAACCCACAAAAAGTCCCTTTCCACGTTTAAACGAAATTAAAAATATATATAGTTTCATTCAATGATTACGTTATCAAGGGCATTGCATATTCATAGAATAATACCATATGACTTTCATATGAAAATTAAACTCTTTTTTCTCGATTCCTTTTTTTTTTTTTAAATTCGAATCTCTAATTATAATATTTAGGTTTCATTTTTATTACATGTGTATATAATGTATAGCTTTTGTTTAGTTCTTTTCGGATTGATCTAGCTTTATTCAATTATTCATTCGTTATGTTTTATAATGAAATCAATACAGCTAAATCAAATAAAATGTTTAATTTCCAAACTGAGGGTTTATTGAGTTGGCACAAGCAGGAACCATTACTAAAAAATACAGAATAGGCTAAAATCTCAAGCATGGAATCCATTTAGAGGACCTTGATTGAAGAAGACAGCACAGTACCAGCCTCGCTTGCCTTCCAAGAGCATACAATGTGTAGCCCAGCTTTGCCCTCTTCAGTCCACCAAAAATGGTGGTGGGGCTAGCGATGGCAGCCTTGCAACACACTTCACTTTAAATTGGGATATGGTTGGTTCGTCAAAAAAGGGAACAGAGATAGTTGATATTTTCAATCAAGCTGAGCTCCGGAAAATTAGACCATCATTTCCCCCGCAACAGGTGGGGAAAAATAGAGAAATGGGACCAATGACGAATATCGATAAGATTCTCTTTGGAAAACTGAGGTAAAGAAAGGTGGCAATAAAAACAAATTTTGATTCGGTTTTTAATGTTGATTTCATTGCAGTTTAGCAGTGATTTGAATATATAAGATTGATTTTCCATTAGTAAGTTTATAAAATATAATTAATTACATCATTTTAGATTATTTTATCGATTGAGTCTAAACATGATTGGTATGAATATTGTTGTCAATATAAAAAGACGTGGGTTCGAATACACCGAAACGTATTATTCTCCTATTTATGAGTCGAGAGGGAGTATGAATAGTTTTAGATATCGTGTTTCATTCATTATATATTATATGAGTTTGTCTACCTAAATCAACTATTATATAATATACATAAAACATAAAAAAAAAGAATTGGTGAATTAAAACATGAAATTTTACATGTTTGGCTTGTAATAAACTCCCATGCGGCTGCCTTCAAATCAAATACTAACTGACAAATTTCCTGATCTAATGTCAAAAACAGGGACACACATACCAAAAAAAAAGGTGGTGAGTAAATCATCTGTATCAGACAGGGATCTATTTGTAAATAAATTGACAAGTTTCCTAATGATCTGTTCAATATTCTCCAAAACGAAATACAAAAGGTCACACATCAAAAGAGGATTAAGTTTTTAATTAAATACTGCACCGAAAGGCAAATAATGTGAAACTGAGGTTACAGATTCAGATAACATCGCTTGTGTGAGTTGGTCTTGGAATACGAGTATTAATACTATTGTGAGACAGTTATTTATGGACAGAATCAAGAGACTCAACGGACTGAAGCAGACAGTAACAGCAACAGCAACAGATTTTAAGGTTATAAATGGGGAGTGGATCCTTGCTTAAAAGTTCCAGCTGCACAACAAGTGGAAAGACAATAACAAGGTTGTCTAAATGAAGGCTAGGTTTTTTCATTCTTGGTTTTTGTTAGTTTCAGATTACCCCTCCGCTTTAAATTTTAATCTGGTAATCTTGACTGGTTCACAGATCAAGGCACGTTCAGTCCGATCCACTGCACACAATTAACAGCTAAAGCTGCTGCGATGCCGCCTATGTCTCGAGAAACATCCAGTTCCGATGAGGTTCTTATGCAGCAAAGCTTCTTGTTCTCTGAAAGTCTCAAGGTACAGTAGTGCTTGTATTTCTATATATTACCCAGTTATGTTTGAAACTGTATGCAGGACATACTTTGCAGTTTGATGCTAAATATATGGGAAAAATTAGAAAAATCAAACATACTCGTATCGGGCTTAGATCCATATAGACATTCAAACCCGAGTCCGAATAACATAGGTTTTCTGTTGCTGTGTTTCAGGGTTTGAAGAATCTGAGAACACAGCTATACTCAGCAGCTGAGTATTTTGAGGCATCTTACACCGATGATGATCAGAAGCAGATGTGAGTTAATTCATATTCCTCAAAGCTCGTACGTTCAATCGTTGGTGTGGAGTTTTTATTTTTACTTTTGTTCATCATATTGTTGTAGAAGAACTAATTAGAACTCGTATATATTTGCAGGGTGGTAGAAACATTGAAAGATTATGCCATCAAAGCTCTTGTGAACACTGTAGATCATTTGGGTTCCATGACATCCAAGGTTAATGATCTTTTGGACGAAAATCTCGAACAGGTTTCAGGAACAGAGCTCCGAGTATCTTGTATCGAACAGGTAAGGTGGGATTATTTTTCAGCACATAGTGAAATAACATATGGTAATCAGACTCAAGTTTGAGTTTCGGATACAATATTATAGAGGCTACAGACATGCCGAGACTTAATCGATCGTGAAGGGCTTTCCCAACAGTCGCTGGTCATTAATATGCCGAAGTACCATAAACGGTACATCTTGCCAGGCAAATTACCTTTCTTTGTTAGTAACTCTTCATCTTTTTCCCAATTTAAGCAATTATGAAGATAAGGGTATCTGTTCTTTTTTTTCTTTCGAGGTCTTTCAGCTGGGGAAACCGTTAATGGTGCAAACAGAACAAAGTTGAAATTCGTAGGATGTGGCCTAGACGATGAAGATGACTGGCATCAGTTAATGAATGGTAGTTGATCTCTCAATCCTTTTACATCAGTTCTTATATATCGAATTCAGACAAGATTCTAATGAAACTTCCTACTTGTACTGGTTCCTTCTAAGCTGTCCGTGCTACAATTCAAGAAACTCCGATGTCATTCCGGTAAAGGCTAACAAACATTACATTTCTAGTGCAATGCATTAGTAAACCGTAGCTACTTAATCCGACACTTATTCTAGTGATCATTGCAGAAAAGGGCATTCTCCATCACTTTCTCTGCAGCCTCTGCAGCAATCTGCAATCTTTTCCTTTATGGACACCATGCGAGGTTGAGATACAATTTCTTTTTCTTCTTTTACTTCAATAGTTATGAACTCATTGATGATGTTTAAATGCATGACCAGAGAAGCAAACAGTATCACCACATCGATTTCCGCTTTCACGGTCTGAATCCATCAGCAGGCCTACAACCCCAAATACGAGCCAGCCGGCTACTCCGAATTCAGCCAGTGTGATGCAGCGGGTGAGCATATAATAATTAACTAGTCTCTCAATGAAGTATTGCTCTCTTTTTTTCTAACATGATTTTGATTTTTTTTTGTTAGTATCCATCAAAGCCTCGAAAATCAGCCTCGATGCGTCTTCAATCAGAGAAAAGTAGCCCCAAAGGCATTGATCAGTATCCAAGCAAAAGTAAGAGACTCCTCAAAGCATTGCTTAGTCGTCCAAAATCGAAGAAAGATGAGATGCTATATACTTATCTGAACGAATATTGAGAAAAAAAAACTTCAAGGATGATGATGATAGAGGGCCAATAAAATAACCAATGACGGTGGCAAAGAAACAAAGAGAGGGAATCCAGTGAGGAAAGCATCTACACTTGCACCCCTTCGTTCTTTATTTTTGTTCAAAGAAGGCCAAAAAGTTTTGATATAAAAGAAGGAAAGTCTCTAAGATTGAATCCTGGGTTCGGTTACCTACTCTTCTATCCACAGCCAATGAATATTTTTTCTATAGCATTTCAAAGTTGGCCTGCAATGATGTGTGAGTATGCATATATCATTGTTAACCAGACATTGCATGCAAAATTGATGGAAGCCTTTTTGAAGTTTATGAAGGGTTGAGTTAGTTTTTACTATTTAAAGTTCTATCTAACATAGTCACAGTTATTTCATCATGTCCTATATTTTAACCAGTGTTGCAAATAACTATTTCACATCTGGGTTTATTTTTATAAGACTTGGTTTAGCTTCATTATGGAAAGATCTTTTTCTGGCGATGAGCAAAAACAGCCACCTGCCTCTGCCCTTTAAGACAGCTTACAGGTTAAAACAAGCATAAGTTGATATTAATTATTTCTGGTTTTAAATCGTTAACGGATATACCCATATCAAAATATGTATTGAACATAAGCATCAAACACACAAGAAGATGAAATGAAGAGACGTAAAAAGAGAAGACTTTGGCATAGCTTAGTGATAGTTCCACATGTTTAAACCTGATCAACATACATAAAGAAAAAGACCTGGAAGATAATGGTGTGCTAGAAGCTAAGCTTACATCCTAATTAAAATTAGATGTGTATCATTAAGAATACAAAAGACGAAGTACAAGAATAATGAAAAAGAATGCATTAATGCCAGAATCCCACAGCATTTATAGTAAAATTGCAATAATCAAAGATCACAATACCATTCCTGGCCCAAGTTCTTCTATGGTTTTCGAGGCAAGTGTGAGTACATCAACGAAAGCTGAAAATGATGCACGGAGAAACCTAGCTTCCACTGCTTCAAAGTGCCTGATTGTTTACAAAGTGTGGTTAGGAAATGGCTTTAGAAGGAACAAAGCATTCAAACAGAGAAAGTAAAATATTAGCACCCTACGTTGCTCAGATTCTTCCAGGCACATATTGGGACATGAGTATTAAGATATGGCCCTCCAAGGACTTAACCAAATACATGGAAAAACTTATAAATTTGAACATGCCCATATAGCATGCAAATCAGAATATGATACTCACAAGCAAGATAAATTACTACCGTTGGAGTGAGAACATTTCACCCCTGAAGTTCCTTGTCCCCCACGTTTTGGATATCATTTGTTGGATTATAAGACGAGAGATAAGTGTTTCCCATCACCTCACACATCCTAAACTCTAATGCCTAAAATTCGAGCTTAAGGTACCAACAAAGGATGAGAAAGTGGTGATGGTTGGGGATGCGAGTTTTGTCAAACATTATGTAAATATGGAATGGAACCACAAGCTAAACTACATCTATGTCAAATCAATCAAAAAACATAACAATATCTTTCTCCGATTCCAAGTGACGGTCCAATGTGGGTATGCGTATGCTAAATCTTTTATTCTTTCCCAGCACTGGTATAATCCGAATATGTGGCATGTAACATAGTAATATAGGATACAAGTCATGCAATTCCTATTAAAGACGAATTTGAAAGTAATAATCCAAAAACATTTTTGTTCAAATTAAAGAAGATAGTAAGTAATTTACACAGAAAGTTTCCCATTAGAGATTGACATTTGCCTCTTCACTTTATCTGGTTGCAACTGCAGTACAACATAAACTAGATTTAAAAACTACGCGAAACAATTACTATAATTCTCATCAACATCATTCCAAGTTAAAAGTACATTACCTCTTTATCAACACCCAATGCAGCATAGACTATTGAAGCATTCTCTTCAGACTCGAAATCTACCTCCAAATCACTGCATATAGTAGAAGAGACATTACAATTGACTTCATAGTTCCAAAAAGAAACCCAGAAAACAAAGGGCAAAGCGAAACTTGTTAACTTTAAGAAGTAACCAAAGGATACCCGTAGAATTTTGAGAGCATAAAAGGGAAAATAAGAAGAGAGAAAACTACCAGCTGAATTCCCACTGGTTTGGGGTATCTGACAAGTCAGCGACAGCAGCCATGTGAGGTTCTTCCAACTGGAACCGCGTTACAAGAAGTTAAGAATCAGCCGAAGAGAATGAAATGAAATAGGGTTGAGGACTTAAATAGATACAAAGAAAAAAGGCTTATCTACAAAATTGGTCCTTGAACTATAATACTTTTCCTTTTAGGTATGGAACATTTCGTTTTTGTCAAAAGTGGTATTTTAATTATCCATTACGTGAATTTTTACCTAAAATGTGTACGAAGTTCAATAAAAACATGTCGCGTGTCACTTTTTTATTTATTAGTATCGTATTTTAAGGTAAAATGAAATGCAATTAATAATTTATATATTATTTTTAATATAAAAATTGAAGTACCATTTTTAAGTAAATCTTTTTAATAATTACATAAATATAAAAGTAAAATGATAATTTCGTGAATTACGAATCCCATGTATTAAAGTTGCGTCCGTTAAAGAATTATCGAAATTACTTAGTTTTATTTAAATATCTGACTACAAGCACAATATGATAAATTCAGTTTTATTTTATGTTAGACTTGAATAAAATGATTTTTTTTTATAAATAAAAGAAGGAATCAAATTTCTTTTATTCATATATTTTCAAAAGAAGTAATATCACAAAAATCATCTATTTTTCTCCCCATCCCACTTTATAATTATAAAAATATAAAATATTAATGTAAAAGTATTTATACTTTTTTAGAGAATAATGTAAATAATAATAACATGGGTTGTTAAACAAATGAAAACACAAAGCAATCAAATACACTGCTGCTTCTCACTGCAACTTCGATGGCAGCTCCTATTTTTCTCCCCTCTCCCACTTTCACTACTTACAGGTGCATTCTTTATATCTATATGTTATACACACAATTTCCTTTTTCGAATTACTTTGGGTTTCCTTTATCTGGTTCCTCTAACATCAAGAACTGTCTCGTTGGCGCTCGCTTATTCAATTCTAATCTTTTCATAGTTTGGGCTAAAGAGAAGAACCCTTTTTGGAATCAGTGTTCTTATCTTTTAAAATATGTTTCAGGACAACCCAAGCCTCTCTAAACTTGAATTCACGATGTTGGCTTCGAACCCAGAAACCCAAGCTCCTGCTTTACACGGTACCCGCTACTCCAACTCCAACTGTTAGCAGCCGCCAATTCATGTTCAAACCTTATGCTGCAGTTAACTCGTTAGAAACCCATGTCTCTACTCATCAAGATAAGGCCGCTTCTGGTGTTTCATCACAAAATGGCTTCCACAGGTGGGAACTCTATCTTAATTACCCATTTTTAGTTTTGTCCTTATTTTTTATGTTACTGTTTGTTAATTTGCCTTTTGGGACATGTCGAATTCTTTGCTTATGTTGCTCCTTTTGATTTAGTTATTGTCAAATTTGAGACATATACGTGTACTCAACACTCAAGTTCGAGTGACATAGGGCTTTGCCTTTAAGTGATGTACCGTTGGATTGGACCATTGGTTTCAAGTCTCGCCAATAAAATGATCATTAGTTATTTATTTGTATCATTTCTCTAGCATATCTCTAGCTAAAGAATCGACAAAAGTTTTAAGGAGCTGGATAACATTGGCAATATTTTGAAATTTTCTTTAGAAACATTATATCCTAGCATCTATTATTAGCAGGTCTAAAACATTGTTTGACAAAGCAAGTGACTCCTCTGATGGCATGAGTGACTTTGAGAGGCAGCTTCAAGAGCTATTTAATGAAGTCAAAACTTTAATTATGACGGGGAACGAGAAGGATGCTGTAGACCTACTTCAAGCAAATTATGAAGCTGTAAAAGAACAGATGAATGACGGTTCTAAAGGCATTGAAGAAGCTGCTATTCTCGATGTCATTGCTTTGGGTTACATGGCTGTAGGAGAATTTAAGTCTGTACGGTCTCTGCTCGATGTGGTAACTTTCTTTTCCCTTGTAAGCTTAATTTTCATGTTTTCAAGTGCTTCTTTGTTGTACAGATATGGTATTGCAATTGGCTACTATTAACTTACTGATGTGATTATAGATTTCCAAATCATACATTTTGCAAATAATAATAAGTTTTTGGTGTTGCTTCTTGTATCTTATCTCGGTTAATCCAGTTTGGAACTTCTTAAAATGACTGAATTGGATGACGCTAATGACCAACATATACAAACTGTTTGTGGACTACAATACATCCTAGAGGTTTTTCATGCTTCAAAAGAGAGAATTCATAATAATGGAAATAAGGCATTGAAAGTTTAGTCTTCTATCCGTTATATAGTCTAGGAGCTTCATTTCTTTCCCTCATTTAAAATTTGCAAGTTTAGTACTTGAAGATGCTTCCTTTTTACACTTTTTAAGTTCCTTGATTGCCTGCGTGGCTAATAGGTTTTAAAGGTTAAGTTCCAATGGCACAAGCAATAGATAAAACATTAAAGAGCTCTGAATGTAATAACAATGACTCATTGATGTCAGAATCACTTATCAAGAGAGAATTGAAACCATTTCTTCTCTTTCCACTTTTCATGTTGTACATATTTTCTTGATGGCAGATTAGTAAAGTTATAGATGATCTAAACAATGATGAACCCCTTTTTGACTCAATACTTGTGCATATGGGAAGCATGTATTCAAATTTGGGGGAGTTTGAGAAATCCTTGCCTGTTAATCAAAGAGCTACTGATATTCTAGAGAGCAGACACGGTACATGCCTAAATTGTTTTTTCCTATTTTTTCCACTGTTGACGTTGTTTGTGAGCTTCAATTGTTGATGATTATCTCAAAATGCACGTCTTCTCCTAGGTAAAAATAGTGTTGTTCTTGTAACACCATTGTTGGGAATTGCAAAAGTCCTTAGTTCTACTGGAAAAGCTACAAAAGCAGTTGATATTTATCATCGTGTGATTCGCATCTTGGAACTAAATAGAGGGGTCGAAACTGAGGATCTTGTTGTACCTTTGTTTGGTCTTGGAAGTCTTTTAATAAAGGAGGGCAAAGTTACAGGTGCAGAAAACTCTTTTATTAGGTTAGTGAGGATTCCATTCATATTGATTCAGTTGTGGGTTTTTCGTTCATTTTTCACTTTTTATTCTTCCTTTTTCAGAATTCTAAATATATATACCAAGTTATATGGGAAGAACGATGGAAGAGTCGGACTTGCTATGTGTTCCCTAGCCCATGCAAAGTGTGCGAAAGGTAGCTTCTACAATAGCACTCTCCACAGCCTATCCCATTTTCAATCATTAAATGTTCTCCAGTATTTTGAAAGCTTAATTGCAAGCATGGTTCATTGTGCCACATTTCTTTTCAGGGAATGCAAATGAAGCCATTGATTTATACAAGAAGGCTCTCCAGATTATAAAAGATTCGAGTTATATGCCGTTAGATGATAGCATGATGGAGAATATGCGAATAGATTTGGCAGAACTACTTCATGTTGTGGGAAGGTATGTTCGATGTGTGATTAAGACTAAAGATCTGCACGCGTTAGTCGATTTTAATGCATGGTTTTCTCAAGCCTTAATGATAAATCCACTAGCAATATCTTTGAATATTTCTCGGAAGGGAGCACGGTTCATATTGGATAGCTTGTAAAAAAATCAAGTTGATGTTCTTGTCCAGCACAAATATTGGAACATCAAATACATGAAAAAACTAAGAAAAAATTGAATATATATAACCATATCCGGTACTCATATTTGAATCGTAGTAAAATTTGCTTGATCTTCGTATAATACAGCTTTGGTAAAAGCATAGTCTTAACTTCTGTTGTAATTTGTCTTCTGGCAGAGGAAGAGAAGGTCGCGAGCTACTGGAGGAATGTTTATTGATCACTGAGAAACGTAAAGGAAAAGATGATCCCAGCTTAGTTACACACTACCTAAATCTTGCAGCATCGTATTCACAGTCAAAAGATTTTGTAACGGCTGAACGCATGTTGAGAACTAGTTTAGAAATCATGAAAAGCGCTGATGGGCCTGAAAATCCTTCCATCACTTTCCCAATGTTGCATCTTGCTGTGACCCTTTACCATTTAAAGCAGGATGAAGAAGCTGAAAAAATAGCACTTGAGGCTTTACACATCCGCAAGAAGGCATTCGGAAAAGACTCTCTCCCTGTTGGTAAATATTACTAATCTCATTTATTTCTGACAGTTATTTTTTCAGATAGGCATTATTTCTTTGGAGTTTGGTTATCCCGAGTATGGCTTCATCTGAGCCAGTTTTGGCATATAGAACCAAGTTGTGGCCCAGAGTGAATCATGATTGTGCTCTTATAAACTTGTATTGTCTGTCGATGCTATCGCAGGGGAGGCTTTGGATTGTTTGGTGTCAATTCAGAGCCGATTAGGGAAAGGTGAGGCTGAGTTACTAGAGCAGCTCAAGAGAGTTTTGAAGATTCAAGAGAGAGAGTTCGGCAGTGAGAGCGAGGAAGTTATGGTAACCCTAAATAAGGTTGTATTCTACTTGGATAAATTAGGGAAGAAGGACGAGAAATTTGCACTACAAAAAAGGCTGTCTAGACTTCAGATGAAATACAAACAAAGTGTTCAATATTAATACAACATATAGAGCATCATTTTCCAAAGTAAACGGCATATTCTTGCTCGAGTGTTTCTTTTTACAGAGGCTTCTCTCGGATTTTCTGCTAACCCGAGTTGCATTGTGGTAAAGGGAAGTCTTCACATCGAAGATTAGTGCTGCAATTGTGGATAGGAGGTGGAAAACATTATGTTTACATTTTAATTGTTCTTGGAGTAAAGGATATGGAGTTTAGTGCTACCACCTATGTTATTTGCACTTGGGGTTTTGTATCAGAGATGATTGTGTCCAACATAGGTATGACCATTTTTTGCTTTTGAAGTTCTTATGCATTTGAAGGGTATTTAGAGTGTCGTAAAATGTCCAAAATTGTGTATTCCACGGATATGTTGAAGTAAAATGAAGCGTTAGGTTACTGGCTGTACAGCACAGGATGGTGTTCACAGAGATAGTATGAAAGAGGTTAAGAGCATGTTTTAAGATAAATGGGACTAATGTTGAGATACTAGATAAAACTTTTTTTTTTATCTACAAGTTCTGTAATCATGACATTGTCCTTGAATCTAAACATTAGTCTTAAATTGTTGTTAGTTAATATTTTATAAATATACAACGGAACTTGAGCTCAACATAGGATGTCATAAAAGTATTTGCAAGTTCAGATATGGTATTAGATCAAATATTTATTATAACTTTTAAAAATATTTTGAATTTGTTTCGTTTGATTATTAATTTTCAATCTTTATTCGATTTAAAGAGATAATAGAAAATCAAATAAAAAAACAGAAGCAAAAAACAGAACAAAGTGCAAACGAAGAATTTAATCAAAATAGAGGCAACCCCAGAAATACATTGCCCTTTTGCTGCCAGTCAGCCCTTGCTCGGATTTTTTTACAACCAAAAATAGAATCGAACAAATGGAAAACCAGAGCAATATATAAAGAAAACAAAAAATTTGGTACAACTCCTTAAGAACAGAAACTACATTGGACAAAGTCTACCCAAGGTAGTCTCTCCATTGCATCCTCCCAAAGTATGTCTTCCATATCATGAATGTTGGAACCAACTAAAGCAATTTTCAAACAGAATTTTTATGAATGCATGATATTTGAACAATTGAATCTTTCAAAAAAGAACCCAACAATTCAATGCTGAATGCAATGCTCCCAAATAGCATGCAGTATATATGGTTAATCCTAGACCCCACCAAAGCCAAATTATACAAAAGATGCAGACTTTAACTATTAAAATAATTGAGTGAGGAAAACTCAGAACCAGAACTCAGAGATGGAGAAGCTACGGTGATGCAAAGCATATGAGATGTCTTCAACTGCAGCAGCACTTTCATTCTCATCATTAATCATCTTTTTCGAGTAACCTACAATTTCACCGCAGAAAACCACTCCCAAGGCATAAAATGATGCTTCAATTCAAACATAGCCCATGTGCAAACTGCATGTCACCGGGTTGCCTACTCAGTCTCTCCCAATTACAAGCAGAGGTTTATGAACTTCTCCATCTCTATCAACTTCCTCCATGATCAGTGATGGAATCTGACCCCATGATGATGATGATGATGCAAGAGTTAGTGACAACTTGAAGACGGACAACTTCTGTTGTCTGACAACGGCTATGACTTGACACATGCAATCCCAGACCCTCAACTCAACACACCCAGATGCATGGACTTCCGAAAGAAAATAAACATGCTGAAGCTGAATGGCAACCTCATCAAACAGAAATGGCACGGCTAATGGCCAACTTAGCCCATTCAGCTGATTCTTTAATCATAACGTCTTCTGAAGACAAACATTCATTTAGAAAGTCTTTGCTAGAGACAGATTGCTGTATCAGAGAAGCGGCATGACTGCCTAATGTATCAGCCAGATCTCCAAGGACACCGATGGCAGTCTTCATGACAACATCATCCCTACAGGCAAGTAAGTAGCATAAGAAAATGTAAAATAACCACACATCAAAAGAGAAGTCATTCAATAGAATAAAAGCTTAAAAGAGTATCTTTTAGTAGAACTCACATGTCTTTCTCCATGTATATGCCATCCAAGAACTGGAGGATATGAGGTGCATATGGAATCAAAAGCTGAGTCTTAGCAGAGTTCTTAAACCCTTGGAAAATCCCAGAATATGCCTCCAAAATTCCGTTTCTTAGGGTATTTATGTACTCAATCAATTCATCATCACCTGCTGTATGGGTAGACAACTCTGCAGCACTCTGAAGGGCAGACATAGCCCACATTAAGTACTTTTCGAAATACTCTCCTACTGCCAATGCAATGTCGCCAAAGCATGAAAATATGAGAGGCTTCACAGAACGATGCAACTGATTGCTTGATAAATTCTTGAGAAGTTGTGTCATAATCCCATCACAGTAAGGAATAACTTTTTCCTCTAATGCCCTGCAAATATCACCCACAACACCAACTGTGACAGCACAGACTTGGTACTCTTCGAAATTCTGAAGACCCATTTCCAAGTACCTATAGAACTCGGGCATGTACTTCGCAAAATCTGGCCCAGTAGCATAAGCAAGGGCTCCGATTGCAAGCATGGCCTCCTCATGCACAGTCGCACTCCTACAAGCAAAAACCCTTAGGAAAAGCCCCATTATCTGATCTGCATACTGCAAGAACAGATACTTGGTTGACTCCGATGAACCAAGCTTCTGAATAATCACCTGTAAGCACCCACAAAGAAGGCCTTGCAGTTCACTCTGCTTCTCCCTCTCATCAGATGAGAGCTTCTGTCCCTCAACAGTGTTATGAAGCTCCATTATAATGACGGGCACCAATTGCAACACCAATGGAGCTGTCTCATCTGTAGAACATCTCACCACTTCATTCAAAGTCTCATACGCAGCTGTCCTCAACCGAGATTCCCTAGCATCTTCTCGGTGAGTGACAGTGAGAAGAGACTGCACAATTTCCTGGAAAAAAGGAGTTAAAGGAGATGATGGACCCACCTCCTCATAACCTTGAGCAAGAAAATAGAGAGCACCACAGGCCTTCTCAGCAACATTAGGAGTGTCCTTCATACTCTGTAGCAGAACCGCGACTATCTGTTGGCAATTTGCCTGAGTGATGATGGGTGAATCAACAGCTGAGCCATGAAGGAATTCAAAGATTCGTCCAAGGGTCCAGGCAGTAGTGTCTTTAACATGGCTATTGGGGTCCTTAGTCAAAGCACTTAACATGAAGTTTAAGGCAACATTAACAAGAGGTATTAACTTTGCAGGGGAAGGACCCTCCAAGATTGAACCAAAAGCGTAAGTTGCCGCCTCTCTCTGCCTCCAATCTGGTTTTGTTATATTCTCTTCAACAAATGGCACAACAAGTGGAACAATATCGTCTCCTACAGTACGTGCAACCAAACCAAGACAAGTTCCCCCAGCCATTGCAATATTCCAAGCCCCTTCATCTTGATCCTGATCCTCCTCCTGCTTCAAGAGTGTCTCCAATAACAAAGGAACAAGAGCAGGGATTGCTTGCTTGATAAAGTAAAAGCAAGGAATATCAGAGTCTCCAGTAAAATCACCTCCATATTCTTCCAAAATATCTATCTCCTCATCACAAATAGAACTCCAAAACTCAATGGCTTGAAGGGCCACAGGTTCCTCATCTTCTCTCACAGCCTTTGATGTAATGTTAAAAATGTCCTGGATGTAAGGAGCTAGTTTCTCATAATAAGTTGATGAAATAGAAACCAAACATTCGAAAGCTGCTTGCCTTATTCTCACTTCTGGAGACAAGGTTGCTTCACAGACAACTCTCATGAGGTAATCACGCTCCATATCATTGCTGAAATTAGCCTGAGCAAATCCTAGAGCATTGTAAAGTGCTCTTGTAGCAGCAAGCCTCACATCAGTGTTTCCTTCAGAAGCACTCATGCCTTGAACTACAGCCGTAAGTATTTTATTTACCTGATCCTGATCAATAACATCAGGAGACACCTCCTCACACAAATAGCCAAGAGTCTCCAATGTGGCTTGCTTAGCATGAGCTGGTAGCTGATGAACATTTGATAAAAGTGAACCCACCAACTCAGGCCACTGTTTATGTGGCAACTCAATGCCAGCAACCTTGGCAATAACTTGAGATGCAGTTGACCGAGCATCAGATACTGGAGAAGACAGAGTCTTTAATAAGCCTGCCTTAATCTGGCTCTTGGCATTACCATCCAACGACAGCCATCTTTGAACAAGCTCAACCTTCCTCTGCTGATCCTTAGCATCCAATGCATTCTTAAGTATCAAACCTGCTAACTTACGTGTTTCCACAGGCTTTTCATCGCTTACCAACTCCCCAGAAAGTAACAGCAAGAAACCTGTAAGGTTCTGCTCCTGAAACTGTTTCAAACTTTCTTCAGCATTCTTTTGCACAGCTCCATCTATTGATTGTGCATTCAAAAGCACCTGTGTAACTTCCATTGGCTGTAATATTTCTAAAGCACAAACAATTTAATCAATTAGACAAACAGAAATTTAGTGCCAAACAACATAAATATTGCAGCAGCTCAGTCAATAAAATATATTAAGACTTTGCTTGATAAGGTGAAAAGAAGATTTGAAAGAGGAAAAAGAATAGAAAGAACTTATAAATTTTCTTTCGGTTGTACTTAGTAGGAAATATGGGAAAATGGAAAGAAAATATAATTATTTTCTATCTTTCCTTCAAAGAGGAGAGTGATTTGCTTTTATGCATTAAAAAATAAAAGGTCATCTTTTTATATTTCCTTCCCTCTCACTTTTACTTCCTACCAAGCACACTCAAAATTTATTTTCTTTTCACTTTCTCAGTCTCCTCTTTCCATCATTCCAGTTTTCCACTCAACCAAGCAAATCCAAAACTGAAGGGTAAGGAGACTGCATAGTGACAAAAATTGAATGGAAGCAAAACTAACATAAAACAGTTCCCTTAAATTTCATGGTAGGAAAGTAACCGATGGTAACACGAATATAACCATAACTGGATCCATCAAATCCAATTTGTCATCTCCACTTACATACTTAACAGCTGAGAGGAGATTCAAAATCAATTGAGGCAATTTAGACATAAAAAACTTAATTTGAAATTTAACAAAGCAAAGGAAAAAATCTCGCAGATCAAATCAGATTTAATTTAAACACGAATAAATCCGATCACTTGAATCTTTCCAACAAAAATCTAATCGTCGGATTAGTCTCCAAATAAACGGAACCTTAGGAATATAAACCATAATAATAATAATAACAAAAGAGCAGATCAATGCATTCAGCACCAAATATACAAAATTCACTATCCAAAACCCTAATTACAAACAAGGAATAGAACTTTCAGAAATGAAATCGACCAATAGTATAACTTAAAAAAAAAAAGTGAAAAGAAATACGATGCAGACTGTACCTTTCACCGATCGGAGAATCGGAGAAGAAGCGTTAGGAGCTGAAATGAAACCGTAATAATTGGAGAGAAAACAAAATAGAAAAAGAAAAAAAAAAAGGAAAAAGAAAAATAATAAAAGGAGATGAAGAAGGAAGAGACGCGGATTTGAAGCTGGACTCAAATAATTTATACAAATTTATTCTTTTTAATAGTTGCTCTGCACACTGGTTAAAATTTAAAAGGGTAAACTACCCTTAATGGTACTAAACTATTAGCAATTTTATGTTTTGATCATATAACTTTAAAAAATTACAAAATAATCACTGAATAATTCGAGAGTTTTCATTTAAGTTATTAGACTATTCAAAAAAATTATTTAAGTCACTCAAGAGCTGTCCATGGACCCGATCCGCCCAAAAAACTCATTTTACTGTTTGAAAAATAATAAAATATATATTTTTAATTGATATTTTAGATATTTTATAATAAAATTAAATATAAAAATATTTTTGATTATTTAAATTAAATTCAGGTCAAACTGGATTCGTCCAAAGTATAAAAATCTGTCCAAGCTGGAGTTATTAAGTTTTTTATTAAATGTTTAATGAATATAACTTATCATTTCTCCCATTTTTAAAACTTTCAATGATTTTTCATGATTTTTATCAATTTTAAATTTTATTTATTTTTTAAAAATCAACCGAATCCAAATTAATATGTTTATGTTTTAGCAAAAATTGTTAATTATATCATTGACTTTCAAAAAAGATTCAAAAAAAACTAAATTGCTAAATTTCAAAATGGATAAAAACCTAAAAAATATTCATAAGAATATTGCTACATCCATCTCCTTTTACCCATATTTGATATATAGGAGCGTAAATGGATAAGTTGCAAACCATTCGAATTGGGTTTGAGAAATCAGCATTTAGTTCACTCATTACCAAATCCAACTCACACTTCAATAAAAACTAAATTCGAATATCTTAATTTTTTAAGTAGCAAGGCTAATTAAATTTTCCTTTTTGAGTTTTGAAAGCTATACTTTATGAATTATCATTGAAAATTTTGAATTCAAGCTCAATCTCAAACATAAACAATCAAGTTTAAAATCAAATATATTCGAAAAAACTCAAAAGACTCAGTTTTTTTTTATCTCAAACTGAGTTCAAAATTAAAAATGAGCTCAAACAAATTCAAACCTAGCTTCAAGTGGAATCAAGCTCAACCTCAACCTCAATTACACCACTACAACCCCTACTCAGGGATATCCGAACTGAACTAAAACATTTTAACGATTTGAGTTTGATCTCTAAAAAAATTCACAATCTAGTACTTCAACATGTATTCATTCCAATTGTATGATAAAAAAAATATGTATACAGAAAAGAAGGGCAAAACAGATCAAACTTATGAATGCATGGTATTTGAACAAATTGACTCCAAAATGGGTAACAAACAATTATACAAAAAGCAGCAGTGAGAGACTAAATGCAACCCAGCCACTGAATGATATGTATATTATTAAAGATATATATGCCAACTTATGCTGACCAAAAAAAAAGCGAGGGAAATCAAAACTAGGTGATGGACAGGACAGTGGTGAAAAATGAAATGCAGCACTTTGAGACTGTTTCCAAAGTGCTGCACATCTTTGAACCCTAGCATCGATCATCCATTCCAACGATGGATATTTACTTGCAGAAAAAACAAACCAAGGGCAAAAATGATGCTTGTCTTGAAACGAGAGCAGTACGAACACTGAAGGGACTGAAGCTACCAGACTAGTTAGCCACCGGTTTGATGTCACAGTTACTGAGCCCTCTCTTAATTAATGCTCTTCTCCACGACTTCATTGTGATTTTAATCAACCTCTCTGAAACCACCCAGATCCACCTCATGTAATAAAAAAATGGAATCTGACCCCATGATGATGAGATGCAAGAGTTATCGACAACATGGAAGACCGATAAAACTTCTGTTATCTTGAAAACGGTGACGACCCAGACCCTCAACACAACACACCCAAATGCATGGACTTCCAACAGAAAATAAATGCGCTGAATGGCAAAACTATCAAACAGAAATGGCACGACTAATGGCCAACTTGGCCCATTCAGCAGATTCTTTAATCACAAGGTCTTCCGAAGACAAGCATTCATTTAAAAAATCTTTGCTTGAAAGAGATTGCTGAATCAAAGAACTGGCATGACTTCCCAATGTATCAGCGAGATCTCCAAGGACGCCAATGGCAGTCTTCATGACCACATCATCCCTACGGGCAAATAAGTAGCATAAAAATGATTGTCAATGAGGACATATCAAAAGACAAGTTATTCAATAAAGTAAGAACTGAAAAGAGTCTTTTAATATAACTCACATGTCTTTCTCCATGTATATGCCATCCAAGAACTGGAGGATATGAGGTGCATAAGGAATCAAGAGCTGGGTTTTTGCAGAGTTTTTAAACCCTTGGAATATCCCAGAATATGCCTCCAGAATTCCATTTCTCAGCGAATTTGTGTACTCTGTCAATTCATCATCTCCTGCTACATGGGTGGATAACTCTGCGGCTCTCTGAAGAGCAGACATGGCCCACATTAAATACTTCTCGAAAAACTCTCCTACTGCCAATGCAATGTCCCCAAAGCATGAAAATATGGGAGGCTTCACAGAACGATTCAACTGATTGCTTGATAAATTCTTGAGAAGTTGTGTCATAATCCCATCACAGTAAGGAACAATTTTTTCCTCTAATGCCCTGCAAATATCACCCACAACACCAACTGTGACAGCACAGACTTGGTACTCCTCGAAATTCTGAAGACCCATTTCCAAGTACCTATAAAACTCTGGCATGTACTTCGCAAAACCTGGCCCAGTTGCATAAGCAAGGACTCCGATTGCAAGCATGGCCTCCTCATGTACAGTCGCACTCCTACAAGCAAAAACACTTAGGAAAAGCCCCATTACCTGATCTGCAAACTGCATGAAGACATACTTGGTTGGTTCTGACGAACCAAGCTTCTGGATAATGACCTGTAAGCAACCACAAAGAAGCCCTTGCAATTCACTTTGCTTCTCCCTTCCATCAGATGACAGTTTCTGCCCCTCAAGAGTGTTATGAAGCTCCATCATGATGACAGGCACCAACTGCAACACTAATGGAGCTGTCTCATCTGTTGAACACCTCACCACTTCATTCAAAGTCTCATAGGCAGCCGTCCTCAGCCGGGATTCCCCAGCATCTTCTCGGTGAGTGACAGTGAGAAGGGACTGCACAATTTCCTGGAAAAAAGGAGTTAAAGGAGATGATGGGTCCACCTCCTCGTAACCTTGAGCAAGAAAATAGAGAGCACCGCAAGCCTTCTCAGCAACATTTGGAGTGTCGTTCATACTTTGCAGCAGAACTGTCACTAACTGTCGGCAATTTTCCTGAGTGATCACAGGTGAACCTACGGCTGATCCATGAAGAAATTCAAAGATTCGTCCGAGGGCCCAGGCAGTAGTGTCTTTGACGTGGCTACTAGGGTCCTTTGTCAAAGCACTTAGCATGAAGTTTAGGGCAACATTCACAAGAGGTATCAACTTTTCAGGAGAAGGGCCCTCCAAGATTGAACCAAAGGCATAAGTTGCTGCCTCTCGCTGCCTCCAATCTGGTTTTTGTATATTCTCCTCAATAAAAGGCACAACAAAAGGAACAATATCATCCCCTACAGTACGTGCAACCAGACCAAGACAAGTTCCACCAGCCATTGCAATGTTCCAAGCCCCTTCATCTTGATCCTGATCCTCTTCCTGCTTCAGCAGCGTCTCCAACAGCATAGGAACAAGAGCAGGAAGAGCCTGCTTGATAAAGTAAAAGCAAGTAATATCAGAATCCCCAGTGAAATCAACTCCAAATTCCTCCAAAATATCTATCTCCTCATCACATATTGAACTCCAGAATTCAATAGCTTGAAGGGCAACAGGTTCCTCATCTTCCCTCACAGCCCTTACTGTAATATTAAAAATATCCTGAATATAAGCAGCCAGTTTCTCATAGTAAGTTGATGAAATGGAGACCAAACACTCAAAAGCTGCTTGCCGTATCCTCAATTCTGGGGACAAGGTTGCCTCACAAACAACTCTCATGAGATAATCACGCTCCATGTTGTTGATGAAATTCGCTTGAGCAAATCCAATTGCATTGTAAAGTGCTCTTGTGGCAGCAAGCCTCACATCAGTGTTTACTTCCGAGGCACTCATACCTTGAACTACAGCTGCAAGTATTTTATTTACTTGATCTTGATCAATAACATTAGGAGAGACCTCCTCACACAAATATCCAAGAGTCTCCAAAGTGGCTTGCTTAGCATGAGCTGGTAGCTGATTAACATTTGATAAAAGTGAACCTATCAACGCAGGCCACTGCTTCTGTGGCAACTCAATGCCAGCAACCTTGGCAATTGCTTGCGATGCAGTTGATCGAGCATCAGACACAATAGAAGATAGGGTCGTAAGTAAAGAAGCCTTAATTTGGCTCTTTGCATTACCATCCAATGACAACCATCTTTGAACAAGCTCAAACTTTCTGTGTTCTTCCTTAGCATCCAATGCATTCTTAAGTATCAGACCCGCTAATTTACGTGTTTCCACAGGCTTCTCCTCATTAGCCAGCTCCCCAGAAAGCGAAAGCAAAAAACCAGGAAGGTTCTGCTCTTGAAACTGTTTCAAACTTTCTTCAGCGTTCTTTCGTACTGCTCCATCTATCGATTGTGCATTCAAAAGCACCTGTGTAACTTCCATCACCCTAATATATAAGAAAACATGGAAAATTTAATCAATGAAATACACAGACACTAAATAGTTAAATGCAGTATAGAAGATTAAGAAACCATATAAAAAGAAAGACATATCATTGGTACAGAGAAAACATCTGCAGCAAATAAAACAAAAACCCTAGTCTTAACTCTATTTAGATACTTACAACTATACACTTAAATATTAAATATTCGAGATCCATTGTGCCAATTCGCTATTAAAAATATTGAAACTTTGAAATTAAAAAAGAATGAAGCATAACAGATCAAATTATATTTAAATTAAATATAATATCACTGTACAAATACAATAAATATCTAATACTCCAATTAGTACTGCAAACAAGAAGACAGCAAATATTATAAAAACAAAAATAAAAGCATCAAGTTATTCAACCTCAAATATTAAGAATAACTGTCAAAACACTAATTACATTACATACAAAAACAAAACCTCTTCAAAAATCACTATCCAAAACCCTAATTATATATAATAAAAAAAAAACTAGTAGAATTCGTCAAAACTACTTCAAAAACTCGAAACTGAATGCAGACTTTACCTTTTGCAGGCTGCGCTGAATAAAACCCTAGGGGAAAATGAAAAAATTGTAAAATCAAAAAGCAGCAGAAGAATAAAAGGAGGAGCGGGTTTGAGCTGGAGGCAGATAATTAAATAAATCCGAATTTTTAAATTATTTTTTAATTAATATATTATAGCAGAATTTATTTCTTTCGTTTCTATTGGCTAGAACGAGTTCCACATGTTGTTAAGAACCAAAAAAATAAATCCACAGGTGGTCTTAACTTTTAAGTGGTCACCAGTTATTGAGTTGACCGACATTTTATATGGAAATAATGTCAGTCTATTTAATGGTTGATATTTCCTTTTAAGAAATTATAAAGTTAGGGGTGAGAAAAAATGATATCCCTTAAAGAAAATTAGGTCAAACTATCTCCATGCCAAGTCTAGACGAGGGTAATTCTTATTTTAATCACTCAAATTTTTTTTTATTTGGTACTATTGTTAAAAAAATTAATTAAATTGATTTCTTCCTTATTAAATCTATTTCTTTTACTATTAAGTAATGATGGTAAAATTTAAATTGTCTCATGAATTTTAAATTTTGAAAATAATTTATTTATTTGAAAAATAAATGCTGAGTGGGGTGAGTTAAATTTTTTCTTTTAAATAATGAATACGAAATAATTATGATAATTATTTGTCACATTTCAACACATTATACACATTTATCATTTTATCTTTTTATATATAAATTATTAAACACGTAAAAATGTAATAATGCAATATAAAAAAAATCATATTTTTTATATTTAAATATTTTTAAAAGATTATGTTTAAATATTTATTTAACTTTAAAAATATTTTTAAAAAAATTAAAGATAGATAGCAACAATTAAATTGAAGTGCAGGGCGAAATAAAAATGAATGTATACAATATCCATAAAAATGATAATAAATTTCAAAATTATACATTCATAGTGAAACTAGATGATTAGTGGAATAAAATATGTCAATTGTGAAGTGATGATAGATTTAGCAATACCTACTCTCATCTCATCTTATTGTCATCGCTACTATTAAGTTTATTTTTTTCTTTATTCTTTCTTTTTTTTTTCTTTCCTTTCTCCGCTCCATTTCCTTATCTTCTTCCTTAGGCTACACTTCCTTAATTGCCTCACTACGACAGCGTCATAAGTCGGAAAAGCCACCAAACTGTCCACTTTCCTTTCTCTTTTGATATGATGATTCAGATATTCTCAAAAGCCACCTGAAAATCATGAAAATATCAAACCAGTTTTGAACTTCTATTGTCTCGATCTATCACATTTGTCGTTCAATCGCCTTGAGTATTAGATATGTGACTCTCTTTGGCGGAATATACCTCGTCGCCATTCAAATTGTGTTACAAAATCCCAGAGCTTCAAACCCGAACTTAAATAGAGGTAAATACCTTCTATTTTCTTTTTCAATTTATTTTCCTTCTTTTTAAAATGCGGGCTTTTGTCTTATTTGTTTGCAGGCTCGATTTAGGTTCTTTGAAACAAGAAGGAGCTTTTTTTTAATTGTGTTGGCTATATTTAATGGTTGGACTTTTTTAATGTTGGGTTTTTGTATGGGTGATTGTTTAAGGTTTGGGTTTCGGGTCTTTTAGTGTGGTGGTTCAAATACTGGACGCTTCTAGGTTCAATGGTAAGGGAGGTGGAGGTAGTAGTGGTGAGGGTGGTTCAAATGAGCATATTTACACAACCCTCTCCTCCCCTCTACCACGACCCACCCCATGCCAGAGCCCAAAACAAAAATGACCCGAACTGAAAAGTGAAAACCCTTTTGTCCTATGCATCCAAAAAAACCCAAACTTAAATGACTAAAAAGTAAAAACCCAACTACTACTTTCAAGTGTTAGCCAAAACTTTCAGCAGAATCAACATTGCCCTAATCAGGTCTAAATCCTTCTTTTTCTTTTTCTTTCTTCAACATTTCAGCCTTCTTTCTTTTTCTTCTTTTTTTTCTAAATCCCTAACTAAATCCTTCTTTCTTTTTCTTTTTCTTTTTCTTTTTCTTCTTTTTCTAAATCTCTAATTTCTTTATTCACAATGTAGAAAGGCTTCTACAATTTTGGTCACCCTACTTACAACTTTCTAAAAATTAAAAAAACTAAAAAAAAATTTAAACATTTATTTTCCGATAAAATACATGCAAAATTATAAAAATATTTATAAATAATTGAATATCTAATTTTTTTTATTTTCTAACATCACATTTATTCATTAAAATTATTTAAGGAGAAAAAAATTATGAAAATAATTAAGCAATTTTAAATTTTTTTATAATAAAAAAAACATAAAAAAAAATCCTAATAAAAGAAAGACAATCTACTTATAAGTAGCACTATAGGGGTTAATGGGATTAGCATCTGCCTACAGTAACGGGATAACATTCTGTGGAGGTTCCTCGAGCAAAACAAGCTGCCCCATCGGTAGAGTACATCCCTTGGCAACCTAATATTGAAAAGAGTAAAAATTGACGTCCCAAAACGCTGAGGTTGTGCATGATTGGAGCTACAAGTTAGAATAAAGTCTTGAAAATCCACAGCTCCATAATTCGAGGGCACGATAGCAAAAGATGCAAAAATCAAAGAGCTCGGAGTTAGATACAGCCAATATCGGTACAATTCCGACCACTATGGCTTAGTGGCCAAATGGGGCAAAAATAAAATTCAGACCAAAACATGATACAAGCTTTATCAAGATAAGAGGCAAAGTTTTGATTATGACATCTTGATCAGACGGTAGCCACTTTTTAGTAAAGCAGTATAAGTACTCTTAAGCAGTTTGCCCATTTATATTGTGAAATTACATCAGTTTTTTGGGTGACGGAGTCTCCGTTTGATGGGAACAGATTTAGGGTGATGGAATCTCCGGTTTATCACATCTACCATCAGATCAAACACAACTAATTAGGTTCACTGCACTGCCCGCATTGGAAGAGTAACATCCAACTTCTCCGGCTATGTCCAGATACATACCACTAGACTCTATTCAAACAAATGATGGTATCAGAATTCCATTTCACCGGCTAAACCCACCTTCCAATTCTCTTCCATCTACTTATGGTGGTAAGAAAGCAGTAATTAAGGAGGTGAGGCCAATGAACATCAGAGTACCCCACATTAGCATATAACTAAGGAAAGAAGTGTAAAAGGTTACTTATACCCATATACATCCATGAGAATTTTTTTCAAGTACTTTAACTAAAACCAAACTTGGGAATAAAACACAGGTCATTCCGCTTTGCCTGCACGTTGCAACCAAGGCCAATCTGAGTCACATAGGTCGACTGGAGAGTTGCCATCGTTATCCTTCGTATCTTTGTCTGCATTTTGTTTTACAAGAAATTTGGCAATGTCTTCTCTCTCACACATAACAGCATAGTGCAATGGGGTTTGACCTTCATTGTCCTTCCAATAGAAAAAAAACAAAGACTTTAACAACAATGATTACAATACCAGAAAGAGAAAGAGAAATATAGTGCATTGTGCACCATTTAACATTAAAAAAAAATATTATTTACTTCGGTATGCTTTTGAAAACGGTTCAATAACACTCTAAAGACAGTTATTTCATATTTGTTTTTGTGCATTATGGGTACATCAGACATGGATAGTTTCAGAACACACAAATAGGTTAAGAGGTGAATACCAGTAAAACCGTAACAGCGACACAATAATTACCTTAGCATTCACATCAGCATTCCTGCTAAGAAGTGCTTCAGCAATTTTAAGATGGCCACGATCTACAGCCCAATGCATCGGGGTCCTGCCTTCACTGTCTGCAAGCATCAAATGCGGACAAGTTACTTGATTAAGCAAAGTCTTTCAGAACCATGTATGCAAGTCTAGTTTTTTCTTTAAAGGAGGAAAAACAACTAAATAGAAACAAACCTTGCAAATGCACAGAAACACCACTTTCAACGCATTTAAGCAAATTATCCAGTTCTCCTTCTCTGGCAAAAGTGTGGATAGCATCCATTTTCCTTAAAAACAATAAGCATTCCCATCAAATCTCTTGGATACTAGAAAACAATATACTCAGTTACTAAGCAATAAAGGATATTTTGTTTAAATGACAGGAGGGAAGTCTAATTCATTAATGAAACACTTATAATTATGCACTCCTTTATGCTAATAGGAACCATTCCATAGTCGAGAATATCAACAATCAGAAACAGAAGCTTAAAATAATATCCAAGGCAACGCCAATGTTCGTGAAGAGAATTCAGAATTACGAACAGCCAAAGAAAAAACTTGAAAATATAAATCATAAATCATGGAAGAGGCACATTCCATATTCATAGTCCGAAGTTAAATGGTCTTTGATTTCGGAGGATTTAATTGTTTGATGGCTCCATAATTATATCGGATAAGATATGCAAGTGGTGAGAAGAACTGCAAAATAGTACAACAGAAGAAATTTTTACTATCACAGGTAGAATTGCATATGGTTGACTTATAGCTTAAGAAAGTAAGTTTTTTCCACTTCAAATTTACATACAAACAATAGCAATTTCAAAGACCTAGTTTTGCTCAAGCAAACATGCAAAGCCCTATAACATTCAAATATACAACAAAATGTCCAGTTCACCATGTCACTCGGAAACAGGTATTGAGTTTCAGACATTGGTATATGTTGCAAAGAAGTATATTCAACTTTTTTCAAAGGTTTTATATGCATTTGGAGGGTCATATACTCATATCCCTAAACCCATGTTAGGATATGCGTTAAACATGAGTGCTGTACATGGGTATTTCAAGAAAAACTAAGAGTTAGAGCAACATGGTACCCAAAGAACAACTCAATTAATTATCTCTTACCTGGTTAACCTTAATAAGACATAAGTAGACCTAGTCAATAGCAGTTAGATAAGTTTTAAGAACCTTACAAATCATTTTCAGATTCCTCTTCATACACAAAAGAGCTGAAAACTGGTCCCATTGGTCCTTTGACATCTTTACTTGAAGCATTATCAGCCCCACCTTTGCCCTTCCATGAACAAAGGTTAAAAAACCAGTTAATCAGAAAAACATCAAGAAAAAAAAAAAGAAAGTAGAAAGAAATAAAACGGTATCCTCAAAAAGGAAGTTAGTAGATAGAAATGCAATAAGATTAAAACCACACCATAGCTGAACCAGCAGCCCAAGATGGATATAGCTCAGTCACAATATCAATGTATTTCTGCATTGCATCCTCTGGAGGCATAGCACCCAATTTGTGCCATGCTTGCCTAAGAAAAAGCAAATAATAATATTCAATAACCAGGGCTATAAATTTCTCAATCAATTTTCAATCATTCAGGTCCTGAATTATGTAGTAGAAACAATTCTCAAGCTAAATTGAAGTTCCATGCAATGAGGAACAATCAAACATTGAAGATTGAATAAGAAACTAATTAAATGATCATCAAATTTACCCAAATTTCTACTCGTAATAAGAGCTTCAAGTAAAACAAGTTCATCTTTGAATCGTAAAAACAAAGTTTAGTCAGCGAATTAACTAAATTATACTCAGTTAGCTCATCTATGGTGTTCACATTTCCCAAAATAAGAAATAACCCACAATCAACAACAAAAAAATCCCGAATAAATTAGAGAGAGAGAGAGCAGAAAATGCGAAGAAGCACCGCGTTACCACTTAGCACGAGCAGTCATTTTCAAAGCGGAAGGCTGGAGAGCAGTGCAAGGCCCTTCGGTGGCAATCTTGTACAAACCGTAAAGCTGCAACTGCACCTCGTTCGGAACCTTCTGCGACAACCGATCAGCCGCGGCAGCCGCCACGAACGCCATTGCCGCACTAAATGCATCATCCAGTTCCGTACACTCCACCCCTTCCCAATCGGCGTCATCATCATCTACGCCATCACCATCGCCATCACTCTCTGCCCTAATACTTCCCAATTCGGCGACTACCGAATCCGACTTGTGCAGCCCCAAGTGCTCAGTACTTCCAAGCAGATCGGCTCCGGAACCCGAATCGTCGATTTTCTCGTAGCCCTCGACATTGCTGCTTCGGGCTCTGGTTATCGAAAGGTTATCGTCTTTGAAAGATACGAGTAAGGAGATTAGCTTGGCTAGAAGATAAGAGAAGATGAGACCTAAGAATATCGATTGCAAAAGCTGTTGCCAGTCAGCCATGGAATCAATCAACCAAAACCCAGACATAAAATCAAAACCCAACCCTAAAAAATCACAAACACTAGAAATGAATCATCTTTGCATCGTAGTTAAGCTAAAACCCTATAAATCTTGTCGGAAATTGAAGAAGATAAAAATTTCCTCTTTTTCCTTTAATTTTGTATATTATTTTTTAGGAAACATTGGCGCCGGAGAAACCAAAACAAAGGTGTAGTAGTCTCTTTATACTCCTATTTTTTTTTCATGGGTCTTTATACTCTTTATTAATAAAAATAGAAGAAGAAGAAGAAGGAATCAAGTGTGGGCGTAGTGCGCACCTATGGAATGGGATCAGGTGTTTCGCGGACTACGATTAACTATTATTGTCACACAGGTGGCTCAGTCGTTGTTGTTGACCTCATATTTATCTTGACAATGATTAGTTTCTGATTTTCTTTTTCTATGTCACGTGTTAAACACGTGATATACAGAACTTTAGGAAGTCTTTTTCTTTGGGTTTTTTCTTAAATGCTCTAAACAGAACTTTGTGAGGTTTTGTTAACCATTATATTGTTTTTAATTTAATTTAATGCAATTAGATGATAATAAGTATTCCCACTGATCTCTTTTTAAAAAAATGGAAAAGAATGATATTACTTAAAAAGGGATAAATACTAAATTTATATATAAATATTGGTTGAATCTATAATTTTATGAATTAACTTTAATTTAGTATAATTATATATATGAAATTTGAATTGAGATTCACATGTATGCATAAAATTTAGATTTTAATTTAATTATACATATTTAAATAAATGAATACATACATTTAATTTTATATTTGATTAATATACTTATTTGTAAATGTAATATATCAACGTAAATTTATTCTAATTCAATAATGTTGTTAGTGATTTGTGAATTAAATTAAAATTTGATGTACAAAATCACCACAAAATCGAAGTTCATGTAAGTTTTTATATTTATTCCTATTTAAAATAAGAAACAAATTAAAATAAATAGACATCTAGGTGGTTATACGAATACAATCATTTATTGTTAACCTTAACCGATGATATTGACAACGAGGAAGAGATAGTGGTTATGATGGTGGTTCACCCTTGGTCGAGGCGGAGAGCCACTGAATATGGGATCTAGCAAGGTTGTATGATAAGGTAGGGTTTTTTTTTTTGTCAAAGCATGATAAGATAAGTTTAAATGGAAGAAAATAGAGGAAGAAGCTGAGGATGTTTCTTCATGTTAGTTATCTCTCTGAGGTGTTATGATGAACTTATATATGGGGGATAAGAGAGTCCATGCATTATGAGCTTATTGACAGTAGAATTATATATTGTTTCTTTGTAATGACGTTGATATGATCTTTTAAAATATAATTTTTTTAAGACAGTTAGATAATCAATTAATTTAAATATTTATATGTCTCTAGCGAGGATGATATTATGAAAATTTACAAGTCTATTGTGATTTAAATTTCACGAAATTTACTTGGTTAGAGATTCGCTCGATGTGGACGTTAGCTCTTGGTTTACCCGTTAATAACACATGGAGGAAACACAACAAACATTAAAAAAGTTAAATTATTTTTTTTATAATCGGAGCAAATACCACATCACAAATACATTTACCATTAAATCAAAAAGTTAGCAAAATTTCAATTAATTGACTCACTTCAATAATATTCTTGGGGACCACTCCAATCATTTTTATGTGATTTAAATTTTAACAAATTAATCTTTACGTTTATTTAATTGTCTCGTAACGTTTTAAACATATGTAATGTTTTTATCATAGTAGTTGAAAATATTGTTTTATCTAATATTTTTTAATAATTAAAATATTTAAAAAAATTGAAATACTTTCGCAGCAAACAATTAATTAAACGAATTTCAATTTAGTCAATCTTAATATACATGAATGAAACATAAAATGCAACCATCATATTAAACATGTATAAATCTTATAAAATTTATTTCAGAAGTAGTTCTCTATTAAACTATCTTAGAGTTCGAATGGCACAAAAAAAAATACTATAAAACATAATATTTTAGATTGAAGTATTACGGATTTAACACGGAGACACGTATATGTATATCTTTGAGCTTGTAACAAAAAATCGTATAAATCTGGAATGTAATTAATAATTAAGCATAAATACCATCACGAACGAAGATGCGATCATGCATGCAATTTTGTGTTAAGTGAAACCCGAATATAATTTATATTCATAAAGATTAATCCTCTATGTTTCTTTCACGTGATGATGCAAGCACCCACATGCCCATAATACATACCACACCACTCCTGTTTTTGTTTCCTTGTCCGAACTACAGAAACTAAAAATGAAAACAAAATTGAAAACTGAATCATTCAGAGTTTCATGTCTTGGTCCGTTGGATTTGCAGCACAATGTGTCAGTACTGGCATTTTCCGTAGCCTGAAAAAAGGAGAAAAAAAAACCACCGAAAGGGATCAAAAGAACGTTTCACTAAACTGATTAATGTTCACGTTTATTTATGATTGCAAAATAATGATTGCGGGTTAAATTACTTGGATCAACGTTGGTGATGGTTCCGGTTTGGTCGAAATCGCAATCGGAGTCGTTGTTTCCGGTGGATTGATAGTAAAGATTCATGGCGAAAGCGGCATGGGCTCGAACAGTGTTAGGGAGGAAGCAAGCACCGTGTTGTTGAATGGGTCCACAGTCCAAACCCAAGCCGCAAACATAATCGATGTTCCTTTGCAAAGTGTTGTCATCGGCGCCTGTTTTGGAAAGACACCATTGTTTCCCCTTAGACGATCTTGGCGTCGGATTTGAAGGTGCGGCCCTCGGCACTGGGTTTGGGTTGTTTGGAATCGATGATCTAGCCTGTCAATCCCAACCACATGACATCAACAGATCAAATTCATTAATCATCATTATAATCCATGTTATCTTAACTAAAGTATGGCACCCACTAAACTTTATGTAATAAATTTATAAAGAAAAAATATATAGTTGAGTTTTGTTGAAATGGTATTATTATAATAGCAATAAACGAAAAAGTGATTAAATTGTTATAAATTTATGACGTTATCAAAATGTAAATTTAAACAAATATAAGAGATTATTTTTTGCAGTTTACCCATATAAATAAGTTGGATTTAAATATGTTCAAGGATAGAGTTATGATTCATACCCGAATGTTGATTTAAAAGTTGAAACGGTTTAAACAAAAATATTAGATTTAAAAAATAAGCTTAAGTTAAATAACTAGGTCCGTATAAAATATTATTTGAGTTCAAATTCAATATTAAAAACTCAAGCTTGATTTAGCTCGATATTGTTCACTTTATAATATTTTAGTTTTTGTTGAGGAGAAATCGACTCTCTTATTAGAAAAAGTTTTTGAACTGTCGTCCTTCGAACAATCAATCCAGACCTCAAACGACGGAGATATTGTACCTGAAGGTATCAATACTCATTTTTAACCTTGGAATTTTGTCTCCCAACCCCGAAGAAAGCTCAAAAGGGTTTATAGAGTTCATCAAAAGCGCTAAGGGTCCATCAAAAAATTGTTTTATCATTTTGACTTTGACAGAGTTAGAATCCAAACCTTTTTTTTAATATATTATGTAAATTATAATACGAAAATTAGATATATATTATAATGTAATTAATAAAAAATATATTTATATTTAGAAATTTAATAAAAATAGATATGATGATAGTTAAAGATATATATAATTAAAATTGGGGAAAATTGATTATCATTATATATTTTAGAAATATGGATAGTTTTCGACCAAAATACCAATAAACTTGAATAAACATGTATAATAATATTGATATTGAAGCATATCATATTGATATGTAACGTTGAAATTCAAAAGGTGGGTTGTAGAAGTTACCGTGGGCCTTAAGATCCCAATATCGTAAACCGGGGTCATGTCTGGTTGGAAGAGACCGAAGTTCCTCTCGGATGTCGGGCCAAGCTTAAGATCTTCATTGAAAAGCGCAAAAATGTAGGTCTCGAAAGTCCGGTTCGGCATTAATGGTGTGCCGGCACCCGACGATACGTGCCGCTTGAGATTACCATTGTATTCGCTTGCAAAATTTGCATCAACGCCAACTTGGGTCGAATCCCCCATTGATGGCCAACCCGTTTCGGCTATCACAATCTCCAGATCATCAAATCCTAGGACTTTCATGGCCGAAAACACCGCATCCAATTGAGCATCCAACATGTTCGTATAAAGCAACCCCGTGTGTTCGTCCAACACTCCGGCAGTTGGCCTAAACAGTGCGTAATCAAGCGTTTCGGGCGAGCAACCGAAAAACGGGTACGGGTTTATCATAAATGGTGATTTTGTAGATCTAAGGAAGCTAAGCAATGGCTTCAACACATGAATGTCGTAGCCCAGTCGAAACTTTCCGGCCGACGGTGGGCTCGAAGTCGAGAGAATGCCTAAAGAATGAGGCGTCGAGACTTGGATTCTCCGGTCTAATGAAGCCGCCACAAGGGCAGTGTGGAGGGTTTGCATCGCCGGAACAAGGTTTCCGATGAGCATTTTGTCGGCCGTCGTTATCACTTCATTGCCTACTAAAATACGAACTATATTAGTGGCTGGTGTATAAGGTTGAACACTAACTTCCACCCATTGTCGAGCAAAATTCAGCTTCGTAAGTCGAGGAATTTGATCATTTGGAACAGTGACCGTTACAGCAATGCCGGTGTGAGCAAAGGCTTTAAGGATATCAGGGTTAGCATCGTAGAGCTTAACGCGGTTGATAACGGTAGACTCCAAAAGAAAATGCGCCACTTGCGGTGGTAGGGGAAGGTTGTTCGCGACGGTGCCATAGTTCACGCCAATGGACCCAACTCCTAGATAAGGAGAAAAAAACCGCAACAATTACCTAACAGGCTTACACATATATAATAACACAAAATCTTTGAAAATGGATCGAATATGATATAGTTTTTTGGTACCTGGAACGAGTGCTGATGCAAGAAAAAGCGAAATTAGAGCGACCAAAATTGAAGAAGACAATGGGATGAATTGTTTCGCCATGGCTAGCTTTTGGTGGGTTAGAGAAGATGGTGATCGCTGGTGCAATGGGGGGACAAGACCACCATGGCTGAAGAAGAGAAGTTTTAGATGCTTTACTTTGTGAATGGGGTTTGGAACTGCGACATGAAGCATGTTGGTAATTAAACTTTATCGTTTGTGCTTGCTTTAAGATCTAACTTTGGATCCAACGATCTTATGTTACTCGGATTTTTCTATTTTTTATAGCATATAAATATAATTAAGGAACTTGTTATAGAAGTGAAATTCTCATCGGAGACAAGTAAATAAAAAAAGGATCAGATCTTACTTTAGTTCATGATGGGAAGGAATATTCTTTTCTTCCATCCTGGAGAAGGTATTGTTAAAAGATAAATTAATGTTGAGTTCCTTATTTAAGCTTAAAATGGAAGGTGCTGGTTTCATATTCATGCTGGCCGCAGCCAACTGCATAAAGAATATCATACAGCTTCAAATAGCCATTGAGAATCCAATTAATTTCGCACAGTTTTTAATATATTCAGCTTTTGCTGCTTTATTTAGTCATCCTTAAAAATATATTTAAGAGGAGAAGAGAATAAAAAAGGATCATTGAGGAAATTAGACCAAAAATGTATATAATAAATTATTAAAAATATTAAAAAGTATATTTAGATTACATAATAAAATATAAATTAAAATTATATTTGTCTTAAAGTTATGGAAAATATAATTATATTAAAATTACATTATTTTTATATTAAATAATAAAATCTAAGTTAGATTTATATTTGTTTTAAAATTATATTTAAAAATATGAAAAATATATAAATTTTAAAATTAAATTATTTTTATATTAAATAGTATATTGATATTATATTATATTATATAACAATTAAAATTACATTTATACGCTGACTAGTCTCAATTTGATTGGCATAGACATTATTATCAATATAGGAATACGTGAATTTGAATATGCTACAACGTATTATCCTCCTATTTATGAATATCAAGTCATAAACAATATGTTACATATTAATATGAAATTAGAACTCTCCAAAAGTTAGGTTATTCATTAGATAAGGAAATTAAAATAGTTTTATATCATTTCGTATTTCATTCATAGGTCATTACATATTAAATTTGAGGTAAATTAAATTTTTTTAATTATATTTTATTAAAAAATTCAATTATTTAATAAATATTAATATATACAACATATTAATCACATGATAAAAATATTGAGGGTTTTAAACTTTCCTTGCATGATAAATACAGTAATAGTCATTATGCCTTTAAATAATAAAGCAAACTTTCAAATGAGACATCAGCCTGAGCTCTGATTGACCCAAATTCCTTTCCGCAAATTTTCAATCTGTTTCATTTGCGACCAAAAGCAGATAAAAGACGCAGCAAAATCAGAAATAACTGTTTCCAGTACGATTTTTAATCTCAACATGAAAATTAAAGAAAAAAAAAAAAGTAAGGACATAGAACATATATATGTATATATCAGTCATCGGCAACCCAACTCAACTCTTCCTTCAGCACTGATGCTTGTGTTGGTACAAAGCTTCTGAATATCAATGTAACCGATGATGGTGTCTTCGAAAACTGCATCTTCAAGCTGCGCATTGTCGAATGTTGAACCAGATAACACTGTGTTCTTGAATATAGCTCCTTGCAGATTCGCTTTTCCGAAATTAACTCGATCCAAAACCGCATTCGAGAAGTCTGTACCTGTGCTCAATATATTTTGAATCATTTCCCATTTTTATGGTAAACTTATACAGCATGATTTCCAATACTCCAACTTGGATGTGTGTTGAACACACACATGTACTCGTTGTTTTCATGTATTTTGAGGATCATACTCATATATCTGTATCTAAATATACGAGTAATTGTGCCAAAGTTTATCAAATAGATAATTTGCACAAAATTATAATTGTCTCAAAAACACTGAGTTACGATTGCAGAAAATGCAAAACATAAAGAAGATTTACCTTTGAAGCTAGCTCCAACAGCATAAGCCTTTGACATCACAGCTTCAGACATGTCTGCACCATCAAACTTAGCATCCGACATAAGTGCAGCCGCAAGAGATTTCCCCTTCAGGTTTGATTTCTCGTTAGTGTAATCGCAGAAGCGTAGATCAAGTGGCTTATCGTACACACCATTTGCCTGACCTATGGTGTTACCAACGAATGCACGCTCGCATCGGTTTGGCTCCGTTGACAAGGGAGGAAGCCTCTGCATAACAATGCTTTAGTAATTAGACATTTTTAGTAGCCTTTTCACAGTGTTTATTTGAATAGTCAGATGGATATGGGAACATTTATTCCCCAATCCCCATAGTCATCCTTACCCGAGCAAGCCAGTTACTAAATGACCTAAGGCAACTTGGATAGACAGTTTGATAGAATTGATTAGGCTAATTTTACGTATGAATTCCATTATTACTTCTTTCAGGCTAAGATACAAACAGCTACTGTGCAACAATTTATGTGTTCCTGGCAATTCTAAACCCAGAAGGAGTGGTGAAGGTTTTCAACCTGATTGGCAGCAATTACAGGCGAGGCAGTTGCAACGGTGCATACAGCAAGAAGGCCACAAGCTACAGTCCTCAGTTCCTTAAAGGGAGACGAGCTTTCCTCGGATTTGGGAACACGTTTGCTAGCTGCTTCCATGGAAGAAAACATATCAGCCTTAGAAATTAAAGAGAAAACACAAAGGTAAACATGGCTTCCCCCAATTAAAGTTCCAGACAATAACTCAAAAACATAAACCCCAAAACATGACTTGAACTGAAGACATCACCGACAATTGAGATTCACCCACATAATGGGAATTACTTTCAAGCTTAGATCCATATTCCAAACATTCAAAAAGAGGAAAAAAGGTAAAAGAAATTGGAAGCATTTTAAGAAAAAAAAATCAAGGGCCATACCAGAAGAAGAACAGGTGATTCTGAAAGTGAAAGGTACATGGGGTTGAAGAAGAGGAGAATCATGACGTTTCGTTGATAATTGTGGAGAGGATAAAGAGTTATGGGAGAGTGGAGTTGAAAGGGTCACCATTTTTGAGGGTATATATTTTTCTCTCTCTCTTTTATCTCCATTTTGAGAGTTTATCCATTGACGACGGTTCTAGTTGCTGCAGGTTCATACGTCTATCTTACCTGGCAGGACACCTTGGATTTCGTATCCAATAGACATTAATGTGTTTAATCCGATTTAAGACTAAATTTACTTAAAGGGATAATTTCGCATTTGGTACATGTAGTTTCATAAAATATCTAATATGATATTTGTACTTTGAAAATATTTAATGTGATACTTGAACTATCAATATTTTATTAGTACATCTATTTTCATAAAATGTTTAATGTGGTACACGTACTTCGAAAATATTTAATGTGATACTTGAATTATCAATATGTATTTTATTACGTACCTAATATTAATACATTAGTGAATTTATAAACCGACCAATGACTAATGAAAATTCGACATGTCAATTATTTCTCCAAATCATCAATCCACATGCATAATATAACATTGTGTAAAAATAAATAAATAAAATTTAATTAAAAAGTTAAATTAAATTTTAAAAAATAAATAACTAAACATATGATTAATAAAAAAAAGTAAATATTTAATATTTAATTAATGTAAATACAATGAGTTCTAATTTAATCACATTCAAATTTTTTCTTATTTTTTAAAATAAAAAAATACATTTAAATAATATATTTTATTTTAAATACCGTAAAATAATAATATCAATTCGATTCATGGTTTAAATAATAATATAAATATTATTTTTTGTTAAAATATAATTAAATTTTTTAAGATTTAATACATCTGGTTTGATGTAATGAAAATTTTTCTACAGATCGAAATTAGAATCTTAAAAAAATAGTTTTGCTGTTTTCAGAATTTTTTTATTAAAAATTACACATTTAAACGAAAAATAGAAGCTATAAAACTGGTGCATTCCAAACAAAAGCCTTCATTCTATTTACTAATTATATCGTAGAAATCATTAAAAAATAGCAAAGAAAAACAAATTTGTAATAAATATTTAGAGGCAAATTCGTTTCATTTTCCCTTATTGTGCCTTGGAGGCTTTGACCATCGCTTCCTCCTCAAACTTTATGGTTATGGCTTTGAATATCAAAGACCTCGCAATTTGATTTCTCGCTGTAAAAAGTGATAAACAATAGGCCAATCGAAACATCAAAATTCTCAAATCAATCAGATAATCATTTTCTTTTTGAGAACAAAAAAAGAATGGATAATAATCAAGGTGGGTTCTTGGCGTGGTTGGGGACTACCGTTGCCCAAGCCTTCTTTGTATCGCTGGAACGATTTGCTTGCATAAACCTTTCAACTTCTGATGATGCTGAAGATTCAGAAGCACATGATCGCCCTCTCATGTTTTCGAGCTTCAATTCTGTTTCATCATCTGTTATCTCTAGGGCCGTCGACAATCACGCCACTACCAATGATGTCGCTAATCTCCCCGTCTAAATCTTTCTTTTTTTGTGTGTTATCATGTTTTTTAGTATGAATTTTTATATGAATTTTCTGGGGTTTTTTCTCTTTTATTTTTCCTTCTCTAAGATTGTTCAAATACGCTTTTGTTATTAATGGGCGTATGTTAAAACTCAATTTTATTTAATTGAATTTTATTCACTTGATGAATCTGAATAGATTTATTATTCTTGTTCTCTTGTTCGAAAATTTTACAAGTTTTACATAAACTCCAGTGTTTTTATTTATTCTTTCTTTTAGATAATTTGGAATTTCAATGTTATTAGTCAAGATTTCATAGTAGTTAAGATTTCTGAATATCTTTCTTCCCTCCTCTGAAATTTTAAAAAAACCACTCCATTTAAATTTGTCCAGAAAGAAGAGTGCTTTTTTTTTTTTTTTTTCTCCAAGGGAGTAGCTTTTAGATAGAGGTTTTTTCCTTTTAATTTGTTTATAAATTTCACATGAACTCATTACAAGACATAAAACACCTTTATAGTACTATTTGTCATTTTTTAAATAGCTTTTGGATTGGAATTCCATGATGTATCCTGGTTATCTTTTTTTTTTTTTTTTCTTGCATTATCTGCTGAATTTTGTGGGAGCAAACAAATCTTAAGATTTTTCAACATGTCCCTTCAAATTCAGTCAGTGTTATCCAATATTTTTGGTGTTAGCAACATGCATCAACATGAGAATAGTTCCACTAGAAATCGTAGTAAGGATTGTAGATGGACACCACCACCTTCTGGCTCTTTTAAATTGAATGTTGATGTAGCGTGCAAACCATCTTCAGGCCTTGCTTCATCGACAGTTGTTGTAAGGGACGAGCATGGCGAGTGATTATGGAGATTCGGGAAGAACATTGGAAGATGTAATGTTGAGTAAGTTGAATTTTGGACCATATACGATAGATTATAATTTACTTGAGAGGTCAGATAGTTGAGATTGATTGAGTTATAGTTGTTAAATATGTAATTGGAGATCTCAATAAATATACGATCAGAAATTTGATCTCTAAAATTCAAGAATTTTGAAAACGCGATTGGCATGTGATCATCATACATATTCCAAGAGAAGCGAATTATGCACCCCATTTTCTAGCAGGCTCAATGAAGAATTATTCGGATGGTCGACGAATTTTTCATGTTCTTCCAACTAAGATTGTTGATCAGATTCGCTTAGATATCTAAGCTTTTTGTCCCATTTCAAAAGACAATTCAGTTAGTTTGTAATTAAACTAACCTATTATTATTACCAAAAGAGTGTATTTTTTTTAATTAAGGTTGTATTTGATAAATTAAAAAAATTCTGTATTTGAAAAATAAATGTGTAAAAATTAAGTGTTGAAAATTTAAGTATAGAGTTTAAGTTATAAAAATTAATTTGATATATAAATAGGTTGTTTGATAAATATAAAAATTAAATTATTGAAAAAACTTATTCTGTATTTTATTTTTAATTTTTAGATATTCCACTTTATTCTAAAAAAATCGATATTTAAATGTAAAATATTTATAGTATAATATAATGTTAACATAAATAAAATAAAATAAATTAAAAATATCTTCTAGTAAGTAATAAGTAATTCTTATTTACTTGTCACTTTCCAGTTTCCATGTTTATTCCACGCTTATTTTTATTATTTTGTTTTATTTTTATTTGATATAATTTTTTCAATAATATCAAATAAGGCTTAAATTGATATTCGTTTAATTATAACAAATTTGAGGAGAGCTTGAGGTGACTAATGTGTTTCATCTACTCAAATAAATATTTTTGCTAGACCTCAATTAGGTTAGAAACAGAAACACTGATTTGACATTTATTATTTATATGCTAAACTATCAAAAATTAATTCAACAGTGCCTGGGCAGTCATCATGGTTAAGGTCCAACATGTATATATACCCTCTCCCACCTTTTATTTTTCCCGCAAACCTTAAGTTCTGTAATTTTCACGTACACCACATCCCAAAGTCTTACTATCAATTTTTCTTGGGTAAACTATCTAGTTAGTTGTCCAATTTTTAGGAAGTTTTCATTTTGGTCACTCAAAACGAAATTATTATAATTTGGTCACTTAACTTTCCGGGCGCTTTTATTTTGATCATCCAAAACAAAATTCTTGCAATTTAGTCACCCAACTTTTAGGGCACGCTCATTTTAATCACCCAAGTGTTAAATCTATAACGACAGTTAATTGTACACTCCACATCATGTTTACGCTTTTATCTTGGTCACCCAACATTTAGGTTGCTGTCATTTTGATCACCTAAAAAATATTTTTCAAGTATTGATTGGGGTAAAAGCGATAGAAACTAAAATAATACACAAAAATGTCAAATTGTACTTGTTTATCCCATTGCTGAAAATCTAATTTTGTTTAATATTGAAAATTAAAATTTCAAAACATCAAAAGAAATTGAATGAATTATTAAAATATTTTATCTGTTGATAATATCAACTGATTTGTTACTATAATATTGAAATTAATTAATTTAATCTCCTTTTAAATTTTAAAATTTTATTTTATGTTTTCAAATTATCCTTAAACCAACTCAAAAAACTCATATTTCATAATTGCCTACGAAACTTAAATTTATTTTAATTATACAATCTCAAATCTTCCATATCAAGCTAAAAGTAAAGGAGAAAAATACTTGCAATTGAATAAATAATTGATTTTTTTGGGTAAATAAGTGATGAAAATTTTGAGTTTTCTTTGGAATGGAAGATAAAATCAATTAATTTAATTAATTGTGATGATTTCTCTTTGCTTTTAGCTTGGCATGGAAGATACAATATCATATAATCAAAAGAAATTAAGGTTTCATAGACAACTATTAAAGGCAATAATTTTCATTGATATTTTTTGAAAATAATTTCAAAACATCAAATTAAATAAATAGTTAAGAAAATTATCTATTGATAATGTAAACCGATTTGCTATTATAATTTTGAATATTAATATTTACAAATTTATATTTCAAAACCCAAATTTAGAATTTTCGACAATGGAATAAACAAGTACAGTTTGATAATTTTTGTGTATAATTTTAGTTTCTACCTCTTTTTCACTTTAATCCTTGATTTCTTTACCCCAATCAATAAAAAAAGATATTTTTTGAGTGACTAAAATAAAAACAACGTAAAAGTTGAGTGACCAAAATGAAAGTACATAGTACAACATGCACAGTTAACCGTCATTAGAGATTTAACACTTGGATAACTAAAATAAAAGTACCCTAAAAATTGAGTGACCAAATTACAAAAATTTCATTTTAAATAACTAAAATGAACACACTTTAAAAATTAAGTTACCACGTAGGCAATTTATCCAAATTTCTTACTAAACCCAAATTTCCTTTAACGGTATGTTGCCACAAACACGGTGAAATCACATTCTATAAAAGATAGATTTGTTCAAGTTGACCTTAATCTAAAATATCAAGGTTTAATTTGGATAGACACTACATTTATTTTTAGTGAAGTTAAAAATAGTGGTGGGGTTAAAATTAATTACTGTAATAATTAAACTGAATATTGTAGTAATGAAATTAAAAATAACGGTAGAATGCATGTTTCGATTCAAATATAATTCTAACAGTAAGATGAAAAAATAAAAACGATTATTAAAAGCATTACATTAAAAGTTACATACAATATAAGTTTTAAAATATTTTATATTTATAAAATTATTAAAAACATGTGAAACTACAATTTTATTTAATAAAATAACATGTATCACAATATTTTTATAAATATTTTAATTAAATGTTTATGATAATTTAAAATTATTTATTATATTAAATGATAAATTATTTTTAATTAATTTTATATAGTTAATCAATTTTTCATAACAATGATAAGATTATTTTAGAGAATAAAAAACACTCTATTTGAATCCATTAAAAAAATTGATATTAAATAATAATTTTAATTATATTTATGCTACAAATAATATTTTAGTAATAGAGGTGAAAAGTGGAAGGGGTAGAATGGAGATTACCCTTCGTTTGGATTTGCATTTACTTCATTGGAGTCAAAGCTCTAGTAGAAAAGATTCGAAAAATTTTCGCTGCACTAGACCTAGCAATCCAAGGCACATACTTTTAACAATAGAAGTTTGAGACACGTATTTTTTTTTAATATATTAGTGTAATTATGTGATAATATTTATTTATATTTTTTTAATTTTTTGATAATATATTTTTTATACACATAAATGTTCGAATTCGAAATCTTTAAAATAAATAAATTTTTTTTTTTCTGAAACTATTCGATTAAATTTATACTCTTTTAATTTTTATAGTGGAGAGACACATACCTTTCATTTTCTCTATGAGTGAAGCGATAACAACGTTAAAAAATATAATGATGCAATATTCGAGAAGCAAAATGATTTTGATGGGACGCGGGTGAAATTTTTATGGTTGAAAATACTAATTAATCAGTCGTAGCCGGAAATTATAAAAGTCAACAATATTGAAAGAGATGTCAAAATTTTTACAGATTCTATATGATCAAAAGATATAAATACCAGAAAAATGGACAATATAGTGCCTTGCAAGTTGCATGTATCTGTCACTGCCCTCATTGGGATCACAACATATAGCTAAGAATTAATAATTTTTGTGTTCCTTTGTAAATAATGCACAAACCTAAAAAAACCTTACATTTTTAATATTTGGGGTAAAATTATAAGAAATTATTCTTGAATTGTAAGTGTTTGAGTTTAGGGATTTTTTAATATTGATGTCTAAAATCGAAAAAAAAGAAGAAGTCTGAGCTGTGTTTCTACATTTATGGATGTCATGATGATTATAAATTAGATTCAATATGAATATTTGAGTTGAGTTTCGATTTAATTGTATTTATATGAATATCAATATTTATAGGTGTTGAATTAATTAAATATTAAAAATATTAAAAATTAATAAAAAATCATAATTTGAGAAAAAAAGCAAAAAATATTTAAATAAAAACTCACATTATAAAAGAATTTCTAAATTATAGTGTACAATAAAATAATCGTAAAATTTTTGCATCACACCGGTCATCACCATCTCATAATTAGTAAAAAATTGAATGCTAAATAAAGCAAAACCCAAATTTAATTCACAATGGCCCAAAAGGTAAAGAAAGGCTCAGAAAAAGGTAAATCCCATTTAAATTTGCACAAATCCAACTGGAAATTTCTCTTACAATATGGATATCCACATAGTTCCGTCGATCGACTCGTCCGAGTTCACTCACCTGACTCGCACCCTGTCTAAATCCACTGTCATCGGACTCGATGCCGAATGGAAGCCGGTTCGGTCCCAACGGTCCACTTTCCCCACAGTCACCCTCCTCCAACTGGCGTGTCAAATCGGAGACGACTCTGCCGGATGGGACGAGTCGGTTGTCTTCTTGCTGGACCTCTCCTCTCTTCCCCTACCTTCGATATGGGAATTGATAAAGGACGTGCTTGTCTCACCAGATATTTTGAAATTAGGGTTTAAGTTCAAGCAAGATTTGATTTATTTGTCGTCCACTTTTCGTGCTCAAGGAGGCAATCCTGGCTTCGATAAAGTAGGTTTTTCTTTTCAAATTTGGTCAATAAAAAATTCACTGTAAAAATGTGGTAAGGCCTTGTCTAACAATGGTAAATAGGTGGAGCCCTATATGGACATCACAAACATATACAAGTTTTTGCAACATAAACAAGGGAAGAAAATATCAAAGGATACAAAGAGTTTGTCAGCAATATGTGAAGAAACTTTGGGTCTTTATCTTTCAAAGGTATGGGTTTTTAAGCAACCAAGTTTTCATTAATTTTCTGTAGTTACTTTTTTGGTAATATTTGTTAGGTTGAGAATTCAGAAATCTATCGGTTTGTGTGCGTGTTTGAAAAATGCAGGATATTTCCATATTTTCTTGCTTTAATTATGATATAATGCCACCGTAATATCTATGTTTTAGTGGGTGCTTACTAGCTCACACCAATATAGTTATGAGTAAATATTATCCTAGAAATAGTATCAAGAAAATTTGATGATAATAAATGAAAAGGATAATATCTGATTCGCTATATAACTCTTCATAATAGCGGGTTTTTACTTATAAAGAATGATATATATTTTTCGTTTCAATTAATGTAAAGAAGCAGAATGATGCAAGTTTTCTACTTACTAAATCTTAAATGGTGGAAAAAATCTGTTTCCATTTTTTTCTTCCCCTTTTGTTGGTTAGGTTTAGAAGTCTCTCACACTCTCTCCTTCTATCGGTTAAGTTGAATTAACCACTAACTTGCTAGCATTCAGAGAGGCACTTGTCAGGTTCTGTAGTTCCTTTAGGATTATGTGGCAATTTGTTAATGTACTTGAATCTTTTCTAGGAACTTCAATGTAGTGATTGGTCACATCATCCTCTTACAGAAGAGCAGATAAGATATGCAGCTACAGATGCACACTGCTTGCTTGGAATATTCAAAATTTTCCAGGCCAAGGTTATCAAAGAAGGTGAATTTGAAATGTGTAGTTTTTCATCAGTTTCCTTGTGCTAATAGGATAGGATTTCTGTCTTTTTGAAATGTTTGTTCATCCTTCCCAGCTATTCAATGTTTAAGAAACCTAGACATAGTGTTCCGTCCGAGTTTAGTCTCTAAAGTATTTAGGTCATGCCTGTGATAGCTATCTTTTAGAAAATGAGCATGTGCATATATTGATAAACTACATAGCATTTTAGTTTGTTACCCATTCTATCCTTTCATTACTTTATTCATATAATTTCTGGTATTACATTATTTGCTGCTGCTGGGAATCATTTTAATGCATTTATGGTTTCTATGTTACTCTTCCACACGTCCTATCGTATAATTTTGTTTTGCAAATAGGAAGCTAAAAGATGCCATATAATCAAATTTCTGCATTTCTTGTTGGAGATGTGATGGATATTGAATCTCACTGTATGGTTATGATGAGTATGCAAAACTGTAAAGCATACAGAAACGTTTAAGATATTTTGCAGGATTGTTGTCTTAGGAGTTATGTTGTTTCATGACGATTGGACATTTTTTCAAAAGCAGCCATAAGCCCTTAACATCTCTCAGTATAACCTTTCTGGAACCTTTTTCTCTGACTATGGATTGGTCGACGAAAAGTAAAATGTCACACTGTAATAAGAGCAAGGTCTAAACAATAATTATATATATTTTTTAATATGTTTTGTTCATTTTGTTTTAGCATTCTATCTATAGATGGTATATTCGATGCCACCATGCAAACAAAAATTGTCTCCAAATACTGCTGCTTTTGCGATAATGTTCCAATTAAGCAAATTAAAATATGTTCCTATCATGTTAGAGTTTAGCCAACTTTTCTTTTCCCATTTTTTCCCCAAAGCTCTGCGCCTAACTTTCTTTCCTTTCCAGATGGATTTTTACTTGTATTTGCTACTGCCATAATGTGTATTCTGTTCCTTGCATTATTAAGGTTCCATTTGCTGTTTGGACAATGTCCTTCCATTTATTGAGCTTTTCAGTTGAAAATCATGTTTTATTACTTGAATGTCTTTATGAACAAGGCATTTCTTATCATTACCACATGAGATTCTTATTTGCTTATCCAGTTTCACTGAATTATCTTATGAGTTAGGTTGAAAACATCTGGACCACCTTTTATCTCAGGGCCTTTGTGTAATCATGTCAACGAACAACATCAATCTAATGTTAGTTTAGGATTGAAGGGTATTCTTGAGATGCCTGATTGTGAGAGTAAGCTTGTTGGGAGAAAATTTTGCAACGCACTGGATATTGTCCAAGCTACTGCTTCTTCTGAAGAATGTGAAAGAATAACCAGGGGAGTGGAGGTCATAAGAAAAACCAAGCCTATGGATGAATCTCTCTGGAAGATTGTAAGAAAATATGGTGAAAAACTTTTCTTGCGGGAATCTGATCGAAATCCAAAAGCTTCCAGAAGGAAAGGAAAAAGATGGTCCTCAGTGGTTGTTTGTGAAGAAAAGCAGCTAGAAAATTATGGTGATTGGCAAAGCCCTCCACCATGGGATATTTCCTTGGGGGGTGATGGATGCCCTAAGTTTTTGTGTGACGTGATGGTAAGTAAATTGTTTATTTGCTCAATGTAGTCTGCAATGCAAATCTCTCTTTTTCCATCAGCAATTTATTTTTATTCTAGGAATCCTTTGGAACAACACTACAGGAGAATTTAAAGACTATGCTATTGCTGTTTATACTGTTGTTGGTGGGAGTGTAACATGGTACTTATTTAGGTTGAAGGCTTGGCAAAACATCTTCGTTGTGTTGGTGTAGATGCTGCAGTTCCACATTCCAGAAAACCAGAACCCAGGTTGTCCTCTCATCAAAGTTTGGAAGATGTATATTTCTGTTTATCTTTGTTTCATAATTCTGAATATTTATATTGGTACCTTATTTTTTGAATATATATTAGCAATGGGAGCATTAACTTTTTTGTCAAACTTTATGTGCCTTTAGGGAGCTAATAGATCAAGCATACAAGGAGAAGAGGGTGCTTTTAACCCGAGATGCCAAGCTATTGAGACACCAGTATCTGATAAAGAATCAAATATATAGGGTGAATAATCTTCTGAAAAACGAACAGCTACTTGAGGTGTGTTTGCAGTCATACTTGTAAGGGGATTTGTGATCCTGCAAGTTCATTTTGGTATTTGGAGACCAAAAAATAAGGAGGTTTATGAAGGCGAAAATAAAAATATAATGATAAAATGTACTCTACAGGCCTAAAATATCTTAATTGTTTTGTAGGTAATTGAGGTTTTCCAATTGAAAATTAGTGAGGATCAGCTGATGTCGAGGTGCACAAAATGCAATGGGAGATTTATCCAAAAGCCGCTGACAATAGAAGAGGCCATTGAAGCTGCAAAGGGCTTCCAAAAAATTCCGAGCTGCTTGTTTGACAAGAATTTAGAATTTTGGCAATGCATGGACTGCAACCAACTTTATTGGGAGGTAGTTTATTTCCTCTTTCCTTGATCCTTGAAATGAATTTGTTTTCCAACGCAGAAAACACATTATAAGGCTTGAATCTCGGATATCTATTTTAGCCACCCCATTTAAATCACTCAAGCCACATCAAATGGCCTTGTTCTTGAGATGATTAATTCACTTAAGGATGTTATTTTCTGAATGCCCAACATTTCATCTATACACATTGGATTGGTTTATTTGAACTTTGAACTTTCAATGATCTAACTTGCCCCAGATTAATGCTTCAATGACAGTTATGCCAAATTCTTCAAAGTGTCAGCTAGGTTCTAGTTTGGCAAAAATAATCTGCAGTAGATTTACCATATCGTTTGCCCTCGTTTTGGTCCCTTATTTCAAAGGGCTAGTGTGGCTGCTTGTGACCTGTTCACTGCAGCCTGTCTAGACTTAAGGCATGGTCATGTTCACTAAAAACAAAAGTTGTGAGCTTAGGGTTGATCTGTTCAGTGCTAATGTGGGGAAAGGGTTATTTAGAGCTATGTTAATCGGACTTTGGTGTGAGTTTTGGATATTTGTATGTGTTTGACACGAGTATATCCATTTCTCTCTATGTTTTTTTTGTATATTTAGGGGGTCATATCCCTATGTTCGTATCCTAAGATTTGTTAGACGCGGGTGTCGAAAATGAGTACATCAAGAAAAATAAAATGTTAGTGACAGAGATCTAGTGGGTTGCTTTTGTGATGATCCCTAACAACAGAGTTCCTGAGCACCATCACCATCCCAATGAAATGTCACAAAAGCAGAAGAGGTAGTCCATTGAGATCTTTGCAGTTATTCTCTAAGTAAATTGTTGTTATCTGCATTTGTAAGAGCATCAGCTCTCTAACTTTCAATGAGAAAGCTGTCGAAGTTTCTGAAACCATGCTGTTTCTGCTTCTATGCCTTATATATCAGATAGCCTGCACTTGAACTTAGAACACTATGATCCTATGATGTACATTTTATTTCAAAACTGTTGATCTGTTGAGAAATTATGTTTTTAACGATGCATATGCTTTTAAGTTATAAACAGTTGGTTTGTATTTATTACAGGGAACCCAGTACCACAATGCTGTTCAGAAGTTCATCGATGTCTGCAAATTGAAAGAATGATTTGGATCTTGGAAAAACTATACTATCATTTATGATATATCAGCATATATTATCAAGATTTTTATGTAATACTTGATAGTGTTAGAGTAAGTACAGGGATTCATTTATATTACTTAAAACTTAAGTAGTCTTGCACGGTTTTTTAATATCGTGTATGATTAATATTTTAACAAAATTTTGGATATGATGTTTTCTTGATATAAAGTGAGAATGTTCTTTTTTTTGGATACATGAGAATGTTGTTTTTTAATGTAAATTAAGGTTTAAGCTTTTAATTGAACAAATAACTGCATATCTTTAATTTATTTAAAATTTAACATGCATAATTTTAGTGAATTATACATACAATATGATAGTGGAATTAAATAATTAGAAATTGAATAAAAGATAATGTAATTGTTTAAAAATTTATCGAGTATTTGTACCAAGTTTTAGTAGTTTTGAGAGATGTGGCGATCAATTTTTAAAAAAAAAAGTAAATTTATTTTATACTCGTGATTTATGTATGACACCGCTCTCGTATCGGTTCGATGTCAATAAAGCGAAGAACTTCCCCATCTTTTGCGGTGCAGTTTTCAAGTCAAATGGTGAATCATATGATATCTTGAGCATTGTTAATACAATGTTTCATCGAAAACGTTATATAAATCTCAATTTCTTTTTCTCATTTTCTGCTGCTACATGCAGAGACCTATTGAGACAAACAAAGACTGCTTTTAAGGTGATAAGAAGATGGATATTCACATGAAGCTTATGAAGTACAAGTTTGTTACGACATGGTGGTTTGTTGTCATACTTGTTCTGTTCACTTGCCAATACTACAACGAGTCACTTCAGTTGCCATGGTGGGGTGTGTTAGTAGCTTGTGCCATTGCATTTTTCTTCATCCTTCCAATTGGTATTATTGCTGCGACCATAAATCAGGTTGGAAGAAAGTTCCGATTTGTAATTTGTACGTACTATGGTTTTTGTGTGTTTTTGTGCGTCTGCAGGCACCAGGTTTGAACATTTTTACCAAATATGTCATCGGATATTTGTGCCCAGAGCTGCTGGTTGCGAATATGTGCTTCAAGGTGTATGGATACATTAGCATGACTCAAGCTCTAACCTTTGTTTCAGACTTCAAGATCGGTCATTACATGAAGATTCCACCTCAATCAATGTTCATGGCACAGGTTAGTTCTCTGTTTACAATCCTGAAAAACATTGATCTCTTGAAAGAGTAGATTGTAAATCGATAATGTCGACTTCTTGTGGCAGTTTTGGTGTACACCATAATTGCATGGTGGCTCATGGAAAGATTCCCCCATCTTTGTGATACCTCATTGTTGCCACCTGAAAGTCCATGGACTTGCCTGATGGACCGCATGTTCTTCGATGCGTCGGTCATATGGGGGTTCGTTGGACCCCATAGAATATTCGGAACAAAAGGTGAATACAGTAATGTCAATTGGTTCTTTGTTGGTGGAGCAGTGGCACCTCTCCTAGTATGGCTAGCACGCAAGGGGTACCCCAATAAGCAATGGATCCCTCTTATACACATGCCTGTCCTCTTAGGTTCAACAGCTATGATGCCACCTCACAAGTTGGGTTATCATTGGCTTCGTTTCTTGATACATCATTTTCAAATACCGACCGGATTGGTTATGTTACAATTATGTCCTCTCGGGAGGTCTTGAAGCCGGGACCACATTTATGACTGTGTTGCTGTTCCTTACACTGCAAGCAAGGAGCATTGGTCTTCAATGGAGGGGAAATACTGGAGAAGGGTGCCCTTTAGCTGCTTTTCCAACTGCAAATGGTGTTTAGGCTGACGGCTGTCCAGAATTCTTTTGAACTAATCTCTTGTAAATAATGCTTCTGGAATTCTTTTGATAAATTACTTTGGTAATTAATGTGCAGTTTTCTTATTTTTTTCGAAATCAAATTGATTACCAGACAGGATCAATTGATTGGTTTTTTAAATTTAAAAAAAGAGAGAAGAAAATTGGAGTTCTTTTTCACCATTTAAAAAATAGATATTTATTTGAAAATTACAGGCATTGGATCATATATCAGATTTAGAAATATGAAGACTGATCACCTAGAACATTCAACTGCGCAAGGACTTTGGCAGCCATTGATTTCATTCCACTGCTTCCCCTTTGAGTTATATCAACGATCGGCATTTGAGCCAATGTCGCGTATCTCTGCTTCATCTCAGGCAACCGAAATATCCTTTCTAGAGCTCCCAATGATTTTTCCTGCAATTTGGTTGAAGTTGAATTCAGTAGTTTTATAATTGGAGGAATGGCATTTACTTTGTCAAGCACTTTGCAACCATTTTGCAATCTTTCATTGTCAATCAACGTCAACAGGGCGTCTAAAGAAGCTTCAGCAGCTCCAAAATGTCCCTCCTCAAGCATCCGAACCAGTGGCTCAACAGCATTGGCCTCTAAAATGCAAAATGAAGACTCAACCGTACATATACCCTGGTGTACTTGGCAGCCTGTTTCTGATGCAGCAAAGCAGCAAATGAAAGCTCTTGTCTTCTTTAAGGGCTGGCTCATTGCGCTGGAACTTTCTGAGAACTGTTTAAGCGACACTGCTGCATATTGTTTTGTTAAAGGAGTGCCTGAAACTAGTAATTTTGTCAACACCAGAATAACACCAGTTTCAGCAACTTTTTTCTGCCATTCTTTATTTGTTGAAATAGTGAAACGACAAAGGGCTCTAACAGCATCCTCTATTCCACTCTTCTTGTTCAAGGCATTTCGGTTTCCATCAGTTATGAAAGCAAAGATTATTATATCCAGTGCCCTGGAATCTAGAAGCCATTGAGTTATCTGTATGTTCTTGGGAAGATTCGAGATGATACCCATAGCTGCAGCGGCCTCTTCTTCATCAGTTGGAGATTTTATGATCTTTAGCAATGTATCAATGCATCTCTGACCCACATGGTCCTGGAAACTGATGTCATCACCATCTATTGTCAAGCAATAGAATAACTTCAATGCACTTGCTCTCACCCTCACCATTTGGTTGTTTACCTCACATAACTGAACCAACACTTGGACAGCAGGGAGCTGATGATCACATAAACATTTGAATAAAATAAAATATTAGATATAAATTCCTGGTTTCTTAGGGAAACCACCAACAAAAAAAAAAAGTGAAGTACAAGATGAGTCAGAATTAATAGCTTTCCCTCAAGATTTGCAGAGGGGAGGTGTTTGGTGCAATCTGAAAAGTCTGAAAGTGCCTAACATAAGCACATTTATGATTTATCCAAGTTCTAAGAATGGTTTCATTATGCAAATTAGTTTTCCAAGTGAACTGTTTTAATGTCATGTTTGGAGCCTATGTTACTCAGATTTTCATTTCCATACTGTGTTATATTCAGACATAAGTATCAATATAATTTTCCAATTTTACTGGCCTGTCCTCAAGATTTGCAGAGGGGAGGTGTTTGATGCAATCTCAAAAGTCTGAAAATGCCTTACATAAGCACATTTATCCAAGTTGTAAGAATTGGTTTCCTCAGGCAAACTTATCTAAGTGTACTTCAGAGAATATTTTCCACGTTATGAAGCCTCTGTTACTCGATTTTCATTTCATACTGTGTCATCAGACATAAATGCGGATATAATTCTCCAAATTTAATGGCATACCTCAAGATTTGCAGAGGGGAGCTGTTAGATGCAATCTTCAAAGTCCCAAAATGCCTAACATAAGGTCTTTTATCCAAGTTCTAAGAATGGTTTCCTTATGAAAACTAGTTATCCAAGTGTATTTCAGAGAGGATTTTCCAATGTTACGTATTGAAGCCTATACTACTCAAGATTTTTCACTTCCAGACCGTGTCATATTCAGACATAAATATGGATATAATCCTCTAAATATATGAAACATTTTAGTATAGTGTCAGACCCTGAAACTAACTCTTGAACATGATAACATAGTTTGGAACAGCTCAGAAGCATGCATACCTGTCTCAACTTGGCTCTGATTTCTGAACCTGAAGATGACCAGCACACTGCGTAAAAAGCTTCAAGAATGTTTCTTTGAATGTTGGGTCCAGTGAAAGAAATCAAAGAAAATAGCTTAAAGATATCTTCATCAGATTCCAGCAATGAGATTTTCTCATCGTCAGCTGCTGGGCTATTAGTTGATTTGGCGAGGTGCTTGATTACAACTGCAACCTGTTCACGCAAACTTGGGGATGACAAGCTATGGCGATAAAGGATTTCAAATAATGGTCCAACTGCACCTTCTTTGATCATCTGCAACCCATTTTGGGGCAAGCTCGACAGATTCTTAAGGGCTTTAATTGCCACTGTTTTCATCCCTAGATCATCATGAGAGAGTAACTGAAGAAGAGGTCCTAGTGCTCCCCCATCTTTAACTAGGGATAGTTTGTGATGATCAGTTAAGTCAATTTCAGACAATGTCTTAGCCATCAGAAACCTCACATCATCTGATCCTGCATCAAACCAGATTGTGACTTCAAAAATTCAAGACACTCTGCTATCAACTTTGACCACTTGTGTCGCTCAGACTCGGGCATAAGTTTTGAATATGGGTATGTGTCCAAAAAAAGTATGATCAGATTTTTCAAAATTTTTCCATGTATTTGGAGAATCCTTGAAGGTCATATCCCAATACCCATGAGTTGAACACAGGTGATCAGTAAAGTGCCACACCTTTACAAGCACTTTGACCTGCTTAATTTTTTTTTCATCAATTATGTTTTCTGGATTCTTCATATACTTTGTGTCTAAAATATGAAAAAAAAATCTTGGTAATTATTGAACACACTAGTGTTAGACACAAACTCATATCCGACACCAAACCAAATCAGGGTACATAGCCAAGTATAGTGAGCCAAGAGAGTGACTATAGAGAACTTACCCGAAGAAAGAAGCTGCAATAAAGGTTTGAAGAAATTTGCCTTGGCCATCTCTATAACATTTTTATCAAGGAAAGATAAATTATCCAAAAGCTCTCTTGAGTCTCTAGAAGCTTGAGCGTCATCACTGTTTAGCATATTAACAACAAGAAATATACAGCCTTGAATGGTTCCAATGACATCTCGCACTACGCTGCTTCTTGATAGTTGCAATAACAACTCTAAGGCCAACTTGCTTTCCTTTATTTGGCGAGCAAGTGAGCGCACAATGGATTTAAGTGCATCATCTTCTTTTGCAATTCTTTCCTGGAAAGTTAACAAGATCGATTTGAGAGTTATATATTTTACATTAAATTGATTGTGAAAGTTCAATTGGAGTCAGTTTTTTGTAGTATAAATGAAGTTGCAGCTTGGGATTGTAGATACTGGGATTTTAGCCCCAATCTTGCTGGATATTATTTCTTAAGGAGGGCTATATGAATCAACTAGTCTAAGCCGTGGTTGATTTAAATTGGAAGTCAGTTTCATCTGTAAAGGCAATATATGCAAGAAGCTTTGTCAAATAACTCTGGTAAGGGGGAACACAATTCAATATCAAATAGTCAAGAGTTGAACTACGGCTTTATATGTAAGGGAGGGTCCCCTTTCCACTATAGATACGCTTTTTTTGCAAAGGACAAAACGATGAGGATGATTTTAGGCATCCAAAGAAAACAATACCTAACAGCAGGACAGTATAATAATGCTGTCTATGAGAATCCATTATGATTCCATACCATTACCACCCCTCGACAAAAACAGAATCCACATTTTGTCTACGGCTAGTGTTAGGGGGATAACGATCCCACGTCTACTAATGGACCCTGACTTTTAGGTAAGGGCTATCATTCTCCTATTGAGATGCTTTTTCTCAAAAGACAAATTTGTGAAAATGGTTTTTAGAACTCCAAAGCGGACAATATCTAATAGCAAGCATAGTCCAACAATTCTTACCTAAACAAACAAGCAAAAAAAGTAACATTTTAATATCCTCAGTTGCTAACCAAGTTTATGTAGTTTATTCCCAAGTGAATAGATTGGAGTAAATATGAAAGAAGTAAAACTAGAAGTACCTTGTTATCATGGCTGTCTTTAGCAAGAATGCAGAGAGTGGCTAGAGCCTGTGTTCTTACTTCATGATTTTTTGCACTAAGAAGTCCAGTGAGAATTGGTATATAACCCTCAAATGTCACCCACTCACGGTGCAGCTCTTGTTCCCTGCATAGATCCTGCAGCTCACATAGAGATTGAAGCACTTCGTGTTCATCACTTGACTGAAGTTTGGGTTTGATAGAAACAATGGTTATCATCTTGTTCCTGTATTTCCATTCTTCAATTGCTTGTCTAAGAGTTTTGTTAGGCTGTAAAACCAATGAATCCAATTGTATTGAGGTCGATGGACAGACCTTATGTCCATCTGTAAACCATCTCTCGATGGCACTCCTTTCAAATGTCCGACCCGATGAAATCTCCACCGGATCCACCATGACATCCATGGTGATAGGGCAAGAAAATGACTGGAGAGCCTGCAAAGGTTGAGTACCAAGTGACTCTCGCTCATTTTCATACCTTTTGGCTTTCTCCTCGTAGGATGTCATAACATCAGCCATTTCAAGCAACTCAACAATCTGTTCCATTCTTCTAGATTCAGCCATGCTGATTCCGAGTTTTGATTCTTGTATTTCGGCCTTGAATTCTTCGAGTTCCTTCCTCATGGCCAAGTTTTCATCAGGAATCCCAACTCTCTCAGCAATTAAAACAAATAAATCATTTGCATAACGTCTATCAACATTCCTCTCTTGTAAACCAGACTCAATCTTCTCCAAAACTGTAATCTCCATGACACTGGGACTATATTCAGCTTCCACCATATTCTTGCACAACCTGGTAATCTTATTAATAATTCTCAGATCATCCAAACGGGCCAAAGGGATACGATTTAGTGCTCGAGAAATCTCTTTCGTGCTGTTCTCTAATTGCTTCAAGATTTTTCCTACAGTGATCAAGAGATAAACCTTCTTTCTAGCTCCACACTCGAGAGCTAGCTGATTCACAACTTTAATCTCCAAGTTCACAATATCCAGACCATTTCTTAAGCTCTCAGAATCGTCTAAATTTGATTTTGACAAATCTTTTAAGATGAGTGTGATCTTCTCCATGAAATTTGAGAATTTCTCGAAATTCTCGGTCTGTGTGACGACAGCCTTGGCAGCTTGAATGCAATCAAGTATTGCAACTGCGGTCTGAGAGAACAACTCAGGTAGTGGAACCATTGATTTAGTTGTTGTAGTTATGTCTTTTTCCATCTTTCAACATTCAAAAGAAAAAAACACTATCAACAAGACAATCACAGAAGAAGATCTTCAGTTCTGATGATAACGGTGGAATTCAGGTCATTGGAATTGGCAAGACCAACCTCTGCAACTCAATTTTATAGAACTATAAATCAGATGCCGTTAATAAAATTTCTGCGTAAAAAAGAAACGATGGATTTTGGTTAGATCTATGAAGAACTCAATTAGAGAGATGAAATCAACTATTAGAATTGTTTATGTGCCTCGGCTCTGCTAACAGCCATAGGGGGTTCACAGGAGGAAGTATGGTTATAGAAAAGCAACCTCATAGGCTCGAACTCAAGACCTATAGCGTATAGAGATCTTGAGGGAGCATGCTTTTCAGCAATCATGTCCTCACTCTTCGGTGACTATAGCTTTTGCCCGTTCGGGCAGCACAATACACAAAACTCTGATAGGGGACAATATCGGACTTGTCGAGGTCGGACCTCAACGAGTGTAAACAAATCTTTTGCAAGAAAATCAAAATTTCTTGAGTCAATCAGCATCTAACGGGGAGATATGAGATGCAAAGGTTTGATTCATTTAAAGCATTCATTTCCATTCATTAGCAGAAACTAGCTGAAAAACATACCAATAAAAAAGCATTTTCTTTTCATTTTTTTTTTCTCAGCAATCAAACAAAATACAAGAGGCAAAACGACTCTTTCTCAAGTCATTAACATCATTGGACATGTTAAGACTTAGCAGAGATAGCAGAGAAACATAGAAAGAAGCGGTGGCTAACCTGCATACAGTAAGTCAACGCAACTCTTTCTTTTAGGTCAAGTTTTATTTGCGAGAAAACCTCTCGAATTTTCCGGGAAAATTAAACGCAGCCAGGAAAAGATGCTGCTTTGGAGAGCTTCTCCCTAGAAACAGAGCCCTTCTCCTGTAATTTGTACACATATAATAAATATATATTTTGCTTAATTCCTCAAGTCTGGTATTCAGACCAGTGTTTCTTTGTCTTTAAAATATGGAAATCGTTGACAAGTCAATTGTGTTAGTCCCCAGCTGATTACGATACGGTCTATGATAGGATCGTAAATAAGAGAAACCCGATGATGCCACGTCACGAAGCGTGAATAAATTTAATTTGATTGGACACTTAACGCGGTAAAAGTCTCAGCTGCACGAAACGGAGCCATTCCTAGGAGTATGGGATCTGAACTCGCAGTGGAAAAGACGTTAAGTTGGAAATGGCGCCAACCTAACGGTAAATTTCAAGTTCTCTCTATTTATATAACGTGTATAAATATATATATATTAAAAAGAGTGGAAATTTTAATTTAAAGTTAAAAAAATATTACAATTATAAAAATGTGTCCAAACGACAACAAAATCCAATCAAATTAATACACATCACAAACGAATAAAACATTGAAATATATACTTCATTTATAAAGGTATTTTATAAAAAATCAAAAAGTATAAAATCGAAACATTTTATAATAAAAATATCAGATTTCTTTGTAAAATTATTGAGTTTGTATTACTTGTAGTAATATTTTATTTTTTTTATAATTATTAGGGATAGTTTGAATCACAAAGAATTTTAAAAATTTTAATATCAACTTCTATTTTTTTTAAATATATTGATGTAATTACATTGTCGTATTTGTTTATACTTTATTAATTATTTGACAACTCACACACACCTTGCATACACAGGTGTTTAAACCTGGGTCTCCTAGAATAAACATCATTTTCTTTTTCACTAGAGTCACTCGTTGGGTTCCAGCTTTTACTTTTTTAATATTATATTGGAGGTAGAAGATTGAGTTCACACGTTTTGATCCGATGTCAAATGAAAATCCGACAAAAAATTTAATCACTGTGTTATACAAATTAAAATAATGAAAATTCATACTTAATGCATGCATGTGTCTATTGCTTTGTATTTTTAGTATGAAAAATTATTTGATACATTTAGATTCCACAAGTAAAGTTAGAAAGGCTGACAAGTGTTCTATAAATGTATAGTAAAATATTAAAAAAAAAAGACACATGTTAATTTTTTTTATCAATCTTGTTACAAGTTCTGATCATATCTGCTTTTTAACACAATATCCAAAACTACCCATAGTCTATTTTCAACCCATAAATAAGAGGATAATATGTTTCAGCACACTTAAATCTTATTGACGGTTAGTATACCAAATATTAACCCGTTTTAGTATACTATATTTATGTTTATCAAACACATTAAATTATATGTCATCTTTTCAAAAAGTCCATGAATAATATGAAACAATTTATCTGTAAATAGCTATTTAGCATAAAGAATTATCTTTCATAAATTCAAATTGAAAAAAAGAAAAAATAATTTATATTAGAAAACAGAGGAAATTCAATATATTAATAAAATTTTGATGTAGTGTACGTGAGAACTGGAATGGGTCATATAAGTTCCAAAGTTCGATTGATTCAAGCCAGTTAAAATATAGTTTAATCTATCTCTTATTCAAGTGAAGACTTATTCTTCATCAAGTGAAGACTAATTTGGATGCAATGGTGGGCAGCCACGAAACCACAAACTTTTAGTATGGGCAATGGAGTATTGAAAATTATAGTTGAAAACTTTATTTTTATTTGAAATAAAAATGAAAAACGAAACTAAAAATGGGGATATAATAATATTTTGCTAGCTTGTAATAACTTTTGAGTAAGAATTGAAATAAAATTATAAAATTTTGGAAGATTAAAATTAAAAAAAATTATTTTGAAAAAAGTTAGAATTAAAAAAATAATTTATAAAAAGAACTAAAATACAAGTTTTTTTCAGGACTAAAAATTAATAAATTTAGGAGAAATTTGAATTTAAATGGAGCGAAGGTCCCTTACTTGCAACTTCGGCTTCGTCCCTTCTTGCAGGCCAAGCCTATGTTGGAAAAGAAACCTCCCTTGGCCCATTTAGCAGACGCCTGACAATTACTTGCATCCATTTTATAACGTTTTTGTTTGTTTCGTTTTTCTCTCTTTTCGAATCATCATTCTTCTTTCTTCTCGAGTTGAAATATTCGATTCAAGTAACAGAGGCGGTCGCTGGCTATGGCGGAATCCGCGGGAGAAGTGCGAGAAGTGCTTTACGAAGAACGTCGTCACGCCTCGAGGCCTTTCTCTTCCGATTGCCTCCCTCTTTCTCTTCAACAGGTATCCTTTTTGATTTAACTTTTCATTCATCTCATAAATCAACTCAGTTTACAATTTATTTTTTATTTATTTGATTGTTTTCTCTAAATTCAGTCAGATGGAGCTGATAAAGGCGGGTTCTTATCATTTCTTTCCGCTCGAGGTATGCTAGATTCAAGCGCTTCTTTTATGTATATATATTAATTCGATTGTGATATAATTAGTTACTTTTTATCATGGAACTATTAAGATATTTTAAAAAATATTTCTGGCGAGGCTGTTATTGAATGAAGGTGTAAGTCAGCTTAAAGAGAAATGGATTAGATTCAAGAATCCGAAGAAGATGAGAAAACCGGTATCTTTATTTATATCCCCAAGGGGTGAGCGTGTCGCTGTGGCTGGTGGAAATCAAGTCACTATTTTGCGGAAGGAAGACGATTATCAGGAGCCGTGTGGCATTTTTACTAGTAAGATTTACTTTATATTTATGTTCAGTTGTTTCTCTAATGAACATATATTTGAATTCATTGGCTAATCAATACCTAAGATAAGAGACTCAGGGAAATTTAGTTTTTTAATTAGAGATTTTTTACGACTACAAGAAAGAGTTCTTGTTGGGGTTCCTTTCATCCTTGAATATGGTTTGAGGCTGATAAAAGTGTTCTTATTGGTTAAAGTTCGGTTTTTGAATTATATATAGAACCTGCTCCTAACAGTTTTTACTTTTTGTAACTGTTTTCTACTTGGGTTCCTTGCATCAGATAGCAGCCTTGTTTTGTATACATGTGGAGCTTGGTCTGAATCTTATGATATTCTTGGAATCGTTGATGATGCTGATGTAATATATTTTATCAAGGCAAATGGCGAAGAGATAACAAGGATTACAAAGAGGCATTTAAAAGTATCTTCAACAGTAATAGGACTGCTTGCAGAGAATGATTCTGAAGTACAACAATCTTTCTTGTAAGCTTTTGTTCTCCATTTTTACTTCTTGTTAGTTTTCTTGCTGGTTTTAAACATCTACAACAACCTTGATTCATGATTGGTTAACCAGGTTTCTAAATACATGATTATAAATACCATGAAAGGTATAGAATTACTTCATGCATGTAATTGAGGGACTTGTTTTCTGGTGTAGCTTCACTGTTCTGACATCTGATGGAGCTTTTCATCATATTGAGATCAGTCAAGAGTCAAATGCCTCTATTTCTCCTCTGAACGAAAGTGGCTTAGCTTTAAAAAGGCAATTCCCTCAGAATGTTTTCTGCTTTGACTATTATCCAGAACTTTCCTTGCTTGTTGTTGTTGGCTCAATCACTGCTAGTGGGAAATCTGGTATGGTTCTACACTTCATCTCCCTTGACCTTAGATGAAAATTTTGACTTAAATTTAAACATTCTATATAGTTATGTTACATGACTCAATGTTCTAGGATTTGCATGCGAATATTTGATTGAATCAATGAAGCATCTGTTTGTTTTGTGTAATAAAGGATCAAAATGAGCAGATCAAGTGTTGCAATAATTAACTTTTAGAGTTTCAATTTTAATGGTTCTTTGTATGTTTCTTTCCAGAATGCTGTTATCTTTCTCTTTGGCGTAAATATCAGAATTTGGTTCTGGAACCGATAGCCTCTACTCAATTTAAGGGCCTTTACTTTGAGCAAAAAGGTTATGCAGGTCATCTGGCCTACCCAAAGGTGTCTATCTCAGCCAAAGGGGATTATATTTCTGCTTTAGATATGAATGGGTGTTTGCATATATTTAAGCTGGATAAAGAAACCTATTCAGTTACAAATTTTGCTTTCCAAGCGAGAACTAACTCTGGTAAACCTTTAAATGCATGCACAGATATCTTAGTTGACATTCTGGATTTTACTTGGTGGTCTGACCACGTTCTCACTCTTGCTAAACAAAGTGGCTTTATCGCTATGCTTGACATTGTTAGTGGTCTGAAACTAATAGAGAATGAACCTGTATATTCTATGCCTGTTTTAGAAAGGGTGCAGAAGTTTGCAGGAAATATTTTTCTTTTAGAGGGGTTCTCATCTGAAGATAGGTTTGATTCATCTAATAGTAATAGAAGGACAGATGACTTGCATCATGGAGAACAAACTTCTGAAGACAGATCCAATCAACCTGACATTTCTAGAATGCGTTGGAATTTGGTATCACTATCAGAGAGATCTGTTCCTGACATGTATAAGATTCTAATTGATAATTCCAAGCATCAAGCTGCTTTGGAATTTGCTGATCGTTACCAGTTGGATAGGGATGAAGTTCTGAAGTCCCAGTGGTTGTGTTCTAGCCATGGAATAAATGACTTAAATACATTCTTGTCAAACATTAAAGATAAAGCTTTTGTGCTTTCAGAGTGTGTAGATAAAGTTGGACCATCAGAAGAAGCAGTGAAGGCTTTACTTGCTTATGGGCTGCAGTTAACTAACTTTTACAAATTTTCCGAACAAAACAACCAAAAATTTGGTGAGATTTGGGATTTCCGTTTGGCTAGACTTCAGCTGTTGCAATTCAATGACAGATTAGAAACATTTCTTGGGATAAACATGGGCAGGTAGTGTACTTTCCAGCTTTTAGTAGTTACTTCTGCCACTTTTAGTTTTGGCTGTATAGAGGTTACTACTTTCTGATTGTTTCCATTGATTGATCACTTAATGACATGGGGGTTTTTAGGTTTTCTGTTCAGGAATATAGCAAATTCCGGGTTATGCCAATTGATGAATCTGCAATTGCACTTGCTGAAAGTGGAAAAATCGGGGCTTTAAACCTCCTGTTCAAGCGTCATCCTTATTCGCTGGCTCCCTTCATGTTAGATATTTTGGCTGCAATTCCTGAAACAATTCCTGTGCAAACATATGTGCAGCTTCTTCCTGGGAGGTCTCCTCCAAGATTTTTAATCAGGGAGGATGATTGGGTTGAATGTGATAAGATGGTAGGTTTTATTAGTAACTTACCCGAGAACCATGATATAGATAATCAAATTAGAACTGAACCGATTGTCAAGCAGTTGCTAGGATCTTTTTGGCCTTCAACCGCTGAACTTGCATTTTGGTATAAGCATAGAGCTAGAGATATTGATTCCTACAGTGGGTTGCTGGACAACTGCCTCTGCTTGGTTGGCTTTGCTTGTCAGAAAGGTGTCAATGAGTTAAAGCAGTTTCATGAGGATATCTCATATCTGCACCAGCTGGTTTATGCTAATGAGAATGATGCTGAAATTAGTACCAGTATGAGTCTTGTTGCATGGGAACAATTATCTGACTATGAGAAATTTAGGACAATGCTTGATGGATGCAGAGAGGAAAATGTGGTTGAATCATTGTGGAATAAGGCAATTCCATTTATGCAAAAAAGGTCCCGCAGGGTTTCCTTGGCTACCCAAGGGCAGATTGCATATGGCCATTCTCAGGTAGATCGTACTAGGAATGAGTCATTCCTGGTTAGATGGCTGAAGGAGATATCTTTGGTAAACAAATTAGATGTATGCTTGATGGTCATTGAGGAAGGTTGCAGGGAGCTCCAAAGCAGTGGCTTCTTCAAGGACGAGGTTGAAGTCATAGATTGTGCTCTGCAATGCCTATATTTATTTACAGTCACAGATAGGTGGAGTACCATGGCTGCTATATTGTCAAAGCTTCCACATAAGCAAGGTAGATTCTGCCTCAAATGAGCCCAACTTGCTGAAAGTATTATACATTGCGCTCTGTTGTTTTTTCATTATTAATTTGTTTCATTTCACGATATTTATTTAAGTGTGAAAGGACATGGAATGAATTATCGATTTTATTTCTTCTTGGTAATGCCATTACATTTTGTGGAGAATGGTTATCCTACTGTAGTGGTATTTAAAAGTTTTTTAGTTAGGTGTAACCTTATATAAGGTTTAATTTAGGACTGTAAGGGAGATACAGAGCATTAAATGAATTAAAATTTTATTAGAGGCAACTGTGATGGTTCTGTCTTTCTCCTGCTTTTGATCCTTATTGTTTTAAGGGTTTGATTTCTTTTAACATCTCTCTGTAGACTCCCAGCTTCTTTGATTTCATACCCTTTATATTTGTAGGCCTCACTCAGTAACCCTGGTCATTAATTAAATACAGATTCTGGGATATATATTGGCAACCTTGATCAAAGGTGCAAAGTGGCAGAAGGACATATTGAAGCAGGGAGTCTTTTGGCTTTTTACCAGGTTTGTCTTTGCTTTTCTAAGCTTTTATGACACAGATTCTTTTCCAGAATTATTTCCCTTTTAAGCATCAATTGAAGGTATTTATCTATTAATTTTCTGCGTAGACTTAGAATATGAGGTGTTTTTTTTTACAGGTACCAAAACCAATGAGTTATTTCTTAGAAGCCCATTCAGATGAAAAGGGCGTAAAACAGATTATCTGCCTCATACTCTCAAAATTTATTCGCCAACGGCCTGGCCGATCAGATAATGAGTGGGCAGACTTGTGGCATGATATGCAGTGCTTGCATGAGGAGGCCTTTCCATTTCTGGACGTTGAATATTTGTTAATTGAATTTTGTGGAGGACTGTTAAAAGCAGAGAAGTTTTCTCTGGCTAGAAGTTACTTAAAGGGTACAAGTTCAGTTGCCTTAGCAACAGAGAAAGCAGAAAATCTTGTTATTCAAGCTGCAAGGGAGTTTTTTTTCTCAGCTTCAAGTCTGGCTTGCTCAGAAGTAAGTTTTCTGTCAGATCGTGGTCTAGTATGGTTTTGGATATACAAGAATGGCTTAATATGTTTATAATTCTGGAAGCATCCTTCTAAATGATTGAAGTTATGTCATGTATAATTTTGCTTTGCGATCATTAAAATCAATAGATTCCCTGTTGATCTGATTTTAACTTTTATTTTAACCACAAGCTGATGTTAACATAAATTCACGCTTGTGGTTCAATGATGTCAAAGTAAATGAAACATACTGATTTTTCTCTTTGTTTTTTTATTCAAAAACCGAAATATTGATTATGTTGCTGTAACTTGTTCCAGATCTGGAAGGCTAAGGATTGCTTGAATTTATTTCCAAGTAGCAAAAATGTTAAAGCGGAGGCTGATTTTATTGAGGCACTTACTGTTAAACTTCCAAATCTTGGAGTGACTCTTCTGCCTATGCAATTCCAGCAAATAAAAGATCCAATGGAAATTATTAAAATGGCAATCAGAAATCAAGCTGAAGCTTATCTACATGTTGATGAACTAATTGAGGTTGCAAAACTTCTTGGGTTTAGTTCCTTGGATGAAATATCAGGTGTTCAGGAAGCTATTGCTAGAGAAGCTGCAGTTACTGGTGATCTGCAGTTGGCCTATGATCTCTGCCTTGTTCTAGCCAAAAGGGGTCATGGTACTATTTGGGATTTATGTGCTGCTATAGCAAAGGGTCCTTCTCTCGAGAATTTGGACACAAGTTCTCGAAAACAGCTATTGGGTTTTTCTTTGAGCCATTGTGATGAGGAATCAATTGGTGAGTTGCTCCATGCATGGAAAGACTTAGACATGCAAGTGCAGTGTGAAACTTTGATGACGTTGACAGGAACTGATTGTCCAAGTTTCTCAGTTCAAGGCTCCTCGGTCTTCTCACTTCCAGACTACAGTATTCAAGATATTGTTAACCGTAAAAATTCCTCTGTACTGGTTAAAGGGTCTAGCAGTGCTGATAAAAGAAGTCATTTAAATAATATTAAAAATATACTTTCTCTCGTTGCTAAAAGTCCTGTCGTGCATGGGACGGATTGGGAGCTTCTTTTGCAAGAAAATGGGAAGATTTTATCTTTTGCTGCCGTACAGCTTCCATGGTTGCTTGAATTAACTAGAAAACCAGAGCACCGTAAGAAATTTACTTCTGGCTTGATTCCTGGGAAACAATATGTAAGTGTAAGAACGCAAGTTGTAATAACTATTTTGTCCTGGTTGGCAAGGAATGATTTTGCTCCCAGAGACAATTTGATTGCTTCTCTGGTAAAATCCATTATAGAACCGCCAGTTACTGAAGAGGAAGATGTCATCGGTTGCTCCTTCTTACTGAATCTTGTGGATGCTTTTAGTGGGGTAGAATTAATTGAAGAACAGCTTAAAACCAGGGAAAACTACCTAGAAACTTGTAGTATCAAGAATGTTAGAACGACATTTTGCACATTACATAATACTGGTGTTGATTGTGAAGGTGCCGTTCAGAGGAGGGAGCTGCTCTTCAAGAAGTTTAAAGAGAAGAATAATGCTGGCAATAGAGTTTATTCTTGTAGTTGACAGCTTAAACAAGACTGCAAAGTTTTGTTCAAACCATCCTACGTGTGCTGCTTCCATGTGATGATGTTATCATTCTTTTTCTGGAGTGCAGTCCTCATTTTGGAAGGAATGGAAACTGAAATTAGAAGAGAAAAAGCATGTAACAGATCATTCTAAATTGTTCGAGCAAGTAATTCCTGGGGTTGGAACTGCACATTTTTGTGTGGTGATGTCAGCTACATTGAGAGTGTTGTTTTTTTCTCTAATTGAATCCTTAAAGTTGGAGAAGGGAAGCGTTTTGAAGGATGTGTTGAAATTGGCCGATTCCTATGGCTTGGACCAAGCTGAGGTATGCGGTCATGCATGTATATTTTTTGGAACTCATGACTCGTGAGGTAGATTATAGTGGCATGCTTTCTTAAACCATTGAATGCCACCTTTTTTTTTTTTTTTTGGGGGGGGGGAGGAACTCTAATACTTTGGCACTTCAATCCTCGTTTCTGAGATTTGGACCGATGATGATATCATGGATATGCTGCTAGAACCATCAAGATGATATCCTTGATTGCATATCCTGCAGTTGATGGTTGCAATAAGCAGCACCTCGCTTACATTTATAGCCTCCTCTCTGACTGTTATTAGAAGTTAGAGGAAAGTGAAGAACCTTCGCCAATATTGCTCCCAGATCAGCCCACATGCATTTGCTCAAGTTATCTCCTTATTACAAGGTTATCGAGCAAGAATGTAGAAGAATTTCCTTTGTCAAGGACCCAAATTTCCACAATATTGCTGGATTAGGTGGTTTGAATCTGCTAGATTTCGGACCTAAAATGGTAATGACTCTGGTCAGCATCTATGTGATGAAGTGCCTGAGGGTCTAATATCATAGCAGGATGTCCACAGACATTTTGTACTGTGTGTATTGACAAATTTTGAGGATAGAGTTAGAACGGAGTTTAGCACTAACAACCCGGAAAACTTTCAGAAAAGAACTAGTGAACTTGAGCAGATGTATAACTTGTGTAGAATACATATCAAAATGTTGGAACCATCAGAGGCATTGGACATTATGAAACAATAATACAATATTTTAACTGTAATCATACCTCCATATGGTGCTTATGGGAATATACTTGATAACTCAACATGGCAGGACTGCTCATCTTCATTTTGAATTTCTGGATCAGATCGAATGAGAAATGCAAGAACTTGCTTCCTGCAAGATTTCAGTAGAAAATACCCAAATTGCTTAATGAGTTGTTTAAAGGTTTTAGTGAGGTCAGTGATGGACTCTGTTTCTCCTAGTCAGGGCTGGAGCACCATTATTGACTGTGTGAACCATGGTCTAATTGGTGACCCTTACATTTTCATTTCTGCAGAGCCATGATATTTTTCTATTTGTGGTTTTGGAGCTATTTTGGAAGTATTAGTTGCCCTTAAATCGTCTCAGCTTATAGCAGCCATCTCTCCTGGTGTTGAAAATTCCCCGGGTGACCTCTTGAATGTTGAAACAGCAGTTTCTTGCTTCTCAAAACTGTGAGGAGTTGCCAATGCAGATACTCATTTCGATGTTTTGGTAGCCATTTTGGAAGAGTGGGGAGGGCTTTTTGTGAATAAGAAAGAAGAGGTAGCCTCTGCAGCATTATCCGATACAGAAAATAATTGGAGCACTGATGACTGGGATGAGGGATGGGAGAGCTTGCAGGAAGTTTCTTCTTGAAGATTTTCAAGCACCTTGAGAATTTCTAAATCCGGTGGAGTGTTTCTTGATGAAGGCAATGCAAGGAGCTCAACTGACATTGTACTTGGAGTGGATTGTCTTATGGCTTCAAAGATGACTCTTACTGCCTTATGGAGAGTTGTGGATGGAATCTTTGAATGCACTTGAAAACAAGTTGAAACAAGCTATACCACGAGTTCATAATGCTAGTCCTGTCATTAGGGGTTCTATCAACTGTTATTAACAAGTCTTTCTTAGGCACTGTTTTCTTGTATGCCTGTTGTTTAGTAGGCAATTTCTCTCACCGGTTCCAGGAAGCCCAGATATCTTATTCCTTTTTGCAAGAATCTTGTTTCCCATGTTCATATCAGAGCTTGTCAAAGCTAATCAGCCGATTCTAGCCGGATTTCTTGTCACAAAATTCATGCCCACAAATTATTCACTTGGCTTCATCAATGTCGTAGAGGCTAGTCTTTGAAGATATTTGGAGTCAACTCTGCGTGCTCGAACACAGCGAGCTTGCCCCCGAGGAATGGAGTTGTTGTGAACCATTAAAAAGCACACTTTCAAGCTTGAGAAGCAAATTTGGTGTTTCACTTCAATCTGCCATGTAATTACTTTCTAAGAACGAACGCAAATAATTAAGAAAAAGAAATGAGTTTTGTATGCTATATGATAAGACTTTGTATATATACAAATATTCTACATGGGTCAGTTACCAAACCTGGTAAAGAAAACACTCAAATCAATTAAATCCTCTGCATTGAGTCAATCAAATCCGATTGGCGTCAGGTTTTGAACCTTCACAATTTTCTACCCCTAATCAAAAAATGCGGGTTCCACCAAGTATAAATCTAGAATGTTGAAATTAATCTCTAATTGTCTTTTTTTTTTTTTTTAGTTTGCTTTTTGAGTTCGATAATTTTTGTTCAAGTTCTTTTGAATCTAATATGAGTTTTCAGACAGTGATAATTTATTCCCCCAAAGAAGCTCGTCTAGTTAAAAGGTTTTGTCGACACTTGAACCAAATTGCATATTTCTAAACCAACTTGGCTCAATTTGAATATATATATATATACAAGACAGTTTTCAAGAAAGCTTTGGGATAGGGAAAAAGAGAAAGAAATTGGAGAGGTTTGTCTGTGATATTTGTGGAGGTTGAGCATAGCTTTGAGACACCCACAATTTTATTACTTGAAAATTAGATTGCTTTCCCATGTTCGTTGTGAAATAATTACATTATTAAACGTATATTTTTTTGTATAGCTATTATTTGAACCTATTAATATTATTTATTTCTATGATAAATATCAATTGGGCATTAACATTATTTATTTCTATGGTAAATATATATTTATATTCAATAATCACTCTATTTCTCGGCTCCCAAGCATGTTTCTCGGGTCACAATTTCTAATAAAGATTATTATTTTGTCTACAACCACGAAAGTATAGAGCTCCACAAATGGATTTAAAATATACATTCAAGTGTAATAAAATAATAAATAATAGAATAATTAAGAAAAATACTCGACAACCTCCTAAAATCGCTCACAAAAGTTTTTTTACTCTTAAAAGGACAAAAGAAGATATATTATATTTCAATGGAAATAGTGAAGTTGGTGCAATTTTACCAACAAAAAGAAAACATATAACACAATTTATAAAAATGGATTAATTACTCTACTGATCAACTAACAGACAGCCAAAAACCATGGATGAACACTTAGAAGTGACCTTATAGCCCCAATTTCTTTACTGGCCAGACCACTATTTTCTTATATGTAATATATATTGTAACCTCTTCTACTATTAAAATAAAAACTACAATCCTCCATCAGTTGCAACAGTATAAGGAATGAAGTTACCGGTGTTCTTTTTCAACCTTGATAGAATCCTTAATGGTCTACGGCCCGCCCAACATCACTCAATCATTCAGTGGCTCAGCCTCAGGGTCCATTGCTGTCCAACTTTCCATCTCTGAAAGTTTTTTATGAAAAAGAAAAAACACCAAATGTTTGAGAACAGAACAGCCACGAATATGCATGAAACAACGGCAGGAAAATGAAGAATGTTTCGGGTTGATGCAGGCTGTACAAAATCTGTAAATTTGGCTTTTGAGAACTCTAATTTTGATTTAAGGGGCAAAATTGTGGTATAAAATTTGTACGTACTTGGTTTGTCGGAAATTGCCATCAGCCGTCTTTGCAAGATAGATGCCACGAAGAGGAAAATCGAGCACATACCAAACATAATGGTGATGGGAAATGCGTCAACCTTCAGAGACAAAACCAATATACTAGTTGGTAACAGAGTTAAAGCCAACAATGCCTGCCAACATGCATGTGTCTGTGTACGGCACATGATTAAATGAATCTATTATAGAGACAGGCTATAACATACATTATACAGCACGATGCAGACAAAGATATTGAGTGGAATACGGAAAAAGTTCATAATTGTGCTCCTAGCCTCCTCTGGGATGTATTGGGATCTCATTTTCATAATGGATGGCCAGAATACCCCTACACAAGCCTCGAAAGTACAGAAGCCGAGAAGCTGGAGACACCCTGCAAATGAGATGCTTCCGCCTTTCACTTTAGAAGGTGCTACCAAGAACTGTTGCAAATTCACCCGTGTCACAAGTTATTTTAAGAACAATACATACACAACATACAAACAAATAGAGGGACGTTGAAACATACATTGGTTATAATGGGAAGCAGGAGAGAGGCAGAGGAAATCACAAAAACAATCTGCATGTAGCTTTCTACCCTGGGTGCAGAGCGAGCCATCAATCGAGAGGCAAGGGAGCTTCCCAACATTGAAGCCAACATGAACGTGGCAAAAATAAAACCATGAGGAATGTCCTCATCATTAGGGCTCAAGGCAGGGGTCCAAAGGAACACAAAGGTGTACATTGAACCTTCAAACAGAGACTGGATGGCACCCAGCAAAGCAATTTTTTCATCTGCACAGCATATTAGACTGAGGGGATCCAGAAGAAAACAATAGAAAGAAGCAATGCATTACAGAGGATAACTGATAACAAGTAACAAAGCATTGAGAAGCAATACTCGCTTGGAAAATATCAACGCGATCAATGCATTGAATTTAAAGTAAAATATTGAACTCTACCAGAAGCAATTGCTATAGCAGCGACCCTGAACTGGGAAAGCAGGTCTTTATTTTCTGAGGGGTCTCCAAAATTTTCAGTCCATGATGAAAAAATAACGGCCATCCCAATAGCAAGAAAGCATGCAGCAGCATCAAAAGGAGCCACAGGTCCAAGGGATAATGAATCAACAAGTAGGTTCCCACACAACCCAGACAAAATGGCAATTAGACCGTTCCCAAGAAATATTGCCTTTGAAAATGTTAGTGACAACCATTGTTGCTCAAAGCCCCTCTGCAATGAATAGAAGAAACAGAATTGCCAGCAGAAGATTAAATTTAAAAGAGATATAAACATCACTTGTAACAGATAAGGCTCTTAGAAGAATGTGGCTAAGCAGAACTAGATGGTTCATGCCTTACTATCCTTGGAAAAAAAATATGGAAAATTCAGGAAACAACAATTGGCATATTCCCTTGCATCATGTGCAATATGATGGATATAAACTAAAATGTGTAACATTTTCTTTTCAAACTATGGCAGGATGGAAATTGTAAAACAACCAGACAGGAAGCAGCATATAGCATCTAGAATACTAGAAATAAAGAGTGACGGGCACAGAAGCAAACACATCAATAATGTAAATTGTAAGCTTATCTGATATGAATTAAGAGTAAAAGGATATAGAAGCAATGCCTCACCTTATTATGTTCAGCAACAAGCCATGACTCAAATGCTGAAAACAGAAGAGAGGTAGCGATACCTCCCAAAACTCGACCTATCATCAAAATTCTGTATTCAGGAGAATGCTTGGTGATGCAGCTAAGTATGTAAGTTATGCAGTAAGTAATACATGCTCTCTTCCGGCCCCTGAATTAAACACATGAAGGTGTTTTTGTATTAAGACAAGATATGAAGTATGAAAAAAACTACAGAAGAAGCCACAAGTATAAACTTACTGTTTGTCAGCTAGAGATCCAACAATTGTCCCAAACAACATGGAGGATCCAAAACCAGCAATAAAAAGCTGTCCAATGTCCCCTTTTCCAAAGCCATATGTACTGTAAAGATAGTAAACATATGGACCCTGCAGCCAGTCTCCAGCTATTGACACGTAAACAACCATTTATCAAATGAGCAAGATAGACATAAGCCCCAATAACAATGATATAAGGTTAACTTTTACAATTAGCATAACAAATATCTACAGGTAGGATCATACCCCCAAAACTGATTAGAGAGTGAAGGAACTATATAGGGAATTTTTCTTTTCTTTTCTTTTTTAAAAAAAAAAAGAACTCCAGCCATAAGTAGTATTATGCTTATGATGCATTTAAATAAGATGCTAAGAAACTAATTAAGAAGTTAATGCAACCTTGTTTTGTTTTTCTTTCACCTAGCTACTCTTTTTCTAGCTAAAGACTAGGCAATTTGGACATGACACAAATACATGGAAAAAATAATTAAACACGAAAATAAATGGAAATGTCTGAATCCATAAAACACAAATTATTAATCAACCAAAAGCTATATAAATAGAAAATATTTTAAACAATTATGCCACGAAAAAATACAAGCACAAGACATGAATACCTTAATTGCCAACCAGGCCGAGCAGCATTACTAACTCAGCAACAATTATACAAACACATGGAAAAGATAAATGAAACATTAAATGAAACACAATACTACACGAAAAGCAAACTCGAATGCAACACTAATACACAAAAATGTCAAAATCTATGTAACACAATTATCCTGTCAAAAGTTATATAAATATAAAATAAACAAGATTACGACAAACACGACAGGAATACATGATTTGACAACCAGGCCACTCAGTGTTACTAAACTCTGCAACAATTAACATCTACTCTGGGACCCAAGAACAATGGAGAACTTGATCTTCAAAATTTAGGTTGTCTTTATACTACCCACGATCAACCATACAGAACCATAAGGCATAAACACAAGCAATAGAGACCTATCTCCAACCCACAAAAATCCCCGGATCCAATATCTCAACCATATAAAACAGAAATGGACCGAAAATCCACAAATCAATTCATGTAAATCAATTTTCTCATACTCTTTCCTTTTCTTTAACAAGCTAAAACAAATGCACGTACCCCTTTTTCCATTTTCCTTTTAATGATGAGCTCGTTTTCCATTTCCAAAGCGAAGAAAAAAAGTAAATTATTTTCAAACAGCCATTAATAACAAAAACATTATCAACTAAAAAAATAAAAAACACCACAATCAGACTTTGAAAACGCAAATCTAAGGAATGGGCATCAGGATTCACAAAAAAATTACCAGCAATCGATCAGATTCCGTGTTTACGTAAAACAAAATGAGATCTAAACGATAGAAATGGAAATTAGATCTAGGTAAATAAAAATGAGGGGAGTGAACTACCCATCATGAGAGAGTAAACAACAAGGTAATTGTTCTTGAAGGAATTGAAAGCGGGGGATGTGTTGATTCGATCCTTGCTGTTCTTGCTTAGCTCTAATGCTGCCACCACCGCTGTCAATGCCCCGAAAACCATGAAGTAGAACAGCTCCATTGCTGCAAATTACTACTCAATGACACCACACCCCAAGTGCTTGTATTTTTAGGAAAAACGCAGAGATATTTATATATATATAGCTGTAAAGCCAAAGTTAATGGGTGGTCCTCTGCAGACTGGGATTCTTTTTCTAAATGCTTTAAAAGAGACACAGATATATATATTTAGTTACTCGCCCTCGTCACGAGCCAAATACCGTATTCTTGTGTTATGTACACTTCCAAAAGTAAACTTGGCCGTTTAAACCAACAAACGTGATTTATCCCGGACGGGGCTAACTGCCCGGTTTGTATGAGCGAGGTTTAGACTGAGTTTTCGGCCATGTTTTATTCGATTGGTTCAATGATTTGTACTGATTAGCTATCTAATTAAGTTCAAAATTATTTTTTCGATTAACGTGCTAACCGATTTCAAGTCCAACATATCAATCCAATCGGTTCAAATATTGTTAGTTTTCGTAAATTGATCAAATACCATTTAGATATGAACTTTTTACTCATTTAATACATAAATTTTTAAATATATAGCATTTTTTTTTTTTTAAATTGAATGATATTGCAACATCAAGAAATAGGATTATCGTCTGACCCGATTGCAATTTTTTTAAGTTGATTCTACCACTCTCGGGCGTTATAATTATAGTAATTTTAAATAAAAATAAAACATGTTATAAGAAAATAATATATAACATATTAAAATTTTAGGCATTAGAATTAATGTAAATATTAAATACAATTATGACATAAAAATAATATACAAATGAATTATCAAAATATAATAAATATTAGTTATTAAACCTATTTACAAAGGGATTTAAATTTAGTTTTTTTTATCTGTATTATTCAATACAAGTTTAATACGGTTTCTGAATGGAGCATGCAAATTTGAATAGTAACAATTACTGTATTAAAAATGTAATGAAAGAAAATATAATGAAATGTGAGGGTTTAAAATAATCAGGTATCCTGCAAGGGCAGCCTGTAGATAGTGATTTGCTGCTGTTTGAAATAGCGGAGACCCTCCTCATCCACCAGCACAAGATTCAAGTAGTACCTCACACTGAATTTGTTGTTAATGTTGCGATGTGTTGGCGTCAGTTCATATGGACTAAGAAACAGCCTCACTGGAATTGATTCACCTTCATTACCAACCTCAGTTTGTAAGGCACTCAATAATTATATATGAGCCAGTTGTATAAGGCATGAGGCACCCAGGGTGTTAGAAAACTGAAGTTATGAACATACCTCTGACAGGAGCACCATCCATCAACTCAAATTTAGCTAGTGTTTCAGTCTCAACATGGTTGGTGGCTCCTGTTACTGTTGACTCTCGCCGCCTGATCTCAATATTCATATTCGTAATCTTTATCTTCACCAGAAAAAAATATATCTTCCCTATAATTACATCTTTCAGATGATACCTGTGTGATTTGGATTCCCATTCCCCACTACTTCAGTTTCTAGTTGAATCCTACATGATACAAAGTAGCTACGAAGATTGTTTCCTATTATTATGAAATAAAAAATCGATGGCATATCCTGTCCCATGAGTATATCAAAAACCAATTAATCCACTAAAAAACTGATTGTATTTATATTTTTTAAAATCAACTTAAAACCTATGCACTGTTCTAAGACGACCTAAGATGTCAGGTTTTAGCAAAATCCATAGATGTTTCAACTTACTTGCATTTATTGTACTCAAATTCAATGTGCAGGCAATCTTCAATTCCAACTTCCATCTGCAAATGGGCCAGATTGATGTTGGTCAAAATTGACTATGATTACCAAATGGATTAGTGGTCGTGGCAGATGATTGAAATAAAAGAAAAATACAATGCTTTTTGAGAATCAGTGGAATGAAGACAATTGTCGCTCACCTTGATGCTAGTGTTGATTGATGGAGGTGGAGAATAATTGTGAACCTGATAAGCCAAGCAAAAACAAAAAAGAAGTTGCTAACGGTACATCACTGGCAATTGTAAATGGCACAATATGGTGTACTAATGCGGTGTTTGATAATCGAGTGTATTAATTTAAGAAAAAGCTTAATTATTACATAACTGTTTTATTATAATATGAAAATAATTAATATAAATTTAAACTTAAAATTAAAAGGATGACTAATTAATATAAATTTAAACTTAAAATTAAAAGGATGACTAAATATCTCCCCTTCAAAATAAGTTAAATAATTTTCTTACTTTTACTCAAAACAAGTCATGTAAATACATAAAAATGTTATCAAATAAAATTAATTTATAACTAATTCATGTACTAAAATATATAATCCTACCCAATATGGTATAAATGTAACTATGGATACAACAAATGTCCTGAAAGAATAACTAAAAAAACCAAATACAATGATGTTGGCTTCTTATACATAAGGTTTAAAGGTAAAAAATATTCATCATTTTATGTTATGAATAAACTTTTTATATTTACGTTAATAAATAAATTTATTTAACTTAAATGAAAGAACACTTGAATCCGAAAAAAAAACCTTAAATGAAAGAATAAAAAACACAATTTTAAATGAATGAACACGAATAAAATTAAAAATAAATAAATAAACATAAACAAAAATTCATTTATTCAAACTCAATTCATTTATATCCCTATACTACACTTATATTAACCGAATTTGACCGAAATTTGATATATTGTAAAGATATTTAAAATATTATGTCACTAAATCTAAATACAATTTTCTTCCAATAAGAATGTTGAGAATGAATACTTTGATCAACAATAGCTTAAAGAAGACAAAATTTATATAAAGAAAAGGAAAAGGAAAAAGGTTGAATAATGAAAAGACTTACCAAGAAGTTCAGGTATTCGATTATGCTTCCACCATAATTGCAACTAACTGTTACTTTCAAGACATACCTGAGAAGCAAAAATCAAACTATTATTAAATGAATTCTCAGATTATAAAGCATCCCATCACCAACCTCATCAGCAGACAAATAAAAACGAAAAAGAGTTCTAGAGCTCCAAATTAGCATATCATATTATACATATCAGAGTAATTCCCAACCTCTATTAAGGTATGTACCCAAAATATATCGTCATGAAAATCAAAATGGTTTTTAAGCCTCAAAAATATGTATAGCAAACAAACTTCTAGTAATCAACATAACACTCCCTGCCAAGAAGAAATACGAACAAATTTTATTTTCAAAGATTTTAAGCAGAGGGTAGCATACCTAAGCCGCACATTCACACCATTATAAGTTTCATATGGCATTTCAACCATAGAAAATTCAAATGGATACGTTGTTCTCTCGTATATATCTCCAGGAACATCCAATTCTCGTACTGCAAAATTTAGGAATATAATAATAGTATAAAAAAAAATACAAACCAGTCGACAGAGAGTAAGAACTTAGTTTAAAAAAATTTCTGGTCAAATGCTATTGGTCTCTGTCTAATGCATGAGCTATAAATCTAATCTTTATGTTCTAATTTGATCAATTTTAATCTACGTACTTTTCAAATTTTGAAATTTTTATCCAAATATTAACAATTAAATCTATTAGGTCAAATTCTACTATTAATCATGTGCTATGTATAAGTTGTGGATTTAGTTATTAATCTCCAATTTGATCATTTTTAGTTCATATACTTTCTTTTTATTTTAAAATTTCAATTTTGACACAAATGACAGCCATTAAATTGATTAACTAAAATAACATGCATTTTGTCATTATTATGCGAAAATAATAAACTAATATAACATTACACAAATGATAATAGCATAATTTAATTTAATAAATTTAACCCTTATCATTTGCATATATAAATTAAAAATATCAAATTAAAATATATAAACTAAATACACAACTTCAACTAACCGAAAATTTTTTGCCTACAATTTGAGCCTTTAAACGTATGAAAGAAGAATAGGGGGTAATCTCATACACTGCAAAGCACGAATTGAACTCTTAAGATCTTAAATTCATCCCAACCCCGCACCCACTTAACGAACATATAAAATGGTTCCAGGCGGAGCAAGCAAAAGCAAAATCAGAAAATACTCACCAAGAGAGGTAAAGTCATAAAAGTTGCCTCTGTCAAGATACATCTCTGGGAAGGCAAAACCAAAGTTCGTGTTAATTTCATCTTCTCAGATATAGATATGATTTAATATATAGGCATGTTCATTTTTATTTTCATTTTTAAATTTGGAGAATTACATCTACACACTTAGTATTAGAAAATACTTCAAGAAAAATGAAAAACTGAAACATAGCTGGGTAAGAAATTAGGATACTCTTAATTCTTAAACGTCTGTATTCAGCTATTACATTAGACTAGAATTATAATTAAAACGTGGACTACGGTGACAGAGAGCAAGAAGTAAGAACAAACCTATTTGGCCAAGGAGCTCAACTTTCACACCATTATGTTCAATTCTCTTCCCTTGATGTGGTTCTATGGTAATCTGAAGGTGGCAAAGAACAAAAAATTCTTCAAAATTTAAAGTTATAAATGTAAGACGTAAATGCTATGGGTAATGTATGATCCTCAATATGTTCAAAGTGAACAAAAACTAGATAACTACCTTCCCAGCAATATTTTCTTGATTTCGGAAAAGCGGGGCCAGAAGCGTTTGGCCATTTTCCCTTTTAATTGGGACCTAATCATACATAAACAGAGAAAAAAAAAAAAGAGTGATCCAGCACAATGGCTCGTGAAAAATTAAATAAACAATCAATGTTGAAAATGAAATGGTAGATTCAATTTTCTGTCCAAACGAAACTAAAACCGAGACGATCAAGATAGATACCCGCTTGCGAGTTTTTCCATCGGAAAATTTGATGGAGATAGAACATGCCGGCTTGAAAGCTTCAATCAGGAAATTCTAATTCAAAAAAAAAAAAAAAAAAAAAAAACCTCAATTGCTTTCAATAAGCAGCAGTTAGAATCTAATTGGAATTGAATGTGAGATCTTACCATGCTGATTTACGATTATATTAGGGATTGACGTGGAAAACCGCAGCAAGAAGCGACAATCCCAGGACGGTAACGGGAATCGACATTGAGAATCAAGTTTTTCAGTTTTCAGAGTAACGAATCGAGAGCGAAAACTGGCGCGCGTCCATTACAAGTAGCCGTCACGTGTTTTTCATGGGATGTCACGTGTGTATCTCCTGAGTGATAGAAGCATGGTCGTTGAAAATGAATCGGATTGGTAGGACCGAAAATTGTTCAATATATCAATTTCGAATAAGGAAAAATTGATTGAGCTGTGAATCATGAATTATATAAACCGGTAAAACAATGATTAAATCGATTTTATATTTTTGGGCCAAATTTCCTTGTCCAAAATGAAAAATAAAAAACAACTCAATCATACAACTGGTCAAAATCCTTTAAAATTTAATATGCTACATTAGTTTATTATTATACCATTAATAGTAATTAGTAGTTTAGTCACTAAAATATTATAAATCGATAATATTATTGATTATTTCATAATAAATTAGAAATTTAATTCATCTACGGTAAAAATTAAATTTTAAAATTTTAATATAATTATTATCGTTAATAGTTTTTATGAAACTTATGGTTGAATATGTAATTTTTATCAATTATACTCACATTACATAACAACAACCTAAATAATATGTCAAATAACAAATTTTGACACAAAATATTTACACTTTTAATGATTAAACAAAAATTTAAATCTTAAATTTTCTTAAGGTACAAAAGCTGTTATCCTTTCAAAATTTATGGTATGAAGTTCTCAGTACTAATCTTCATTTGGGAGCCTAATGCTAATGATTTGAGATATAAATTGATGGTTCTTAAACAACATTATTTTCTCGTTTGATTATTAGTATAATAATAATTTATATATTAATTATATATTACCATAGATATAAAATAAAAAATAATTAGATAAATTTAAACTTAAAATTAAAAAGATAAATAATAACTCATAAAAAAATTATTTTTTCAAAGTAAGGATGTGTTTGATAAATCATTGAAAATGAAAATTTTCTAATTTTTTAAATGTAATTGATAATCTTTTTAAATTTTTATTTTCAACATTTAATATTTTAAATGTGTTTGATAATCATTTTAATTTTTTACTTCATATAAATTTTCAATAAAAAATTATTGAATAAAATAAGTAAATAGATAACTACTTATCACTTAATATAAAAAAAATATTAAATTAATTTCATTTTATTAAAAATTAAAATAAATTATCCCTTTTATTAAAAAATGAAATATCTAAATTACCATAATTAATTTTCATCCAAAACTATTCAAAATAATATAAAATATTATATTAATAAATTTAACATTAAAAATAAATAATTTTTTAAAAATCAATATTTTCTTTTATCAAACAACAATACTTATATTTACTAATTTACCAAACAATTTTCTAATATAAATTCAGTACTTAATTTTTCAACACTTAAAATTTTTGTTTATCAAAGAGAAAAAATTTCCCTTTGCTAAAAATAAATCAAGAAAATGACTAAAATTTTTACCAATTAAATTAATTTATTGCTAACTCACATACTAAAACATCTGTCAAATGTAGGTTATGTACATAAAATAAAATAATGAAAACTCTGAAATTTATATTGCATTAATAATATTACAAAACATCAGATTGCATAAATGATTCTGAGTACGAAGATGATGAATTTCAGGTGTCCTGAGAATCTGATTGAAGGTTAACAATTTGAGAAACTACAAGCTTGGAGAGTTCATTAATGGCAGCTTGAACCTGGTAATCATCTGATTCACTATGGTTTTGCCTTGACCATCCAGATAATTGTGAACTTAACCTGCTATATTCATTTGCAGCAACCCCGGTTTTCTTTGATGTGGCAAGAACTCGCTCCAAATCAGCTTGTGATAATGGCCTTGGATCCTAAAAAACAAATAAGTCAAGAAACTTAATAAGATAAATAATCAATGATATCTGTCACAGAAAAATACAAAGGCTATATGAAAGATATCGAAGTTCATGGATTCTACATGCAAACAGAAGTTTTACTCATGTCATAGCAAAAATGTTTACGACGACAAAAAGATAATTCTATCTACTATCAAGTAGATATGACAAAAAGATCTCCTATATTGCTCCGACTCTTCATTTTACTTAAAATACTCGTGTCTAATACATATTTGAATATGATCATGTGGATCTGACTGTCCAATGACCCTCCAAATATATGGAAATACTTTAAAATGTTGGAACTTACCCATGTTGAACATATACCTATATTAGACATTCACACCTAAGTTTGAGTAACATAGCTTGCTCAGCAATACTTTTTGGAAAACAACACACGGACGCAGAAGAGACACATAAGAAAATGAACTTACTCCAGATGATTTTCCTTTCTTCTCCTCATCTAGTAAGTCCCTAATGGGAAAGTATGCGGCTTTCTTGCAGAGTTCGAGAATATCGGACCCTGTGTACCCTTCACACAAACTGGCTATGTAGTCAAAGTTGATGCTCTCTTCAGAATTCTCACCCTTCAAAATCACCTTCAGAATCTCAACCCGCTCCCTGCGGTCAGGTAGACCAATCTCAAAAGCCTGGGGGAGACGCCTGAGTATGGCTTCATCTAGTTCTGATGGGCGATTCGTTGCAGCAAGAACCATAACTCGGGCATTCTCTGCACAACAATGTATAACTATTCAATTCTATATTATAATTTGAAAACAATTCCGATAACATTCTTTAGACAGCCCTTTATCACAGAACCTGAAAGACAGTACTTTGTATGGGAATAACAACAGTATATAACAGCTTTTCAGTACAAAAATACTCACGATCTGTTGTAAATCCATCCCATAAAGCCATGAACTCGGTCTTCATGTTCGTCATTGCTTCATGATCTGTATTACGACGCTGTCCCAGAAAACTATCAACCTCGTCAATAAATATGATGGCAGGCTGAAGTTTATATGCCAAGCTAAACACTGCAGCCACTGCAAAAGTAGAAGAGGATTAAAACTCTTAGATACATAAAACAAATAGACCTGCATGGGACCATACATCCATTAGAAAAAAAACTCATCAAAACGATGTTTAATTGATAAGAAAGCTTACAACTACTTACATATACCATTCCGATTTTCATCTTTTTTCTTGTTTTTATTATAAATTTCAGGGTAAGATTTTTTATATAGGATGGTTGAACCAGTTTTGTCCTTTCTCTTAAAAGGTTTCATATATCTACATAAAGCATCTTCTCACATTTCTACAAAAGTTATAACTCAATATAACAATTTTTTTAAAATTAAAAAAAAGGGTCAATTTTGATCACTTATAACCGTATGAAATAGGATGTATTCCAAAGAAAAGCAAAAAGTCCTAGAATCAATATGAATAAAGTAAACATTATCAATACTTTACCAAGTTTCTGTGCATCACCAAACCACTTGCTCATCAGATTTGATATCCTCACATTGATAAAAACAGCTCCAGATTCCTTTGCAATGGCTTTAGCGAGCATGGTCTTTCCAGTACCAGGGGGTCCATATAACAAAACCCCTTTTTGAGGACCAAGAAGCTTTCCATGTGAAAACAACTCCGGTCTCCGTAACGGAAGGATCACTAGTTCATACAGAGCTTGCTTGATGGCTTCTAATCCTCCAATAGACTCAAATTCCACGTCAATGTGATCAGGATTTATGACATCACATGCTATTACATCCTATTAATGAAAAAGAAAAGAATAAGCATGAAGACCATCGTAACAATCAACGGCTAGGATTCCTTCTATTCTAATACCAAATCACAAAGCAGATATTCCACCAAGTTCTATCTACAACTACTGAACATGCATGACTTGCAAAGTATAGTGGCATGCATGCTTTCTTGTATATGATAATTTCAGGTATACATAGGATGTTGAAACAGCTAGAAAATTGCAAAAGTCAAAACAGAAATACAATAAGAGGCTGCAACAACAGCTGAAAAAACACAAGCTAATAGGTCATGAGCTAGCATTCCAATTTCCAATAATATAACTAGTAACTACCTCCATCAGTCTGGATGAATTCTTTGCTAATCAGAACCCCGATGGTAAAAGTGAAGTTATGGAAGGAAATCTAGATTCATTTAGTTTACTGATGTATTCCAGGCTAGTTGTAGGAATTACTTTATGTGTTATACTGTTTAGGAGGTTGAACTAGGTGGTCACAATGGTTTGGTTATTACATTACAGTGAATCACAGCTTTTAACTCCAAAAGCTGTGCCAACAGGATCGTTGTTTGAGACCTTAGTCAAGTATGATTCCGACTTAAGGCCAGTTTATCATTGATGTTGAAAAATGCTTTTGAAACGATGTTGTGAAAATGAGCTTTTGAAAAGTTTGATAATGCCGTCAAATAGTGCTTTTGAGAATAAAATTTTCATTTTAGAGGTAATATTATAAAGTAGAAGATATGTTGGACTTCTTCAACAAAAGGAGGATAAGATAAAAGAAAATAATTTCAGCCAAAAGCACTTTTGCAAAAGCCAAAAAGCTAAAAAATTTGGCTTTTTAGCTTGGATTAATCCCAGTTTAAAACATGGTTTAGTTTGAAATGCTCTTTATATACCATTACTTTCAATTACTTTTGGCTTGAAAATTGAAATCATGGTTTGGGTTCAAAAACACTTTCAACCTCAATGCTAAACGGAGCCTTAGCAACTTGAAAGCAAAAAAACCAAGCGGCAACAATCAAAGCAAGCAACCCTGGTATCCCTTTAGCAAGCTTTAATGAATTCAATGTTCAATATGCAGATAAAGGGCATTAATTTATATGCAAAAAATGCAAATTTGAACTACAAATTCTAGCCTCGGATTCGATTCCAACCGAGCAAAACCCTAAACCAAAACACTAAATAATAAACATTCACAAAAGAATGGATAACTAATTCCCATGTTAATCTAGCTTCCAACAAAATTACTTGAAAACATTCTAACTTTGAAAAAAAAATTCGTTCCCACAAAAAGAAAAATTACCTCGTAGGTATTAGTATTGATTAGAGGACGACCCAAACGCTTGGCAATTTCTTTCTTGTGCTCCAGAGCCTTTTTAGAAGCCTCCCGGTTTGGGTCGAGGTGTCGGAGCCCCGCGAAGAGGACCAAGCAACTAAGGGCAGCGCTGGCGGCGTATAAAATCAATTCTTGCAGGAGCTTCGTCTCCGACGAAGACGAACCCATCTTTCGCATATAAAATTATTTTATTATATCAGAAAATATTACGTAGATGTTGCGAATAATCAAGGGTTTTGGACTTAAACAGGAGAGGAGACGAAACTCAAAAGGTTTCCGCTTCGACGTCAAGTGCTTATCGATTTTCTGAGGCCCTTCGGCTTCGCGAATAAGGAAGCACTTTGGGCCACACCCAGCCTGACCGAATTTCAATCCACCCCTAAATTTATATTATATAATAATATTCGGTATACTACCAGTTGGATCACCCAACTTTTAGTAACTTCCATTTTGGTCGCTTAAAAATAAATCTTTGCAATTTTATCATTGTCATTAGAGAACACTTTTATTTTAGTCACCTGAGCGTAACATTTATTGATTGTACATATCAAATCATATCTATATCATTTTTATATTTTCTTTCTGATCACTCAATTTCTAGATCACTTTTTTTGTCTCAAAAAATCATTTTTTTAAATCTTGATCTGGATAAGAATTAAGGATTAAAGTGAAAGAATAATAGAAACTAAAATAATGCATTAAAAATTTGTACATGCCATTTTACCTCAAAATAAGTATATATTGTCTTGTACTTTTCAATGTTGATGTGATCTGATGAGAGGAACCTAATCCAACCTTAGCTTCTCAGAGATCTTGTACTTAGGCATTGAAATAAACGCATTAAGTCGGTGAAAGCTTAGTAAGTACTACAAGAATAATTAATCAATTCTAAACTTTTTATTAACTCATTTTAATATACGTGTGAATGTTTATTATATAAAATCTATACTTTTCACATATGTATATCATTTAACTTATCTTGTTATCACATTATACACATCCATCCACTTTTCACATCTTGACTATTTTAGCCTCTTTAGCTACTTAATTTTATCATCATATGATTACTTATACACATATAGTACTTATCTTTCATGTATTCAACATTTACTTACCACAATGTTACAATTTACACATTCTTTCACCTTTCACAATTTAGCCATAATAACTTTCTTAACCATTGCTCACTTAGCTTATTTATCCACTTGACCCATAATAGATTTTTATAGAACCTATCAGATAAACGGAACAAACAGAAAGTACCGAAGTACTTAAAAGATGCACATAAGTGCTGGGCAACAGTAGGCACACAAAGTGCTAAACAGAAGTACACACAGTGCTAAACAGAAAGCACACATAGTGCTGAATAAAGGGCACGAAACGTGCTAAACAGTAGGCGCGTTAGTGTTCCTTAATGGCAAGCCACTATTATCACAATGGTTCTAACTTGTCTACATGGGCATAATCTCTCATATTCATCATTTCTCATAATTTCATATATCACATTTACATTTATCTTCACATATACATAATCATGTATTTCTCACCTTTATTTACTCAAAGGCTTACACAAAATTACCATTTTATCATATAATCAATATTTATAATTAAACACATAATATTTCACATATACATTGTTCATCACATATATATCATCATATACCTTTTTATTCTTATTTTCACATTAATTTTTAAAGCTGTCCATTTGAGTCACAGTCATTAAATTATTTATATATTGAGCTAAAGAATTCAAAATTAATATCCTTTTAATGTTTCTAAAACTAGACTCAATTATATTTTTACCATAAAATTTCCAAAATTTTTACTTTAGCCAATTCGTACAGAAAATTCTTCCAATTTACCCCTTCTCTGCTGTCTGACAGTTTCGACATTTCTTCACTAAAAATTATTTATCTTTTAGTAAAGGAATCCAATAATGTTCGCGTTTATTTATTTTGAAAATAGACTCATTAAGGATTCAACCATATGAATTTTAGTCTCTAATAATTTTTCTAAATTTTTCTTTGATTTTTCAAAGTCAGAACAGGGGAACTCGAACATACTCTGACCTTGTTACACAAAATCAGATATATCTCAGAATGTACAATTCCTTTTCTTTCACTGTTTCTTCCATATGAAACTACACTCGATAAGATTTAATGACATATTTAATTCGACCCTTAACTCATTACATACAATTTTTGGTGAATTTTCGAAGTTAATCCTCTGTTCTGTCCAAACTGTTTTACTTAATCACACATAATTACCATTCTTATAATTATACATATCATTCTATTCATTTTATCACAATTAATCCCTTCATTTCATCATTGTAGATATTCATACTATGTACCTATATAACAATTTTTATGCTAATAATTCATATACCTTTACAGAAAGTAAACTATAATTCAAAACTCTTGTAGTATTTACAACACTTGTAGATAATTTCTTCTCACTCCATGGTTTTCTTCTTTCCTTTTCCTTCAATTTGGTCCTTCTCCTTCTTTTCTTTCTCTTCAATTCCATACAAAACACATATATTAATATTAAAATCATTCTAACATATCATAATCTATGTTTCTAAACCAAAACTAACATGTATTTAAAGAGGAGTTTAGCTTTCTTACCTTAATCACTTGTATTCAACACTAATTCCCATTTTCTTTCTCCTCCAAGACAAGTATGGATGCATTTCTTTTAATAATTGGATAGCTACTCACTTCTCTATTAATTTTATTCACTAATCTTGAAGAAATTTGGAAGAAACTAGCTTAATTGGTTTGTATTTAGTGAAAAAGGTAATTTGAAAGAAAAGCAAAAGTTGAAATGGTGGAAAAATGGTGGCTGACATGAAGCACAATGGCTGATGGCTTTTATAGCCTTTTCATCATTTCTCTAGATTTTTCTATCAATTTCTCTTTATAAAAATATATTTCTTTAATAATGGTAAAATTGCACTTTTAGCCCTTGAACCTTCCAACTTTACACTTTGGCCCAAATCATTGCCTCCAAAAATTTCTTCCACCAAATTACTCTTTTGCCCCTCCTTAATCATTATAATTCCCATAATGACTCATAATTTATTTTTGGCTAAATTTTTATTTAGTCCTTTTTTCTTTCTCATCTTTACTAATTAATCCTTAAATTTTTTTAATCTTCTTATTTTAGCTACATATTCTAATACTTGACTCCTTCCAAATACTATTTCAACTCTGGTTAAAAAATGCAGATGTTACATTTCATTTTAATATTTAAGGTAGTTTTTTTACCCATATCAATACTTAAAAAAATGATATTTTTCGAGTGACTAAAAAAAAAGTAACCTAGAAATTAGGTGATTAAAATGAAAGTATAAACATGACGTGGCATGTATAGTCAACTGTCATAATATATTTAATACTTGGGTGACTAAAATGAAAACGTTTTCTAATAACTAAGATGAAATTGCAAGGATTTCTTTTTGGGATCAAAATGAAAGCATTCTAAAAGTTAGATGACAAACTATGTAGTTTACCTATAATATTTTAATATTTATATCTACTATTATGTTCGCTTTTAAACAAAGGCTCGTAAGGGCAAAAGATCAAAATTCAAACTAAAACATCATCCAACACAAGTTAAGGGATGATAATTGGATAATGCAAAGAAACAACAATTTTCTCATTCATCGACCAATGGGCAAGTCTGTGTGCAATACATGTGCCAATTGATGAGCAAAATGTAAAGAATCACAACCGAATCAAGTGTAAAATCTATAAACCTCCTCAACGAAAGAGTTGTACAAAGAGATATCCAACTACTGCAAATGAGTTTGTTAACAATACTTAGGTAATTAGACTTAACGACGAGACGGTGAAGACCAAGCTCCCTAATCATATTAAAGACTCCGATGACAACAAGGGCCTTGATTCAAGCAGCATTAAAGACACTCTCAAGCTATCACGATTAAGAATATGTGAATTTTAGTGCATTTAATTGTATATTATCTTCTAATTTAAAGTTTAGAGAAAAGTTTATAAGTAATGAACCCAACAAGTGGTTCTAGTGGGAAAGAAAATGTTGTTCATTTTAGGGGTTTCGGGTTCGAGCACCTGTGTGTGCAAGGTGTGTATGTGTGTATGAGTTTAACGATTGTTTGTTGCAAGATAGTAACAATCCCGTCATTCCTCTAACTGATATAGCCTAATAGCGTCAAGCTATTTTGACTACTAAGATCGGTCAATTGGATTTAATCTAGAGGTGATCATAGATCGGGTCGAGATAGAATTTTAGGTCAATTTTTTAGGCTTGGGCCCTATTCGAAAAACAGTTCTAAAATTTTGTTCAAGTTTAGCTTTTGTAAAAATGTTAAAATTCGAGTCCAGTCTGGTCTACTTGTATTAATTTTTATATTTTTATTTTTATATAAAAATAAATTTAAAAAATATAATACATCAAATATACTAAAAACATTAAAATAAATGTTGCCCAACAAATTTTCTTTATACTTAAATAACGCTAAGATAGGTACAAGCAACTTAGTAAGCAAGTACCTCTAAAATAGTAACAAAATTAACAACAAAATAATAGTTAAACAATATCTAAACAATAACAACAATATAATAGCAATATAATAACGAAACAGCACCAAAACAATGACAAAACAATAGCAAAAACAATAAAAACAGCAACAAAAAGCAACAAGTTTTATTTTTATTTTTTAAAATTCGGGTCGAGTCGAACTCGGGTAAAAAAAAACTTACCCGAAGCTCGATCTGTTTAAAAAATAGACCTTATTTTTTTCCAAAATATATTTTTTAAACTTAGATTTTTACCAAAATCTCCTATTTTTAAACGGTCCTTCAGATCAAACCGAATAACCCAATCCATGATCAAATTTAATCTAATCCGACCAATAATTAATATTTTAAGATTAAAGATGATAAAGAATAAAGTACAGGAAAGGGAAGCATTTTCTTTAGAAGATAACTGATATTGTTCTATTTGAACCCATGAACGTCACTATCAAAAAATTAGAATTATTAAGATTGGAAATTGCTTTTTGTGGAATATCCTCAACCATCAAGTGTAAATATGATGACAAAACCCAATGTCAATCATTAATACTAATTTATTTTCCCATTACATGCAGCGAAAGTGAACGAATTACTTACTAAAACCAATTCTTTTCGCATAAAAGAAGTTGCAATACGATACGAGAATATAAAACAGAGTTTTAACTTTCAAATGTTCTGAAGCAATTGAGATAAATTTTCAATTCATATAAGTTATTTCAATATATTGAAAATATAATACACATTGTAAATTATGAACACAAAATAAAATTTAAGTCACAATAAATTTGACTTTTACCAATATCATCAACTAAACTTAATTATGGGTTGGATCATATTTAAGTTTATTTAAAAAATGAGAGAGTTTGAAAAGTTTAAAAAATGAATTTCAATAAAAAAAAATGACCATTTATTTGGATAGAGTTCAGGTAAAATTTTAAATTTATTTTTTGAATGAATTGAACTCGAACCTAAAAACGAATCTAAAATTTTGTATTGCTCCAACCCGAATCTAATCCGACCCATCACATTCATGTGTTTTTTTTTTATGGAATAATTTTTATTGTATTTCCCTTAGAATTTGCATCAAATAGACTATTTGTGATTGAGGGCATCTTTTGTAAGAAATTAGAATTCAAACAAAAATGGAAGATAAAGTTATTGTATTAGAAAATAAAAATAGTATAGTATAAATAAAGCAAAAAAAATCGAGTTTAATTTTAGATTTTCCTTCAACCACTTGTCCGGTAAATATAACTATTATTGGAAATTTAAAAGGAGGAAAAGAAAAAGGTCTGAGTGAGTCAAGGATTAATGATAGATTCTCCACATCGGGCGACTCTAAGGAGAGACACGTGTCTTTCAAACATTCTTTCTTCTTTTGCATGTTTTACACGCAAGGGGATTCCATTGTTCTTTAATCTTACCCGCTAGTCCAATTTTTAGGACTGTCCACTAAATTTGTCGCCATTTTTAATGATAAAAACAATTTAAACTAAATTTTATTTTTAAACTATTATAAATGGAAAATTGAAAAAAACTAAAAACTTTGAATGAAATAATCTATAAATTTCAATTAATTAAAATATTTAAAATAATTAAAGTGAAATTTTAGAAAGCTGTGAATAAAAAAAATCAACTGTGACATAAGGAGTATATGTATACTTTTTAATTTTCAATATTATTGAAATCAATGGCAGAGTTAAAAAATTATTTTTGGAAGGTTCAAAATTAAATTATATATTTTTACGATAATAAAAATGTAATTTTATTATTTTAATAATTTATATTTTATAATTTTTAAAAAATTAAATCAAATTTTTATTATTTTTAGGAGACAGTGTGTAATTTTACTATTATTAATTTAAATTTTTATAAATTATAAAATACCTAAATGAAAAATTTTCTATTTTTTGAGAGATCAAGAACCTTGCCAACCTCCCGGCTGAATGCAATATAAATATAAATAAAATATGGAATTAAATCCATATAAATCATAACAAACAGAAAATAAATCGATAAAAATTATTCATAATATACACATATTAAAACATGGATATTTAACCAACAATTGGTTTGGTGTAATAGTAGACACACTGCATTCCTAAGGGGAAGATCTAGATTTAAACATTAGAGACAATATTATTAAAAGAAACAATCACGAATTCTAAATATAGACAGTAAAACAAACATGGAAAATATAAAAAAAAATAATTTATATTTAACATCTAAAATTTTTTATATTAAATGAATTTTTTTTTTTTGGAAAGTTAGAACTTTTAGCGTACAAAAACTATTTTTTAATGATTAGACCATCCAGGATTGATTTTATTATCGTATTAAGTGCTTGCAATCACTTTAGATATGTCGTGTTTTACTTGTGACAAAATCAATTGTTAACTTGTCATAATGTTCTATTAATGCTAAGGCTAAAACTTTTATTGTGTTGATGAAATTTATCTTTTACCATCTACGACGAATATTTACTTTTTTTTTTCTTGAATTGTATAATTTAATTCAATTAATGAATTTACCTTTAAAAAATTTATATAAAAACAAAATAAAAAATAAGTTTTAAATATCAAATATCTTACTTTAATTTAAATATATATAAATGTAAGAAATATTTTAATTTTCAAGTAGAAAATAAATATCATAATTATTTATCTATTTTGATTATTTATAATTTTTTTATTTACTGTTTTTCATTTTTAAAAATAAAAAATACATATTTTAAATAATGTAATATATGAAAAAAATTCATAAACCAAATTGAGCCTAATCTTTCTATGCTGTTTGTTAAACTCCTTTTTCAAAATTATAATTTTGCTAAACTGCCTTTAATTTTTTAGAAAAACCCTACTTTTTTTTTTTCACCTCATCGATTATTCTAAACTTGAAAAATATGGCACCAAAATCATAAATATTGATCCGGATTACTAGAGAAAAGAATGAATCAAACAATATCCTTAAAATTTTTTCATAAACATGGGACAAACAAAGATCAAAGAACCCTTTTTATAATTGAACTAAAAAAAGAAAGAAAAATCACAAAAAAAGTAACATAAGATTTCGGGTTTGGATTATTTGAAAGAGTTGATGCAAGTTTTTGAAAATTTTAATAGTAATAAGGTATTCGTGTGAATAAAAAAGCATATTTTGAAATGAAATGATCGAATTATATGATTGAAGAGTTTATGAAGTGTAATATTTAGTAAATTAATGTCAGAATCAATTTTTTTTTTTTTTAACATTAATTTTATTATAAATTTTTATTATTTTTCTTTTTATATAATATTTAAAACTCTATTTTTATTTTTAAATAATAAAATAATTCGTGTTAACATATTTGAATTTATAACCTTTTGTACTATCAATAATATTGATATCAATAACAAAAACAGAAACAAATAAATGAAAAAGATTACGTAATATTGACTGAATAATAGTTTTAAATTAAAATTTTCTTTATTGCAGTAAAATCATAGTTTACGGTAACGTGGGCATACTGACATCCATGGGAGTGCAACCAATAAATATTCGAGGGGAAGCCCAGTTTCGCTAGGGAGAGCGTTGCAACCACGCTCGACAATAACACCATTGGAATCACAAAAGAGCCCACTTCTGAGAGACATCTAAGGCCATGCTTTGTTATGACGCCAATAGAAGATCAACTCCAATACTCTATCTCTGTTTGCCATCTCTTACAGTGCTTCCCATTTTCTGATTCTTTCACCCTCGTAATTTTTTTTACTTTATTTACAATGTTACCATTGAATTACATTGGTTTTTTTCATTTTGATCTCTAATTTTTTTTTTAATTTAGATTTTACTTCCATTTATCTTAAAAATATGAATCTTGGACTTGATAGATGATAATTCAGACAAAGATATTATTTAAATTAGATTAAGATAAATATATTTATTAAAATTTATATAAAATTAAATAATTTTAGATTAAAATAATAAAGTTAAATATTTAAAATTTATTGTATCATTCCAAATCTTATTATAATAGAGTTTTTATTGATTTTATATAAAAATATCAAAAGATAGAAACATATTTGTAATAATATAACTTATTTTATATATATAATAATATTTTAATAATTTTTCTTTTAAGTTGATAACGAATTGATTTGTGATTTAATAATATAAATTTATTTTAAGTATTAAAATAAAAAGTTTAAATGCTCAAATTAATGCCCAACTTTTTAAGGATTACTCGATGAGACATTTTGAACACTTTAAAAATGTTTGGCCTTGTTTTATCTATTTTCAAAAGTTTAATCTTTATTTGATCTCTTTTATAAAAGTTTAACTCTTATATGAGTAAAGATTAAAAAATTAGACAATTATTTACCAATGTGGAATGAGTTATACAAGGTATTGGTCAAGACTGTTCATGTTCATTTTGTGGTCTTGATTCAAATGATACTTTTCATGTTTTGAGAGATTGTTTGACTGTGAAGGAAAATTGGGTGCATATAGTGCTAAAAAATCAACAAAACAAATCTTATTCCGGTGATTTATTGGAGTGGTTAAAGTTCAATTTGTTTTTGCAATTGAAATTGTCTACCGTGAGAGTTAGTTGGTCTTACTTTTTTGGCGTATTTGAAAAAATTGAAACTTATTTATTTTTCAAGGTTTATCTTAAAATGCTTCTGAGATAGCAAAAGTTTTTTGTAACTAGGTTAAACAGTACAATAATACCCACAAAAAAGATTCGTTTAGAATGCATGAGTTGTCCCTTAATCATCATCTATCAAGTTTCACTTAAATATTGATGGAGCAGTCAAGGGCGAGAAAGGATTTGCATCTGTTGAAGGAATGCTGCGAAATCGGGTTGGAGATTGGATCTTGAGTTATAAAAATTATTTAGGGGAGTGTTCAGTATTTGACATTGATTTTTGAGACATTCTGGATGGGTTGCTTATTCTACATGGAAGAGGATATGATAGAATGTTGATCCATATGGATAGCCTAAAGGTAATTAAAATCATTGAAGACAGACAATCTATTTTTTCTAATTCAACTTTGGTTAGAAAAATCAAATAAATGTTAAAATATGAAAGACAATAAATTGTCAAATATCTTCATAGGAAGGATAATTGAGTGGTTGATGGACTTACTAAATTGACCTCTAATAATAAGGAAACTGTGTAAATTTTCGATGAGACTCCTAATGAATTATTACTAAATTTATGTTCGGATAAAATAAGTAATTTATTTACTTCAGTGTTTTTATTATAGTCGCTTAATGTTGTTGTTTTTCTAAAAAAAAAAATCTATTTACTTCTAGTAAATTGATATAATCATTTTGATTTTGTTTTTAAAAAAAAAAGTTAATGCTCCAAATTAAGTATTTAATCGTATAAAAATAAAGTTTAAAAATTTTCCGGATTTTTTTATATTAATTAATAGCGGAGAATATTTGACAGTGAATAAGATGTATGTCATCCATTATTATTCCAATCGATAAAAGCCACACGGCTTTCCATAGTAGAGCCGCTTTCAAAAGCCAAAGGTGTGGGACTAGTTCGTTGAATCTCTTTGAAAGGACCTCCCTTTCCATTTCCATCCCATACTTCCTTCTCTCTGCAAATTTGTAGCTGAGCCCGATGGGAGTCAACGTAAAGAATCAAACTTAATGGCCACCGATTGAATGGTTAATCAATGTACTACAAAAACTAACTTTGTACTACTGCTTTGCAGTACAGGCAAAGGGTCTTGAAAGCCTTTAAACTCCTTTGGTGGGGGTTAGTAAACCGTGGGTCGCTTTAATATAAGACTCTGCAAATCGTGCCAAATCCGAAAGTCTCGAATTGCTGATTTTGAGATACCCTTTTTGAAGATTGTTAGGGTCTTGTTTCAGATGCGGAATTCAATGCTCTTTGTGATTTTGATCTTCGCATTGAATTAAATTTATTTTTCGTTTTGGGTTTTTGCGAAGCGTGTGGTTCGCTCGTGGTTCTTTTAGAGTTGTTTATTTACTGCTGCCTTGACCATTGAACTGAAATACTCAAAATTTAGATTTTTTCGTGTTCTCTTCATTGTATTTGGAGCTTTCTGCAGGTCAACTCGAGGAAGGACACTCTTAAGGTGAGAAATGAGTAAAGTAATTTATCACTTGTATGGCGTGTTCTTAGATTAAGCAAAGAAAAACAAAAACTGGAATCCCAATTTGACATTGTTTAATGAATTCTAGTTAATATGAAACAAGTTTGCTGAGCTAAACTTTGGCAAGAAGAAGAACAAGCTGATCATCAAGGTAAGATCTTTCAGTGGCTGCATGAGTTGTCCATGTAATTTCGTTGTAGTATTTGTTTTCTCTTTGAACTTGGACCTGAAAAAACTGAGCTTTGACGATTGAACTAGACTAGCAAGCCAAGAACCAGATTTTATCAATGGGGAACATGAACATGGAGGAGATGAAAGAAATTGAAAGGGTCGAGAGAGATGATTTAGAAGAGAGGATTAATGAGCAAGAAGAGTTGAAGAGTATTGCACCTTGGACAAAACAGATAACAATTAGAGGACTCATTGCTAGCCTTCTTATTGGTATCATATACAGTGTGATAGTGATGAAGCTCAACCTCACATCCGGGCTAGTTCCGAACCTTAATGTTTCGGCAGCTCTGCTTGCCTTTGTATTGGTCAGGTCATGGACAAAGTTGCTGCAAAAGGTTGGATTTGTTTCATCTCCATTCACTAGACAAGAGAATACTATAATTCAGACCTGCGCAGTTGCTTGTTATAGTATTGCTGTTGGAGGTATTGTTGTCTACAATCAGTTCTCGGTTTCATTTTGGATGAGTTTTTTGATTAATTGGATACCAATCCACCTGATTTCCTTGTTTTATGTTTTCCACCAATTGTTCAATGCAGGTGGTTTTGGGTCTTATCTGTTGGGTTTAAACAGGAAGACATATGAACAAGCAGGAGTTGATGCCGTAGGTAATAATCCTGGGAGCATTAAGGAACCTGGGATCGGTTGGATGACTGGGTTTCTCTTTGTGAGCTGCTTTGTTGGGCTTTTGGCATTGGTTCCTCTAAGAAAGGTATGCATGTTTCTTCTACTTCCCTTCCTTTCTATTCTGTGTTTCCAAGATAGGTTGATGATAGTTCATCTGCTGTGATATCAGTGACTCTTAGTCGGTAATCCGGGTCTTAATTTTCTAATTCTAATTTTTGTTCTTTCAGATTATGATAATTGACTACAAATTAGCTTACCCAAGTGGAACTGCTACGGCTGTTTTGATTAATGGGTTTCATACTCCCAAAGGAGACAAAAATGCTACGTATGAATCTACTGTTCCGAATTCTTTTATTATCTAGTTAGAAATTAAACAGGTTTCGAGTGTGGCGTAACTCAAGCTTGTAATGATTCATCTTCAGGAAGCAGGTCCATGGGTTTCTGAAATTCTTTTCATTTAGTTTCCTCTGGGCATTCTTCCAATGGTTCTACGCAGGTGGAGATACATGTGGATTTTCACAGTTTCCCACATTTGGCTTGAAAGCCTGGAAAAACTCGTACGGGCTCCAACTTTCTTATTGTCCATGTTTGGCATCTTTCCACCTATATAACTCTTGCCATATCATTGATTCAAGAACTTCAATTTTGCAGATTTTACTTTGATTTCAGTATGACTTATATAGGAGCAGGAATGATCTGTCCACATCTAGTAAACTTATCTTTGCTCCTTGGTGCGGTGCTTTCTTGGGGAGTAATGTGGCCACTGATTGGTGGGCTCAAGGGAGAGTGGTTCCCTGCAACATTACCCGAAAGCAGCATGAAGAGTCTAAATGGTTTCAAGGTTTGCGGTGCTTCCCTCTTAATGATATCTTGACACTAATATCGATACGCATTTCTCACTGGTTTCCATTTATCATGCAGGTTTTTATTTCTATTGCTTTGATCCTGGGGGATGGACTCTATAATTTTCTGAAGATACTGTTCTTCACCGCCAGAAACATTCACGCTAAAAGGAAAAATAGCAACCCTAAAACATGTAAGTTAGCTACTTCTAAAATGTCCTTTTCTTTGGCTCATCTCCAGTTTGTTACTTTGATTGTGCCATCTCCTATGGAACTAGAATGGACTGTTTTTGATTTACAAGGGTACTTGAGCAATTCAGATCTTTTGTTTTCATGGTCCCTTTTTTTATGACAAGACATGTAAAATGGCTTTCATTTGATTTTTAGTGCTAAACCTGATACGGGTGATCATGTTTTCATGGATCCTTGGAGAATAAAAATTTTATAAACTTTCTTAGGGAACACCAACGTCACTAGCTTCCTTTACTTGTAATGCAGCTCCCGATAACCAGAAGCAGCTTTTGGACGATCTTCATCGAAATGAACTATTCATTAGTGAAAGCATTCCTATTTGGGTAGCATGTGCAGGATACACCTTTTTTTCTGTCATTTCAGTTATTGTAGTCCCTCAGATGTTCCCCGAGCTGAAATGGTATTACGTAGTTGTTGCTTACATTCTTGCACCTTCTTTGAGCTTTTGCAATGCTTATGGTGCTGGTCTGACTGACATGAACATGGCTTATAATTACGGAAAAGTAGCCCTCTTTGTGCTTGCTGCCATGTCTGGAAAGGAAAATGGCGTGGTTGCTGGACTCGTGGGCTGTGGTCTTATTAAATCCATTGTTTCAATCTCATCTGATTTGATGCATGATTTCAAGACCGGTCACCTAACTCTCACTTCTCCAAGATCCATGCTTCTCAGCCAGGCTATCGGGACAGCCGTCGGCTGCATTGTAGCTCCTCTTACATTCTTTCTCTTCTATAAAGCTTTTGATCTGGGGAACCCTGATGGTGAATACAGAGCCCCATATGCTCTCATCTATCGAAATATGGCAATTCTTGGTGTTCAAGGCTTCTCTGCCCTTCCCCACCATTGTTTGCAGCTCTGCTATGGGTTTTTTTCCTTTGCGATAGCGGCCAACTTGTTGAGAGATTTTACTCCCAAGAATATCGGGAAATGGATTCCCCTTCCAATGGCGATGGCTGTGCCTTTCCTTGTTGGTGCTTATTTTGCAATTGATATGTGTGTGGGGAGTTTGGCTGTTTTCGCATGGCACAAGCTAAATCGAAGGAAGGCCACTTTGATGGTTCCTGCTGTCGCTTCTGGCTTGATTTGTGGAGATGGGCTGTGGCTTCTTCCTTCATCAATCCTTGCTTTGTTTAAGGTTCGTCCTCCAATCTGCATGACATTCTTGGCAACAACATAGACTATGTTAATAACACAGTGAGAAAGATAAGAGAGTTCGCAGGCTTACATTTTACAAAACTAACTTTGTTGTAGTTGGAAACAAAAAAATAGAATTCCGACCAGTATAGTGTTCGATAGACGATAGACAATCTGTGTCTTCAATAGGTAAAAGACAACATTTTAGATACGTATCTATGCTGTTCTAAAGTAACGTACCTTATATTATATGAGCTTGAAGCCTAAGGAAAAGAGTTAGTTCTCATGCATATCAGTGTATGTAAAAGGTTGTAACAAAATCCAGCTTAGATGAAGAATAAAGAGCTATTCAATAAAGTGTTCCGAATTCAGGCAAAGCAACTTTCTGTTACTTGTACCTTTGTGTAGTGTCATTCAGACAATTTGGTTGTCTTGTTGGATACAGTTTTCTCAAAGTTGTTCTAATTGTCTTGTTCATACTTCAAAATATATGGAAATCTGTTTTCTTATATGTATACTGGTACCTTCTAAGAGCTGTCAGTGCTGAAAAACCGGACTGGACCGGACCATCCGATTGAACCATTTTAACCTGGAACTAGTGGCATGTCCAATCCCATCTGTATATTGAAATCGAATTTTCACCAGATACAATCTTCTTAAAGTTGTACTAAAATCCTTTTTGCTTATACATGTTTATACTTTATAAGAGCTAAAAACCGGACCATACTGTTGGACTGTTTCAACTACTGGCGATTTGTTCTGTATGGTATGTATAATAAAACCAGGTTTCTTTCGGACCGGTAAAAACCGGTTTTATGTCTGAAGCCATGCCATTACGATTATTTTTGCATTATTTCTGAAACCATGAACCTTTTTTTTTGGGGGCGGACAGCAGAATGTGAATAACAGCTACATATCCCGAAATTGTTAGCAAAGGAAACAATGCTGCAAGTGTGCTATACCAGGAGGAGGAATGAATTTTCTTCAACTCAACAGCGAAAGCTTTTGGCTTCTCATGAATTTAAAGATCCAACTGTAAGATTCACAGTTTCTTGTGCCATTTAGAGTTTTTCTTTTCATTTTTTTTTTTTGGGTGGGGGGGAGGGGGGCTGTGAAGATTAAACAATGGAAGGACAAAATTTTCTCATTGATGGGATTAAAACCTAAACTAGCTCATCTATTTAAGCTATTCAAAGTTTCAAACTTGATTTTCTGCAGTGCTTTGAGCTGTTAATATGTATTAAAAAATATAATATTTTAATGATATAATAGAAACACCAACATAAATATAATATGAATAAACATATGTATGAAATTTATATAATCTTATAAAGTATTAATGTATTAAAATTTATATAAATATCCTTAAAAAATAATATAAATACATATATTTAAAGAAAATATTATTATTAATAGGAATACAAATATATCACATAGAATACAAATCGTAAATATATTATTTCTCCAGACTAATTAAAAAAAATGAAATAGTACACGGTTTATGGTTTTGGTATTAGAGGTAATAGTTAAAAAAAGGCCCAAAATTCTAAGGACAATGGGCTGCTTCGGCCACTAAGCTCAAAGCTGAAGGGCCTCCTCCATGTCCATGAGGCTTACTTACATCGGTGTGCTCAAAGCTTCAGTCAAAAAGATCTTGACTAAACCAGTGATGTGGAGAACACGCGCCACCGGAAAAAGCGTGATGGAATCATAATGTTGTTGATGGAGTTGCCGTATAAATGGCGGGAGTCTAGACTGGGTCGAGATTTCACGTAGACTCAACAACCATCTTTCCCTTATCAATTGGCGTTTAAACCCTCCTACCTTAAACCCCACCCCGTCTTCCCCCATTTTGTCTTCCTGTAACCATTTGAGCTCCTCCTTGTAAATTTCTTCAGTTCTAGGGTTTTGGTTAATTTCAGGATCGAAAACTACTAGCTTTTTTCTCCTTCTTTTTCCCCCTTTCCTTTTGGGTCTGCTTTTCGAAGATAGAGGAAGTGGAAGAGTCGGAGCAGTGTTGGACTTTCTGATTCAATGGAGACCGCGGCTAGTGTCGCCGCCGGACGGAGTGGTTCGCTGCCAATGGCATCTCCGTCGCGGAAGGAGTGGCGTGCCGTTTCCGAACTTCACGTGGTTCAGAACCTTGGGGATGAAGTGGTGAATTCATCTAATCATGATAATTTTTGCTGTCGGTTTTATTTGGTTTCTGAGAAAAAATTGAAATTTGGATAAATTCTCTTTAGTATGAAATTCGTAATTGTTTTGTGACTGGAAAAAAGAACAAATACCTGCACTAATTTAATTTAACAACTGGTATTTGGTATTCTTCAGTGTTCCCTACGAGCCAAAAAAATTAGGGTTTACCTGTTTCTTTTTCCTTATCTTTTAGCTCTATTTATTTGTTTACTCTTTACTGGTATACCCTTTGATTATCATTCATCATTAAATAGTACATATTTTACCCTTTTCTCGCTAGTTTCTCATTTTTATAATTTTGGGCTTGGTTTTTGGATCATGTCATTTATATATGGTTCTCTTTGGTAGTAAGTTATGGTTCATAGGTGGTTAAATAATTCGGAATCTGAATTTGTTTTAAACTGTTTTAAGTGTTTGCTTCATCCGTAGAGTCAGAAATGTCAAACCTTGAAGGGCGGAATTGAGCATCAATTAAATGCTGATTAAGCTGTGAAAGGTTATAATTGCTATTTTTATTATTGGACCAGTGTTGTTGATGATTTCTTTTATTCAGATTTCTTGCAATGTGCAGGAATTTGAAAGGCCAACGATGGAACAATCTGATGAGAGAACCATATATGAGGTATATTTCATGGTATTAAAAGTAAAATATATTTTAGAACGATGAAAAGTAAACATGGTTGAAATCTTATTGAGGTGCAGCCTGGAAGAGAGCCTGCTGATGTTGACTCTTTTTCGATTAAGATTGATGGAAGTTTGGATGATGACATATTGCAGCAGCAGATTCACAATGTTAGTAGACAGAGAGAAGAGCTCCAACGGATGGAGGTTGAACTCCGAGCTCAGGCAATTGCAAGACCAAGGATCCTGGATATGCAGAGCAGCTGTGATGCTGAAATCGAGGCCCATGCCAACGCCACCGCGAAGCTTGAGGTTTGCTTTAGAATGTGATTCATAGTATTATTGTTCTGAACTTCAACTTTCAGAGAAAATAAATAAATCAAGTTTTAGCTGCATCTTTGAATTTTTATATGATCTTTCATTTATGAAAAGAAAAAAAAATTAAGTTTCATGTGTAAGATATTCTACATGTCTTGTTTGAAATGGTCTTTAAAACACCCATTGGATTCATCGACACTTGAAATTGTTCTTAGCATGCTACCATAGTTGTTAAATTGATATACTTACTGTGAATCTAAATTTATTTTCAAGAATTGGGTATTGAGTATTGTTCTGAGGTTATAGTAAACAATTTCTAACAACTTATACGTCTAAATCTTATTATAAAGTACTAGACTTATGTTGTACATATATCCGTTAAAAATAAAAAAAAATTAAAGTACTAGACTTATACAAGATTGAGTGAAAATGTGGCATAAATAAAGATATGATTATCTTTAAAATTCTCAACTTTCTTATTAATATTTTATATTTTTTAATTTTCAGAGAGTATATTACAATTTTTTTCCTTTGGGGGGGGGGGTAAAACTATTAAAATTGCATTTACATAATTAGTTCTGAAGTTTGACCATGTTTAATTGGCGCTGGTCCAAATTTACCATATGTATATCAAAGTTATCATATTATACAAACTGGTTCGCTTGTGTATTGATAAATAGATATTTCAAGATTTCATAATAAAACCAATTTTCGGTATAGATATGCATCAGTTTTGTAGGAGTCAAGTCATATTGTAAGCTACTACAATATTAATAACTACGCATGTTACAAGTAAATTCTACGTTGATGCTGTCTTTTTGCCCCTTTCAACCTGATTTTTACTTTCTGTGTTAGGAACAAATCCATGAAAGTGAGAAGATCATAAATGAATTGAAAAAGAGGATGGAAGAAAAAGATAGAGAACTGCATGCCATCAAAGTTGAAAAAGAAGAGGTCTGCTGATTTGTTCATTCTGCTTTGCTTTGGAGGATCTCCTTTTCTTTCAAAATAAGGAGTGGTCTTATCAGTCATGTATAAATTAGTGCTCCTTGTACTATATTGGTAGGCATGGGCAAAGGAAGACCTTCTAAGAGAGCAAAATAAGGAACTGGCAACTTTCAGGTGTGTGTTTGTCTTTTTGGTCCTTTTTTATTTGCTGTAAATATAAGCTTTAAAGCAGTACCATTGATGTGAATGTTTTATTTATATTCCAGTTGCTGTGACAGCAACACCATTGGAAGTTTCTAAACTTATTCTAGGGTTGATTTAATATATTAGCGTATATTTGTCTCTTAACTAGTAACTAGCAACTGCTGTTGTTGGTGACTATTTTTTAATACATTAAACTTGCTGCTGAGGTTTGAACTATCTGAAATTTAGATGCGTTCCTGTTCTTTTTCTTTCGCAGAAGAGAACGTGATCATTCAGAAGCTGAGAGAGCTCGACACCTGAAACAGATTCATGATCTTCAAGAGCACGTTGAAGAGAAAGAGAGGCAGCTTATGGAGTTGCAGGAACAGGTCCATATATTGCATGATTTTAATGCACATTTTCTTAATTTTCAATCCCGGAGGTTAAGGGGTGAATATTCTGCTTCACTGTGAAGTAGAACAAGTAACCCTAAGTAACAATACTCTATGATTGTAGCAACCTCAATTGTAGACTAGAAAGTAAAAATTCTCATTCTCAAGAATGTTAATTGTAGAAGCCTAACCTTCAAATAATAGGCCTACCATAAAACCGGGTTTTAAGTTCATGAGAAAGTAAAGTGTGCCTAACTCAAATAAAGACTGATAAAATAAACCAAAGAAACGAGTTCATTAATAATTTAAATCCTGTTTACTAAATATATCATCCCCCCTGGTTGAAAAGAACTCAACATTGAATGGAACAAATAGAATTACTTATTTTCATATTAACTTAATTTACAAGAGTGATGTTTTTCTTTCTCTGTTGGAAAAGAAGCCATGCAACAATTACAATTACCTGTATTGTTGATTGCTAGAAGACATCAAGCTGCATTTCCTAATGGTAGTCTTATTTTTCAGTATAGAGCTGCTCAAGAAACCATTCTTTATAAGGATGAACAATTGAGGGAGGTTCAAACTTGGATTTCTGGTGTCCAGGAGATGGATGCTTTAAACCACTCTTTACAGGCTGAACTGCGAGAACGTACAGAGCAATATAACCAGCTCTGGCATGGCTGTCAGAGACAGGTTGATGATCTTTTAGTTTCTTGTTTACACCTTCCTCTCTTTCCTTGACTAAATAGATTTGATGTAATTTCGGTGAATTTAGATTGATATTGTTTCTGGTCGTTTTAGTTTGCAGAGATGGAGAGACTTCATTTACAAACAATACATCAGCTTCAATTTGAACTGGCTGATGCAAGAGAGAGGAACAGTTCTTACACAGATGAATCGCATGCATCCCAAGCAAAATCAAAAGATTTATCTCAGTTTGGTAAAAATAATGGAAACCAAGTGGATTCCAATGGAAGTGTTTCAACAAATAATGCTTGGGTCATTTCGAATGGTGCATCTAACAGTGTTCAATCGTTTACTTCAGATGGTAATTCGCCAACTGAGGTAAGAATGCTGGCTTTTCTGATGTTTCATAGATTGTGTTTTAATCGGAAGTTTAATATTTATAACCATCTATATAGTGATTATAGGTGTATGTTTTTTATATGGTTATATATTTCATTGGAAAAATATGATATAACTGTATCTTTAGATTTATTGAAGTCACAATTTCTGCTCCCCTCCCTTCCTGTTTCTACACTCCATCTAATATTTAGTTTGAGATCGAGCTAGTAATCTCATTTTAGAATATTTTAGTTGTAAAGTTTGAGCTATTATTTGATAAATAGTCAATTATTTTGTTTCAAACTGTCTTGTTTATAACACTTTCTATTAGTTTTTCTCCTTATATGACTGTTTTTGCTATCAGAATCACAATGACCATATTCCTAGTATTCCAATTGCTCCATCATCTCTACTGGGGATGCCTACATACCTCCCACCTGGGCAGGTGACTGCTCTGCACTCATTTGTCATGCATCAACAAGGTTTTCCCCATTCTGTGGCATCTCAAGTTGGACAGTACTCAATGCCAACAATTTCATCCACCCAACAGTGGCAGAACCAACAGGTATGGTCAAACCAATGCATTGTCAATTTTCTCACGGGGTTTTCTTTGTTATATATAAAGGTGTTTCGTCATATGTTTCAGATTTCACCAGAGGGTTTCCAGCTATCTGCACAGAATCAAGTTCCACCATCCCCAACTGATCAAAGCTTTGTGAGGTCAGACTCAAAGTATGAATATAAAATGTCTGTCAATGAACAAGCCATTAGTCCAGACCATCTCAATCGTATTAGCCAAGGGCCAGACATCAATACTGTGATATCATCATCTGCTGTGAAAGCACAGGTTCTTTAAACCAAGAAGGTTCTATTCACGATGCTTAGTATTGTCATCATTTATTCTTGTAACTTGCCCCATTCTTTGCAGGTCCTTGATTCAATTAAATCAAGTTTCATTGTGGACCTCCAACCTGAGCCAAGCTTGGAGCAGGTTTCCTCACAATTTCATGGTGCATTGACATTAGGCACTCGTGAACAGAGCTGTGAATCCCAGGTTTGTTAATCTGAATTACGGAAAACTGGATGACTTTGTAGCTAGCCACCCTAAGGTTTGTTTCTTGAAGATTTTTACATATTTGTTGGCACTGGGATCATACTTTCTTAAGGTTTCATAATCTGATTGCTATATGATTTCAGTTATTTGTAATTGAGGATGACTATATTCGGCTTCAAGAGGGAGCACAGGAGATGATAGCGGCAACTGCAGCTGTTGCTAAAGTTGCTGCAGCTGCTGAAGCTCCATCTTCATACTCCTTTTTGCCTTCTGTTTCTGTTACACCGATTGCACAGCCTAATCGGCTAAAGAAAGCGCTTCGATCAATTGATTCCAATCACGTGAGGGAGAATGTCCTTTTCAAGGAGCATGCAGGCATCACTAAAAATGCATCTAATGGACAGCGGTTTGTAATGCAAAACCAACATCCCAATGGAATTTGTGTTGATGTGTCCGGAGGTTTATCCAATGTAAAAATATTGAACCAATCTAAAGATCCAAGTGTGACTAGTGTTGAAAGCATGGCATCTGGACATGGAAGGTCTAATTCAAATGTTGTCAGGAAACAGCAGGGCTGGTATGTAAAATCCTGCTGATAGCTGAAGGTCATTTATCAGTGGACGTTTTTGTGGCTTAAGCTTATTGAGTTTAATTGACTTGTAACATGGCAGGACAACCAGAGCTGCATTATCTTCAAGAAGATAGTGAAGTGCATTTACCTCAATTGTGAGATACTGTTTAACCATTGTGCTATACCAGCATTCCCTATTCTACTACTGGTCTTTCACCTTATGTCGCTCTGACTCTTCATTCTTATTCAAATACTTGTGTTTGATGCTGATATCCGATGCATTCAAGATATGAGTATAGACATATGATCCTCCAAATACATGGAGGAACTTAGAAGGAATTGAACATGCCTCTATTCAACTTTCACACTTGAGTCCAAGCAATTTAGGATTTACGAGCAATTTTAATTTTGCAACAGGCTAAGTTTGAAGCATTAATATAATGAAGTGCTGAGATTCTGCACTATTGCATTAGATGATATGTTTCTCCTTTTCTGCTGAGATTGAGTGAATATGTGAGATATAGCATACTCTGTCTGAGATATTAGATAGTTTTTGCCCTAAGCAGTTATAGAATTGTATGGGGCTAATCAGGCATTTACGGCAAGATCATCAGCTTAACAATTAACTCAACCTTAAAGCATACTTGAATTTCATGTAGTTTGTAATATCATCATTTAACTTGATAATTTGGAGATTTACCAATTTTAATTTTGTTCTGGCAGGATATATGCCGAACTGCAATATTCAGCTGTGGATCAAGCATTATGGAGATTGCAAGCATATTGGAAAATGATGTGTAGTTAAAATGGAACTACTGATCTTGGACATAAGCTGAATATTTAAATTGTTTTAAGCCTTTTGGCACTCCATTGTTGAATAACACTATACTACTGCCTGTTCCCTGTCCTATTCCAAGCTGCAGATCTGATTTTTCTGCTTAACCTATGTTGCTCCAGGTTTTCTTTTTTTAATATTCATATCCTATAGTTTATCTTTATGTTTGACTCCCCATATTTGGATAATGAATGATTAGTGTGCCTATTCAAACGATAAAGTATAAACTAACCTTTAAAAAGAACAAACTCGGTTGATATACTGTAGATATAGGTTAGAAAGTACGGTTATAGATTCGTCTATTTTAGGGATAATATTTATCCGGATGATTAGCGTGTTTTTTCTTCATGTGTGATTTGAGTTTAAATCACATTAGTTACCTTGTTATTAGTAATTTGTCTTTTTTTTTTTTTTTTTTGAAATTTACCAAAAAAAAATCTTTTAACTTGGATGGATAATTTCGTTGAAGTTAGCTTCAACCTTCAAATAGATTATAAACATTTAATTTAATAAAACTACATAATTCATTTTTAATTATTAACAAATTAAGTGACTTGCGTTTAAAAGAAAATAGCTAAATCCACATTCTTTGCATATTTTAACATGTCAACGAATTAAATGTCTAGAGAGCATTTTAAAAATATTTTTAAGTATATTTTTCAAAGTTTATTACTTAGAAAATTAGTTTTTCAATTGTAAGAATGAAAATTAAGTTTATTTGTCAAAATATGAAATATTTGAAACTTGAGGTTAAATTCAATTATTTATGTATAACCTAAATCCCTCAACTTAGATATTTTGGAAAATTTTTAAGTAAAGTAATTCCGAAAATTTATTAATTTTTGTTTTTTGTTTTAATTTTTGAAAAAAATTTGAGTTTGTAGTGGAGTTTGGCAACTCCATTATTTTTTTCATCAATTAATATTTAATGCATGTTTAATCATTATTCACGAGTTGATTTTCATATTTAATAGATGAATATTATATAGCTCCTATACATTTGAATGTTAACAATCATTGCATTAGATATAAACGGATGAAAAAGTAATGAAGTGAATTTTAACTTGAAATCATAATTTTATTTTTCGAAAGAAAAAAACATTTTTAACTCTTTTAATGCTTTTTTTTTATGAGAAATAATACACTTTATTTTGCTTTTCAAAGAAAATACTCTTGAGAGAGTTTGTACAAAGAAAAAAAAATATTGATGTTATCTTAAACTTATATCTTATTCTTTGTGAATGCTACAAAGAAAACAAAAAAAGAACCCGATAGCTTGATGATTAAGAGTATTTATCGCCTTAGGTGTAATCTGGATTCGAGTCACGCTAGTCGCGTTTATTGTTCGGATTTTACCCTGTTATTGTAATTCATAAAAAAAAAAAAAAAAAAATTGAAAACACCAATTAAATAACCAGCAAAAATCCTAAACATTTTTTTTAAACCAAGTATTGGATTAAACAAGGTGGAGTAGTTTGATAACCAAAAGAAACCCATTTACTTGTAAAGCGATGAAAGCCAAGAAATTAAAATAAGAAAGCTTAAGGTTTTGATTTTTCTTTTATTGCAAAAATGGATTATTGTTGACGGCAGCTTGATAGATATTGTGAAATCCAATTTGCTTTAGTTAGAGTTAAAGAATCAGAATAAAATGACTTAAAAAAAGTGGAAATGTGTCCACCTGCACAAAAAACTTTTTATACTTAAAAGTTACCCTAAACCACATCATCTTAATAAAATTTGGACCGCTGCTAGTTCAACGAAAAATTTTTAAAAATTAAGAGATTTCAATATTTTTTGAGACAAATTTAGTAATTTTATAAGAGTCAACATTATCAAGTTATACGTTATTAAGTTTTAGTAGCTCTAGTGGAAAAAATGATGTTATTTATTTTAAGGGTTTTCGGGTTCGAGCATTTGTGTGTGCAAGTTATATGTACGTTGTCAAAAGATCAAAAAAATATGAATAAAGTGTAAACTATAAAAATAATCATCTGGTTATTAAAATTACGGGGCTATAACATTTTGATCATCCATCCATTAACTAGCGGTATAATCTTAAAGGATTGATGACATGATATATTAATTCGAGGGTTAATATCTAATTTAATCCTTGAACTATAGTTAAAATATTCAGTTTGATATTTTTATAATTTTTTAAAATATAATTCTAAAAAAATAAAATTCTAAAAATATGAAAAATCTTTCAAAACTGAAAATTCATAATTTATTTTTATGAAATTATAAAAAAATATGTTTTTTAATTTATAAGCATGTGAAATTTTCATAAAATTCTAAAAATACATAAAATTTTATATTATTTCTAAAATGTAATTGCCCGTTTAAAATGTAGGAGACGCATTCTGCAATTGGGCCACGTTGGATCAGGTCCGGTCCGATCCGATCCGATGTTCTCCAACTTAAAAGCAAGGGCTTTCGAAATAGACCCACCAGAAGATCCGCAGACTGGAATTGAGATTCTCGCTGGACGAAGAGCAACGAACCCTAGCTAGTTTGCTGAGTTAGATTGGCCTAAGAAGGTTCGACCAACCTCTGCTTTTACTCCGGTAATTGACTCTCGTCGGGTCCCCTCCATCTTTCCTACCTCTCAATTCTTTGGTACAATGTCTTCATCTCCCCATTGCTCACGTTTCTATCTTGATTTCTTTTGGGGATTATCGCATTTTGATATTATTATTATTATTATTATTATTATAATCTGGTTAAAAATACTTGTGGTAATAGGGGTTGGATTTAAAAAGAAAGGGGGCGGGGGAAAAACTAGGAAAAACAATGCATTTTCAAGGGGATTATTTTTCTTCAATTTAGTTGAATCAGAGAGAGTAGGGAGGTAAAATGAAATAATGTGTCTGACAATCTTACCTCATCTGGTGACACGCATGCTTTGTTTATGATAGATGACAAGCGCTTGGACAAATTAAGAGCTTTTGCAATGATGCATAGGGGGGAATAGGAAGGGAGTGAGAGAATCAGAGTGGAAATCTTGGGTTTTGGGTTGTTTAATAGTTGGAGATTGTTTCTCCCTTTGTGAAGCTCTTGCAAAATGTTCATGGGTGGATGAGGAGTGCTAATTAAATTTCGAATCTTGTTATAGCTTTGCGGAGCTTCTTTGGAGCTAATGGGCAATGGAGGTTGTGGAGCACTGCTCTCTGTTGGAGGAATTGCTCACTTGGCGTCAGCTTGATGCTTTTTAGTTTGCAATCGTACATAGGGGTATAGGAAGGTAGTGGGAAAATCATGGTGGAGTTTCTGGTTTTGTTTCATTTTATGATTGGAGATTGTTGCTTCCTTATGAAGCACTGGCAAAATGTTCATGGGAGGATGAGGAGACCAAATTAAGTTTCTAATATTGTTATACCTTGTGGAGCATCTTCGGAGCAAATGAGCTATGGAGCTTATGGAGCACAGCTCTCTGTTTGAGGAATTGCTCACTTGAAGTGCTGGTTTTTGGTTTTGCAATAACCTTTTATCCGTATCTTCAGAGTAGATGTTGATGATAATGTGATATCTATGCGGATAGAATTAAATTAACTTTTTAATTGGGACTTTCTTTCTTTATTAATTTACTTCAATTTTTACACATGCAGTGAGATATTTTTATTAACTTTTTTCTATTACTGAAAATGAGTGGTCGCTTCTCTCGCACAATCTATGTTGGCAACCTACCCTCTGATATCAGAGAATGGGAGGTTGAAGATTTATTCTACAAGGTAGGTGTCAAATTTTCTTTTCTGCCAAATCTTTTTATCATATGAGACAGATATAACCTTTTCCTAAAGTGTTTTAATTGACTGCAGTGTTAATGTAATTGGAAATTCTATTTTCTTTTTGGTTGATTACTGGTGTTGTTCTATAACATGTGTATCTCATTTACAGTATGGTCGTATTTTGGATATTGAATTGAAGATCCCGCCACGCCCTCCATGTTATTGTTTTGTTGAGGTATATATCTAATCTTATATGTTTCCACAGAGGATGTGTATCTAAACTGTAACAACGTCTTTCTTGTTGTGTTTGCTTCATAGTTTGACAATTCAAGGGATGCTGAAGATGCAATTAGGGGTCGAGATGGTTACAACTTTGATGGTTGTCGTTTGAGGGTAATAATAAGCTATTGTTATTTTGATGTGTAGTTTATTGACATACAACTTTTTTCTTGATTTACTTTTCATTGTAATTGATGTAGGTTGAGCTTGCTCATGGTGGTAGAGGACAATCCTCAAGTGATCGTCGGGGTGGATATGGAGGGGGTGCAGCTAAATTTGGCGTCTCCCGCCATTCTGAATATCGAGGTCCATCTAGTATTTGAACTGTGTATTCCTAATTTACCTATCTGGTTTTATATGTGCTAAGATATGGTTGTCTGCATTTTGTTGGGCCTGCAGTTATTGTCCGTGGGCTCCCTTCTTCTGCTTCCTGGCAAGATTTGAAGGTTTAAGAACTTTTAAAACTCTAATAAGCTTTTAGACTTTGTTAGTTCTTCTGTAATTCTTACCTATTTTCTAAATTCTTCTCAGGATCACATGCGAAAAGCTGGTGATGTGTGTTTTGCCGAAATTTCGCGTGACAGTGATGGTATGAACAAAGGATGCATATTAATGAAGCATTTTCAGTCCATAGTTTACTTTATAACCCTGTTGCTCCCTCAGTTTCTTATTGTTTTTCTCTTTTAATTTGATATTCACACATCTAATTGTTTCTTTTTCAAATTCAATTTGCACTAGAATGTTGCAATGTCATATTCTTATCTCCTTATGAGGGCACACTTATATGGATGTTTTTGATGTTCAATCTGGCTGATGCTTAGAATTAAAAGATCAATTGTTCCTGCCACTTCCCCTTTCTATGCTTGTAGGGAGCATCTGATTCTGATTTATGAGTTGTTCTCTTCATGTTTTGAATTGGTTGAAATAGTTCTTATGTCTTCATGATTTTTCAACGAATTGACCAAGTTCTTAGGCTTTCATGATTTTGAATGAGTTTTCATTTGTTATCTCTCTCTTTTCATTCAGGAACTTTTGGTGTTGTTGATTATACCAATTATGATGACATGAAATATGCCGTAAGTGGTTTAGAGAGAATTTTCGCTTGCTGTGAATTTATGCTTCTTCAGCTTTTATAATTGAACTGACGAGTTCTAACATGATACAGATCCGCAAACTTGATGACACCGAGTTTAGAAATCCTTGGGCAAGGGCTTATATTCGGGTAACTTGGCTATGCATTATTCTACTGTTATATACGTTGTTACGTTCTCATCATTCTTTTTAAGCTGTTAAATGGTGCTAAAACGGAAGAATTTTATAAACAAGGACTATTCCATTATCTATGTTGCTTAATCCTTGAAACCTCCTAATAGTTACAAAGTTATAGTTCCTATCTATACGTTACACATCTGAGATTAATGCTTGTACCTTGAAGTTGTGAAAACATGAATCAATGTGGTCCAGCCATCCCTCTAAATTTCCTTTTTCTGTAATTATTCTGTACCTCTATTTCTCCCAGGAACCCTATTGTTTCTGAAAGTTCCCTCAAGTTATAGGATTTCTGGCTTTATGACTGTCACAATTTTGAATATTTGGATCCGGCAACTAATTATGCAAATTGCTTGTTCTTTTGTTTTGTTCACAATCTGGAATTTTCAAAACCAATTCTTATTTTGATAAACCTCTGGGGTTTATTTGTTCATCTATTTGGATAGGTGAAGAAATATGAGAGCAGTCCATCCAGGAGCCGAAGTAGGAGCCGCAGCGTTAGGAGAGATCGGAGGTTCAAATCCTATCTTTTTCTTCTCTTTTCAGTATTCTTAATTTTTTTTCCTTCAGAAAAAATAATTAAATGGACGTCAAACCTCCCATCTTATCCTCACCCATTCTCTTTCTAATAATCAGTAAATCAAGGGAACGGTCTGCATCCAAATCTCCAGTTAAATCCAGATCTGCCTCCCCTGTTAAGTCACCCAGGTAACTTGCCGTTACCTTCTTTGCTTTATTATTCATTTTTGCTGTTTTTCTTACCTTTTATGAAACCCTTCCCTTGTTTTTCCCATTTTTCATTCATTGGTTCAGAGCGAGATCGAGATCAAGGTCAAAGTCAAGGTCAAGGTCAGGATCTCCTGAAAAGGTAGGCTAATTTGGGTTCCCGATATTCGATGCTAATGGGTCATGACTGTCTTTATCATTGTCACTCTAAAATGTTGATTTCTCTTGGTGGCGCTTTTATAGAGGTATATATGAGGTTTACAGTCAAACTAGTGCATTACTAACAGTAGGACACGATATGATTTTACCGTAGGGAAATGTAAACTAGATCTTTTTCAGATGGCTATCTTCTTAATCTTATTTATGCAACCGGTTTTATTTTCAGGCCCAACCGGTTAGCGACTGATGCACATACAACAATAAATGTCCAAAACTCCAGCTTGGCTTAGCTGAATTGAGTAGAAGGGGAAAGTTTGATTGCATCATAACTAAGAAGAGTATTGCTGGGTACTGTCTATGAAGACAATATGGGTATTAATGGAGTTTGTGGTGATGTTGCATGAATTTATATAGAACTGAGTTGGATCATTTTGTCATTTTGATAGTAACCTTTTTTTTTTTCCTTTGTTTCAAATTTTATTCATCTTTTCCTGGTTTTCGACCGCGAAACTGGACTTCCTTGCATGAAACCGGATATTTATGTTGTATAGAAAATCCGAATCTATTTTGGTTAATGAAAAATTTTCCAGTTGCTTGTACTCGTATATGATTTTTTTTTTTAATAAAAAAATTAGGTTTAAACCCTAACGCCGGAGTTTTTTTAATTTCTTTTAATAATACAAATTGATATAGATTTATAATACTATTAATACATCAAAACTTATAAAAACACGTTTGTTATTTTCTTAAGCCAGCGCATCAACGGTGCTTCTGTGTATTTTACTTCACGGATCTGGTTGTAGATTTAAAATTATACATATTTTCTATATTTATTAGATGCTTTAAGGTGTATATGGTTGAAGTGTTTCTATTGTCGTTTGATTATTTGTTGGATAATTATACTTATTTGAATTGTGAAAAATTAAGATTTTTAGATTTAAATATGTATTTTCTTTTAATTTGATACTTCTCAATTTGGTGTTCATATTTTCATTCTGGCGCACACTTTTTATATTTTGTCCAAGTGGTAGCGTTAGCCAATTGAAAATGTGATGATCACCAAAAGCCTTTCGTAGTTGAATGCCAAGTAAATATGTTGGATAAATTTGTTTTCTTATATTTTGAGAAGAATCCAAGATGAAAAAAGGGAACTCCCTTTACCTCTTGCAATCTCATTTTTGTCATCTTCGCCAAACCAAAAGCACCATAGCAATTTGCTGAGTAGGGTTCAAAATCTCTAAAATGTACGTCTTTTTTTAATCAAATTCAAATACCACACTAAATAAACCGACACAAATATCGCATTAAAAATTTTATCAAAATTTATTAAATTTAATTTTACAATTGACATATTATAAAATTTTAAAAAAATTAAATTGTAAAAATTATAAGTATATATATATATATATTAAAAGCTACAATAATTATGCAAATCTATAACATCCACGACCCCTTTTTCTTCACTAAATTGCAACATTTTAATGCTAAAAAAAGCTTATAGGCCTAAAATGCCTAAGAAAAAAAATTCAATAAAATCCTTGACTTAACTCACTCACAATTGAGCAAATTTAGAAAATCAATTAAGCTCATCTTTTAACCTCATTGTTGGTTTAATTGATGCATATTCTTTTTAAACTTAATTGATGTTTAAATTTCAATTCCATGGGATTTTGGCATCTAAACAGTAAGGTTATTAAAATGTGTTAATATGACACTGACTAATAGCATAGTTACATGACATTTTTAAATAAAAAGATCTAAAAATATTTTATTCGAGGCCCATTTGGCCCATTATCAGTTGAAGAAAAAAACTGATCCAAAACGAAATCAAAGCCCATTGGCAGACTTTCTCAACCGAAAACCCTAGACCTCTCAAGATCTGGATTATCACTCCATATATGTTTAAGCCTTCTTCTAAGTCCCCAGTCTCTGAGATCTCAACGCATACCAAACTCTAGCGCCAAGGTAGCTTCCCTCTCTTTTCTATTTTATCTCTTTTTTTTTTTTTTTAGTTTCTATTCGGTTAAATGATTGCATAGCATACTATTTATATGATTGATTCGTAGATTTCGTGTTGAAAATCTCGAGCACAATGGCCACCGGTGAACTCGCCTGTACTTACGCCGCGTTGATTCTCCACGACGATGGAATCTCAATCACCGTACGCTTCCACATTTTATTTTCATTAACTGCCTTATGTAACTAATTTTCGTTGTTTCTTTATTTTTTCTGCTTTGTTTATGTTTGAGAAATGTTTTGTAGGCCGAGAAGATTGCTACATTGGTGAAGGCAGCAAACTTGAGCGTTGAATCTTACTGGCCAAGCCTTTTCGCCAAGCTCCTCGAGAAAGTCAACGTCGATGATCTCATCACCAGCGTTGGCTCCGGTGGTGGTGCTGCCCCTGTAGCCGTTGCTGCTGCTACTGGTGCAGCCGGCGGCGGCGGCGGTGCTGCGGCAGCCCCTATTGTTGAAGAGAAGAAGGAAGAAGAGAAGGAAGAGAGTGATGATGACATGGGATTCAGCTTGTTTGACTAGACACAGATCTTCCCAGTTTGGATTTTTCTTTTGTTTTGTTGTTTGAAATTGCGGAATATTAGGACTCGTTTTAAACATTAGTTGAATTTTTGTATTGGGCTTTGAGAACATTTGCAGAGATTCAAGAAGTTACATGGTTAATCTTACTTGGTTTAATTGATATTGCCATTGAAGTTGTTCTTTGTTTCAATGAGGTTTCAATATTTTTATCTGGGTAATGAAACCGCTGTTGAATGATATCTTGCTGGTAATCAAGTTGTTTAGGACAATGGTAATGTCAATGTTGATACTTTCGTTTGCATTTTGATCCTTGTATTTGTCGTTCTTTTACACATTTTGATGATTCTGAAGCAATCTCAAAATAGTGGGTGCATATACCGCCGCCATGGGGATAGGGATAATGGTTCTGATTTTTGTGTCAAGTAAATTCCTAGTGTGTATGCTGTGCCATCTTTTCTTTATTACTGCCTGGTTTTGAGTTTGGACTGTCTATATGGATCCAATACCACAGTGAGCCCATATCAGATTGAATATTAAATTATTGTGTACAGACTATTTCTATTTTTTGTTTTTGGTGAATACAGACTGTTTCTATTAAGTTACTTTAAAGCTGCCACCCTTGTCCACCATTCCTCCTGGTTAAGTTGGTGAAGTAGGGTTTCATCTGCTGAATATACTTGGCAAAAGTTTGAGATTCAATAATTTTCTTAATGCCTTTGTTCCTACTCCATATAATGCATTCTTTAACTACGTGATGGATGAGCTTCAGTTTCACTGCAGTAACGTTTTCTAGCACCATTCCAAATTTTCTCAAGCAAAAAACCCACACTCATTGATTCATTATTCTTTCTCCATTCAACCACCATATTATAACTTTCAATTGGGATGCTTTCTCCTTGGACCTTCTGCACTCACCTTGCTGCCCTGTTTAATATTAGTTCTCTCCTTATAAAACCAAGTGACAGCAAGTTGATAAGTTCCAATTGACTGCTGCATAGCAGCCACGCCTTGGGTTGTGACATGTTTTAAGAGTTTATGGACCAGGGCCTTTATGTTTACCTCTGAGTTACAAGCCTATGTATGAAGGTCTGTATAGTAATGCTAATGTTTTCGCTTCATTTTACACTTGGTAATGTTGGAGATTGTAAAATATTTCCCCTCCCAGCAGTTTTGGGTTTATCCTTTTGTTTTCCTTTTGGTAGTAATTATTACATAAAGTATGGGTTCGTACCAATTGCACATATTAGTGGCCGCATCACGCATATGCTAATTGCGGTAGTCTCTGGTCACTTCTAGGTTCCAACTTCCAACTTCCAACTTCCAACTTCCAGAACCCTCCACTCTGATAAATCAATTTAATAACTATATTTATCGTCATTAAATATATTAATATATGCTGATCTGCAATAATCATAAATACATATGCAATGATACGATTTTTTTACATTTTTGAAAGAAATAATTTAAATATTTAAAATAAGAAATAACCATGAGCTAAATAATAATTTCATTAAATAAAATGAAAGATGCTTATACCAAGAAAAACGAATCACTAAAAAAAAGAGTAAATACGGATGTGATTGAAAATAAAATAGCGATGAGGATTTAGATTACCTATCCGTCGTTGACAACAGAATCTTGATTAGTCCTAAAAAACCCCTCCCGAATTTAATCCCAGCTTTTCGCATCGCCGCGTGGACTGGACTTCGACGACTCACCACCCTTCCAGATCATTCTCGTTTTTTGTTTCTTATCCCATGTGTCTTCTTCTTCTCATCTTCCTTTTCCGCCATTTAAATCCCCCTCCCCTTTCTTCCTCACACCGCAAATTCATCAATACCGTTGAAAGAGCCTTCAAATTCATACTCCAAACAAGTTTATTAACTGCCAAATCGCCGCTTCTTTTTTCCCGACATCAATACCTTTGTTGTTTACGATGATGATGTCTATGTTCAGTTCGTGCGAAGCGCTTTTGTTTGATTCTCACGGCCAGAAGATGAAGTACACGGCGACTTCGACTCCCGATTGAAAAGGCGAAGCCCAATGAAGTTTCTTGTTCAGAAGGGAACAAGAAAGAGACAACAGAGTCTAAGAATTTATCGCCGTCGTCGTCCGTTGTTAAGACACTGCGAAAACAACGTTTACGGCCGAGGTTTGCGCCGGGGCTTGATGGCGTTCACTGTTTCGAGACAATTGTACCATACTGAAAGGATTTCAGTTTGTTGTATATTTGTTGATATAAATTATAAAATCATGCATTCTTTTTTATTCATTTGGATCTTTTGAATATATTAATGTAATTATATTTGTTCATATTTTTTAATATTTTGACAAAAAACACATGTTTTATATGTGTAGGTGTTCGAATTTAGAGATTTTTAATGTGAATAATATTCTTTTGTTCACTTAAGTTAGATATATTCAATTAAATCTCTAAATACTTAAAAAAAAAAAGAGTTAATTTTCTCATTAAACAAATACTAAAAAATGAATTTATCTAAATTGTTTATCTTCAAAATTAGTAAAGATATAAATCTGATCAATAAAGAGATGCCATTGCATAAACTTTCAAGTTACTTATATAATTAATTTTTGGATACAAAAGGTAAAAGCATAAAAAGCAGCGTATGGTCAAATGGTTGTTGCTTGTCGTGCCAATGTGTACAAGTATATTGCTTCTTGATCCATATGGTGCGATCCCCTGTTTCATCGCTTCAGGTATTCACTCGGGCTTGAAAAAATGAATTTGAGTACAAAATTAAATTTTTTAAAATATAAATTTTATAGTGTTTTATATTACGTAATTTATAACATATTAAAAAAATAAAGATATATTAAATATGTTATAAAAATTTCAGTAAATAAATAATATAAAATTATTAAATATTTAATTAAAACAATATAAATGTTTTTAAATTTTTTTTTAAAAATATTATGGATATATTTAAAATGATTTTGAGTTAATTTTTGCAAATATAAAAGAGTTTGGATTAAATTTTAGATTTATATTTCAGGTTGATCCGACCTTAGATAAATATTAAATATTGCTTAAACTCGGCTCAAATCCGATCCGATCTAATCCATTAATACCTCTATCTGTCACAAATTACTTGAACTTGACTGCTCGGATGATCAATGTCGGATATCAGTGATTTTAATTCGAGCTTAAACAAACATTAAATATGTTAATATTATACTTAGACTTGACTCAAACCCGATTCGACTTAACTCATTAATACCTCTATCTGTGACAATTTATTTGAACTTGACTGTTAAAAATGACCAACGTCGGATATCAGTGATTTTAATTTTGGGTGGGGTTATTCTGTTTGTATTAGTCCACCTCCTATGCGAGCCATCTACCAGACCGAAACTAAGTGGAAATGGTTCATTTTAAACAGCGCTGTCTGGGTAAGAAGTTTACAGTGCAACTTGGACTGCCTCTGCCTTGTGAATGTTTTGCAGAGTGTGATCTCATTACTTAAATTATCAATTAAAACAACGGTCCCTCCATAATTCAACTGTCACCACACCTAGCTTAAGGTCTTGCTCTATCTTCAGCCTGACCACAAGGAGCCTAATGATAAGGATTGAGATGGACGAAGAAAACCAGTGGGTGTTAGCACCTCCCAAAAAATGGTGCCTGAAGAGGACCTATCAGTAGGCTATCAAAAGCGCGAAAAACTTGATTGTGTCGTCTATGCTCTATTCTTTGCCAAGGTCAACATCACAAGTCATGGTACCGTCGCAACTTAATTTAAATCTGATGGAGGGTACTTTCTGGAAATCAAGAAGGGGACCTTGTGGAGATGGGAAACACGTCCTGAATTGAAACGATCGGAAAGTGAATGCCCAAAATGGTAAGAAGAGAACACCCAAAAAAAAAACAGTCAACCAATTGGAGGAGGGGTCCTCCACTCAACTATGAGTATGCTTGTCGATGGTTAGATCGACCGGTTGCACCGGTGCTCCAATTGGAGCGTGCCATAAAATGTTAACCGTTAAACAAATTAAGTTAATTTAAATATCGAATTTTATTATAATTTATATAAAAATGTTTTTTTTTTTATATTTTGATATTTATTTTGTGTGTGTGTGTTTTTTTTTTAATTTTTCATGATTGAATTCATCTTTACGCTTGTTTATGGGTCTGATCGGCCCGACCCTAATTTCACCTAAAAACTGAGAGGATTTGAATAAAAATATAAACTTGAAAAATATATTTGAACAAAAAAATAAAGTTAGTTTAGAAAACGGATCAAGCCTCGAATAAGATTTTTTTAATCTGACCCGACTCGATTCAAAATTACAAAAAATATTATTGTTTTCCATTGTACCAATTTTTTTAAGCTAAATTAAATTTAAATATAAAATTTTATTAAAGCTCGACCCGATCCATTAATAATTTCAATCCTCAACCATTTAAAGTAAAAATCGATGATCTAAGAAAACTTGGTTGGTTCTTTTAAAATTTTCTCCAACCTAACCAAAGCGTGAGTTTTTTGAGCGGCATATTTAGTTTTTAATGAAATCAATCAACTTTCAATTTGTTAAACTTATTCCCAAAATGCTTTCGGCCATAACGGGGCGAAAAAAAATCGCGATAAATTCGGACATCAACAAAAATCTTGTGGAATTTTGGATAAAATTCAGATTCTTTCTCTTTTATATATTTAGATTATATGTAAAAAAATCCACTAGTTTGTTGTATCCTATTCGAAGCCGCCTTTTTCTGTAAATACATTAGCCCTTCAAATACCATTTCCGTAAATATAAATAATTCCATCCCTTCCAATCTTTCGTCATTCAATTCGCTTTGCTTAGAAAGAAATTTAGATGATTAATTTTTCATTCCTTTTTGAAAACCAAATCTTTCGTATCAATGGCTTCCACTACAGTCTATGCCGCCATCCCAGCTGTTGCCATTGCTGCCGCCGGGATTTATTCTTTTGCTCGTCATTCCAAAGCCAATGTAATTTTTTATTTTATATATATATTTGGTTGATGAGTTGGTTTTCAGAGCCGAAATCGATATGAATTTTATAACGAAGTTGGTTGTTTGTTACTTATTTCATGATGGTTTTTTTTTTTAACTTGTTCAGGAAATCGGAGGCGCGGGGACTCGGTGGTCGATCGGGAGTACGCCGGCGAAACGAAACGGAAAGGTGAAGGACACACCACTGCCACCAAAGGTGGCGCCGCAGTTCGATGGGTTGAACTGTTTCGAAACCTTGGTGGGATATTAGCTTTTACGTTTTATAGAATCCGCTGTTGTTGCGAGCTGGAAATTGGTGCTTCTTGTCGATAATGAAGATACTACATAGTGATTATATGTTTCCTGTTGAGCTGGAAATTTATTGTTTATTCATTCTCCGGGTGCCCGTACACATCCGAAAATTCGTTCGAAAAATGAAAGTTTAGATAAGATACGAAGTCCGAAAAATAATTTTAAACAAAATTTAAAGTCTGTATTTTATATGGATTAGATTTTGGGTAAAATTTTTTGTCAGGCCGAATACTTATAAAAAATTATATTAATTGTATATGACAAATAATAAATATATTTTTTAATTTTATATTAAATCATTAATCCAAAAATAATTAAATTTATTATCTAAAACTTAAAAAGAAATTTACCCAATTAAATAATCCAACCTAAACTATAAAATTTTAAAAAATATATTTAGTGTAATAAAATATTTATTATATTTATTTTTGTTTTTAACATAATAAAATTTTTATTATATTTATGGTAGTATTTTTTTTAATATATTTTTAACGTGTTAAAAAAAATTATTTTTAGTGTTTTAATGCATTTAGAGTATTATATATTTTTTAAAAAATTATTTTTAATAAAAATTAATCTAAAAAATTAAATATGGGTGGATCAAATTGCATTTAAGTTTAGTTTTCTTAAATTGAATTGGATTTGAGTAAAAATAAATAAATTTAATTTTCGAATAAATCAAATCTGATCTTAAAAAACTAATCCAAATACCTTGCATGAATCTAAATCTAGCCTGACCATAATCACTTCTAACTCATTCTTTACTTGCGCTAAATTTTACAATGTTGCATTAGATTTTTATATGATTACATCTGTGTAATTATTCAATTGATTTATTCACTTTCATTATTGTTTTAATGAATTGTTTGTCTAATAAATTTATACACTTTCACAAATTTAATTTTACTTAAAAAAATTATAATTACATTCATATATGTACTATAAAATTTATTTAACCAAGAATCAAAATAAATTTAAACAATTTTTTCATCAAACCTCAAATTTTAAAGCTTCCTCAAGCCGACATCTCTTTTATCGATTATCTTGTTTAAATGGCGAAGCAATACTTTTATGTTGGATGAGTTATTTGTAAGGGCCAAAACTGTACAAACGCTGTACAGGGAGAAGCAACGAAATTATTTAGTTTTATTAATTTAAGATGTACATATGATTTTTTTTTTTTTTTAATTACGATTTAGATTCATGGTATGGTATCTGGCTAGCTTTCCAGGTAAGTGCTACCCAACATAATGACAATAAATAAAAATGACATCTTCCCATCTCCAACATTATAATGATAAAAGAGAAAATGACATGAAGGTCAAGATCCATATAAAGCCTGGATGGTAGTGGTGGCAAGTAATCATAATGACAATGTTGATTAGGTTACAGGTGACCCAAAACAGAATGAATCAAAACTAATTCTTGAATTTCAGCATTTATAACTCTCTCCTTTCACACACGTGTACCAGCTTTGCAGCTTATATTCCGTATGTGGAGTCAGGAGTGGAGACTCATGAACCAGAATTAAAGGGTGTTTCAAAGATTGCATGGTTAAATGTCTATGCAAATCTGTGATATCTTACCATCTGTTGATTTCTGCTTACTGCTTCATGCAACTTTGTCAGCTTTGACAAGCTGAAATCGCCTATAAGCATGCAATCAGTGGCAATGTACTATTATTATATTGTAGACCTTTGATTTGTTAGCTGCTATGTATCCCAGCATTTCTTTGTTTGCAGTGTATTATATATTTTTATATTGCTCCTGTCTGTTTCCATTTTTTCCATGGTATGGACGTATGGCTCTCAGAAAATTCTCCCAAAACCTGAAAATTTAAAAACACACCAGCATTTGACACTTGTACTCAAGTAACATAGATTCTTTGTCTGTCTAATGGAAGTTCAAAGCAAAGCAGAAGTGAGAAGAAAGAGTAGTTAAGTGATGTTAAAGCTGGGAATGAAGCCTGTTACTGGTGTAAGCAGTAGTGTCACCATTAAGAGAGCCAAATGTGTTCAAATTCTCTGGTTTTCTTTTCAAGTATGTGGACGTGATGAATGGTAGAACATTAACCTAGATTCTCTTGGATTCAGCTGCAGCTTTTCATCTCAAAAACAAGCTTTCATGAGGTAATATGCATATATACTCGTGTATAATACAACAACTAAATTTATGTACTCGTATCATATACATAAACGTCAGCACTCAAAAAACATAGCTGCAGCCCTAACTAGATACGATCCTCCAAATGGGGACAAAAAAAGGGTGATGTGCTACTGTGAACTATACACAACGCGACAAGTAGCATCAAGTTACAAGGCCTTTGTTGTGCTAATCAAAACTATGAACAAGATTAACATCACAGCTACCCGAAAAACAACAGCAAATGGTTTACGTGAGTGATGCACTGAAAACAACTTTGACCACCGAGATGAAGTCTCTTTACGAGCTGAAACAATGGTCTTTGAACCCAAAACAATGCTGCAATCAGCATTACAGCCGACAATGATATCCTTTTCCACTACTTTTACCTCCTGCAAAGACAACTTAATAAGGTCGGATACATATCTGGATTTGACAGTGGTTTTATACTACATCAGTCACAAACTTCTCACCTTTGTAACAACTGATTTTGAATCATCTTCTATCTCTACATCACTCCGGTTATATATTGCATTGTCACAGTGAAGTGAGTGGACCTCAAGTTTACATTGCAGCCGTAGCCTTCTTGATGCATTACCCTGTGCCAAGGCATTCTCAGAATCCAGTTGACTTCGAGAAGGGCGAGACCTGGTCCTGAATCCAGTGATAGCACCATCAACATCACAAGATGTATTCATATGATTGCTAAATTCTCCATCACTATTTGGCACATTATAGAACGGCACTGGAGGCACCCCGTTGACAGTGTCTGTCCCAAGCTGAAACAAAAGGGAAATTCTTGATGTTAATATAAACAAAGGGTTTTACTTAATGGTAGAAAATGTAAATATGCATATCATATGAATGTTCGTAATTCATAAGAGCATGAGGCATAACATTTGAATGATCTTGATGTACTACAATGTTCAGTGGAAACTAGAAAGAGTATGATAAATGACATGTAACTAGTTTGCCTCTACTCACCAGCACTAGGGCCACTTCAGAATCAGATTCACTGCAAAATCCACCATCCTTGGTCGTGGTCGTATGGGTCTCAGATTCTGAATTCTTCTGACTACCAGTGTCATCACCATGACAGTCATCCGAATTTTTAAGTATAGACTCCAGGAAGTTAGAAATATAAGCATCATTTTCGTTTGTGCAATGACCAAATTCCACATTGTAACAGTTTTCCACATGATCAAACATCCAAGGTGCCTGCTCTGCTTCAATCTGATTATGTAATGGAGAAAATAGTGGCTCCATCATGGGATCGTAAAAATTCTTCAAAGCTTCCTTAAGTAGAACCTGAAATTGAATAACATAAGTGCTACAGAAATGGTGACAAAATCTAAATCAAAATACAGTTTTCTCGTTCCCTCACCTCTGCAGGGTCTATTTCAGCCACTTGGTCCATTTCGTTATAATTATCATGGTTGTCAACAGCATTTGAAATCACTTCATCGGCCAAACTGGCAAGACATGTTTCATTGGTATCGGAGGCTTTATCGGCTTCCTGTTTTACCGTAGGACAGTCTTGAGGCACTTCTAACTCTGACACCATGTCTTCAGTAGGAGACAACACAGATGGATCAACTTCACCACCATTTATATCTTCAATGGTCTCATCTTGTTTCTTGAATAGACGACAAATTACAAAAGCATTCTGCAGGAAAAAACGAAGAATACATGTAAGTAAAGAACTTCTGCTTGTACAAATTAGCAGAATTGAACTACCAATTGTATGAATCAAAAACAGAAATTGATGCAAAGGGGATTCGAATTAGAATCAAAAGAGCGGTAAGAGAAAAGGAGGAACCTGTCCAGGTTTGGTACCATCAAGCTCATCGAGTGTAGTACGATACTCATGCATAACCCAATTGGTTCGTTTTCCCCTAGGAGCCCTCCCGCTGTAAAACACCAGAGTTTTCTTCATGCCGATCAAGGTGGAGGCAGACTTGATCTTGCGGTCTTTACCCGTAGCTTTCCAGTAACCAGCCTTGGTGGCCCTATTGAGCCTTTTGCCGGTTGGGTACTTCCGGTCGAGTGGGCAAAAGAAGAACCACTCCGGATCTTGGTTTTTTATAGCAGACAAGTCAGGCAAATCCCAGGGCTCGCATTTACAAACATCAATTTCACGAATAATTTCAATCTCATCGCTTTTATTTCCGTTTATCTTAGACCGTAAATAAAAATCGATCAGTTCCCCGTCAGTCGGTCGGAACCGGAACCCTATTGGGAGTGAATTCGGTAAGAGAACACCCATTGCTAAAATGCTGCTAAAATGAAAAGTGAAGAGATAAAAAGATTGATTTTTAGGGAGATTTTCAAAACAATCAATAATTTTTTATCATTTGTTGATGAACAGAGAAGATTCAGAAAAAAAATGAAGAAATGGGGGAGTAAATTACTAGGTAGAAGGGTTTAGGTAAGAGTTTAAAGAAAAAGGGAGATGGCCCATTCGTCTATTCATAGGAACTGTGAAGGAAAAAGACAGGAAGCAGCTTAGAAATTCACTATATGATTACCCGCGCCGCGTTTCATACGCGGAATTTGTAGTTCTAGATGTTAGTTAATTTGTTTTGGGTAAACTGCACACAAGGTCACTGTAATATTAATAAATTTACACATTGATCACTAATTTTAAAAAATTACAAAATAATCACTGAAATATCAATAAATTTACGCTCAAAGAGTTACTTAAAAGATGTTACTTTTATTTTTTAAAGCGTCCGGAAAATAACGTGGTTATTATATTATATTATATATGATAAACAATTATTTAATTGCATCATCCATTTGTTAAAAACATATAATTTAGTGGTTTAAATAAAAAAATTTAATAATTTAATAATCATTTTATAACTTTTTAAAATTAAATAACTAAAATCTAGTTAAGTAATAATAATTGTAATAAATATAACACTAATAAAAAATATATTATAGGCTGTTGAATTTTTTAGCCTTCACAATGTAGTTTAGAGTGCCACAAGTATCTTACAAACTTTATTATAAAAAATAAAAAATTAGATATATAAATAAATGTGACATTTGTCACATTCTTAATCCACTTATAGAATTTTAAAAAATTCCACACATAATGTATTAAATAATTATCCTAAAATTATTAGGCATAATGAATTTTTTGGCTCCCCGACTTTATAAATAAGTTGTTTTAGCTTTTAAACTTGTATTTTTATCAAATCATCCAAAAATAAATAGAAAAATTACTTTTTTTAATTTTACTAACATGACACACATGTGGATGACACATTAGCATTTAATAATTTTTTAATTTTGAAATATTAAAAATATATATTTATAATTTTTATACTTCTTAAATAATTTTAATAATTTTAATTTAAAAAATTAATTAAATGCTTACGTGTCATCCACGTACGTGTATGTCTAATCAAAATTAAAAAAATTAATTTTTTCATTATTTTAGGTGATTTAACAAAAAAACACAATTTTAAAACTAAAAAAAAATTTAAATAAATGACTAAAATATTTTTTTTATAAAGTAGATAGACCAAATAAGTCATACAAACCATTACATGTTTATCAAATTTGAAACTTTTTAAATTTCAACCATAACCCAATTTGATCCATAAAGACTTCTATCATTTTCATTTATGACCTGTGTGTCTATGATAGGACATGAAACAACATTACATTACAATAATATAGGATTAAAATATGTCATGTCATAAATTATGAGGATTAGGTGGGATAATAAATTTTTTTTTTTATCTTTATAAGTAATCGAGAATTCAATATTCATTTTATATATGAATTAATTTTGAAATTCGTGATCAATATTTATTCTTAATGTACTTATAAAACATTTAATTTTTATTTAACAATCATAAATATTTCCAAAAAGGTGATTATAATTGAAATCCGAGACAAAATTAAGGAGATTGATTGAGGTTTGACGCTCTAAAATAATTTTTTTATTTAAATAGTTTAAAATATTTAAAAATTTAAATTAGTAAAAAATTACATTTTAATCTTCTAAAAATAAAAAATGATTTAATAATTTAAAAATTATAAAATATAGATTATTAAAATAATAAAATTAATTTTTACTTCTATGAAAAATTATAATATAATTTCAACTTTTGTACGGATTGAAATGTAGAGCAACATGTTTCGATTCCACCATTCATTTCATTTCTAGAGCCCATTTTTCCTCCAGAACCTGAAGCCAACCAAGGAGCCGAGATGGAAAAGAATGTGGAGAATTAAGTAAGCTACCCAATAAAGCTTTGACATGTGGAAAAAGTTGTCATACTTATAAGTGTGGTCTCTACGCAACTTACCTGGCAACCAAGGAAAGTGCAATGAACCATACTTCCCTATTGAATTGATCCGCTATATTTTTCTTTCTTCATTTTCTCTTTTTTATTTTCTTTTTCTTTTTCTTCTAAACAATATCTTTTATATTATCAGTGACATGTCAGAAAAATTTATTACAATCAAAATTAAATTATATATTTTTATAATAATAAAAATATAATTTTATTATTTTAATAATTTATTTATTTATAATTTTTTTAAAAATAAATTAAAAATTTTATTTTTAGAAAATAAAATATAATTTTATTATTACTAATTTAAAATTTTATAATTAAAAATGACTTAAATGAAAAAAAAATCATTTTAGGGGCCAAGGTTTGCCAGTTCTCTTGGCTCCGTTATAAGATGTTCTAGGGATAATGGCACACATGTCCTTGTACTTTAGGGTTTTTTTTTTCTAGTTTGGCATTTATATTTTTAAAATGTCTAATTTGATACTTAAAGTTTTAGTTGGTAATTATTTGGCACATTGACAGTGTAAAATTTAAATTTCACAAATAAAATTGAGATTTTATCACATGTCATATTTATTTATTTAAAAAATAATTAAATACAATTTAAAGATGTATGATGAAAATTTTAATTCCGCTTGTGGAATAAAAAAATTTCACTATTAATATATCAAATAATTATCATTAATCTAATATGTTCTAACTGCATCAAAATTTTAATGACATGACATGCATGCCAATAAAAAGACGACACATTTCTTTTTTATGACCAAATAATTTAGGGGTATCTAAGGAATAAATCCGTTTTATTTTTTTTCATTTCCAACTGAAATTAAACTTTTTTTAGAAAACCCATCCAATTTAATTTCCTTTAATCAGACTCCAATAAAATTCTCCAAAATTCTTTCCTTCTCTATTATTTGAAAATTTTAACGTGATACTTTTGCTTTTAAAATGTTTAATGTTAGTATTTGAAATTTAATTTTCATTTATTAATTTGGTACCTCCTCCAAATGGGATTAATTACTTACATATTTGATACGTGGCCCAATCATGGGCTACCAAGTGGCAATGTGTCAGAAAAAACAACAATCAAAGCCAAAGGACTTGAAATAATTATACCAAATTTTAATTTAAAAGTAGAAATTTTAGAACTTACTATTTTTCTTGTAAATTTTTCCCTGTAAAATTTTGAGTAATTAATTTCCTATTTATTTATTTTCCTGATACCCTTATCTTCCTCCTTCCACAACCACGCCCCTGCCTCCGCCAGCGATGACGGTCGGCCTCCTTTTCAGCTTGAAAATGGCACCGAAGTGTCTCCAAACTTCCAGTTCAGCAAGACAGCACAGTCCCATGGTAAAAAATTGTTTTTTTTTCCTCAGTCCTAACTCACACTTTTATGCGGTGTTTTATCAGATAGGCTCATATTTGGGCCCAATCATTTAACCTTAAAAAGGAGACCGTGAACAATGGCTGAAAAGACGTTTCAGCAAAAAGCCCAATCTTGAATAAATCCAAAACAAAAAACAAAACAGGAGGAAATGGATGTTGTAGGAAATGTAGATCAGGGACAGGCAACAATTCCAAAGCCTTTTCTTTCTCTGGGTACTCGAGGAAATTACATTGGGAAGTTGTGACGAAATCGAAGGAGGAAAAGAGCAAGGAATGTTGGTGGTAACCAGGTTGATGGCTCACCAAAACCCACTAGAGCAATTGCAAGCCAAGTTCAAGGAAGTTGAGAACGGGTTCAAGGCTTGGCTAGACAAACAGTCCATGCCAGTCGAGGCGGCCGTGGTAACCGCCACAGGCGCCGTTCAGGGTGCTGCTATTGGTGCTTTAATGGGCACCCTCACCAAAGATGTTTCCTCTTCTTTTCCGACTCCTCCTCAGGCTTCCCTCAATCCTCAGGCAATGGCTTCTCTCAAGCAAGCCCAGGTCGTTTTTCCTTTTTCCTTTTGGCTTTACTTTCATTTCTTATCTGCAATCATGATATTTTAAAGAACTGTAATTTCCATATATCGAAAAGGAATATGCATTAATTCTGAATGTTTGGTTTTTGGGAAGACCATGTTCTTAGATAGTGCATGCTAATTGAGTTCTGTTGACTGTCGTTGTTTACGAGGGATTAATCACAACTTACAACCACTGAAGGGTTTTCTAAATAGCATTTAATTATACATGTTTACTTTTATTACAGGCTCTATCAGGAGGTCCCTGGGTACAAGCTCGTAATTTTGCTGTGATGACTGGTGTCAATGCAGGCCTAGCTTTTGTCATGAAAAGATTGAGAGGGAAGGAGGATGTTCAATCTAGGTGGACCCTTTTAATTGCGGTTTTCTTTATCTCCATTGTTTTTCATTCTGTTGTTTTTCAGCTACTGGATATTGTTAGTTCAATCGGAATACAACATGCTAACACATGCTGCAATGTGCTCGTTTAACCCTTGCAAGATATCTAACAGATAATGCTATAAGTGGACTCGTTTCTGACATGCATACAGTACAATAGTTTTTCATTGTGTATTGTTGTTTGATTATTCTGTTTTGTAAAATCGGTTGTGTACCGAATCTCAGAGAGATCCTGTTGAGATGGGAAGAAAATCTGTCTTTTTTTAAGGGCCAAATCAGTCTTAGCTTACAAATGCTATGGTCAAACAGGTTTTTTCCAGACCAGGGAAGTGTTATGGTAATGTATCTGTGTTGGCCTTTTCTCTTTTGCTTCGGTCTAAAAGTAGCAAGTTGGATTCATCAACAAAGTAGCAAGTTAGTCCCGTTTGTTCCTCTGGTTTGTTATCAAGCCGTAAAGTGAAGGCATTTTTCTCTTTATTTTTCCCTAAACTCTCAACTTGTTGTCTTTCCACCCTCCATAACCAACTTAATTTCCATTTCTAGTGAAAATAGCCTGAATTTTTCCTACGTGGAGATCATGGTCCCTTTATTATTTTAATCTCTATGCATCTAATGACTAGAAGCTCATCTGCAAATATATTTTCTTTTGTAGCAATTGTGATAATAGTGAAGATCTTGCCATTTCGAACTAGCTTATTTTCCATCAATGTAGAAACTTGGAGGTGCATTTATGGATGACAAACAGACACTAGCTTTTTTTGTTCTTTCTCATTTGCTGTCTAGATTCCACCTTTCGCCCCACTTCTATGTTCTGCTTACTTGACCTCCTCTCTCCCATCATAAAGTAGAATTGCAATATAATTTACGTTTTGTTGAGCGTTGTGGATATTTGTGTTAGGTAAGCTGAAGCTGAATAGATGATCAAAGCTTGTTGTTTGAATAAAGAAGTGTAGACTTCATTTGTTTGTTTTAATATTGGTTGGCTTTATACCTTTGGTTTTCATGGTTATTTAACGTAAATGTTCTATTATTGCAGCATGGTGGCGGCTTTTGGTTCTGGGGCCATGTTTTCTCTAGTAAGTGGCATGGGCGGCCCTAATCAGGCTGCAAATGCAGTCACTTCTGGACTTTTTTTCGCGCTCATTCAAGGCACGCTTTTCCAGGTCAATCAATCATCTCCTTATGCTAATCGAGGCCATCATCTTATTTTCAGCAATTTCCAGTTACAAACTGCTTAAAAAGCTGTGAATTTGATGTGCTGGAATTTGCTATATCAATGAGCTTCTCAACTTAGTTTTCCCTATTGACATTTGAATATTCTGAATGAGTACCACTTTGAGATAGTGCTTTACTGGCCTGTAGTATCTTATCTAACAGCCGTTTTTACAATTATTCAGTTCGGACAAAAGTTATCACAACCACCTGTTGAGGACATGTACTATTCTCGAACAAGATCCATGTTAAATAGTCTCGGGCTCCAGAACTATGAGAAGAATTTCAAGAAAGGCTTGTTAACTGATAACACATTGCCTTTGCTCACCGATAGGCAAGTAATTGGAGATTTTATCTTAACTTTCTGATTAGTATTTTATGAACAGTGTGTATGCATATATTCTGATGGCCTTGAAATTGTTTAATGCGTTCCAGTGCACTTAGAGATGTGAAAATGCCACCCGGACCCAGGCTCCTTATTCTCGATCATGTTCAAAGTTTTAGCTCTACCTTCTAAGAAGGGTAATTATGACTGTCGAACTTGATCCCACTTTCATCAGATTTATCGTCTCTAGAGACCCGAAATTGAGGAAGTCGTGGGTGAAGTTTGATCATCAAAGTCAGTTCATCATAAGGGGCATTTTCATATATCTCGGAAACTACAGAGAAGGTGTGTGTGTTTTGTTTTGTTTTCATTGAAATGAAATCGTTTTGGTCATTGTTTTCATATATCTCCATACTAAACATAGGATGATATATTCAAGAGGTTGAATGCAACAATTTTGATATTTGCATATACGGATAAATACTTATATCCCACACCCCAAGTCTTGTGCATATACGAATATCTAAGTATGGAGAGATAGCATCGAATGTATACTTTTACATGATTACCCTATGAAACTGCTTAATTAACTACACCCACATGGGCTCTCAGCCTTTTGAAATCAATTAGAACAATATTACAAATGTCGTCGGAATATTGAAATTTCAAGAATTTTGGGGTCTGCAATCAATGAATATTCTTCCCTTGGAATAATTAACTTCTTATAATAACTCTGGCATTGTCTATGAATAAAGATGAATTACAATGAACCCATGTGACTTGTGCACACACATGTAATCAAAATAAACTTATATTACTATGTAAGAAATTAAAATGAAAATATATGATTAAAATTCTATAGGAGAAGGCGGCAAAGACATCAAATCGTATCGGAATATTAATATTTATTAAAGGATGTCAGTGGATCGTGGATATAGAAGGAAGGAAAGAAAGAAAGCAACCTATACCCAACGCAATAGATGCGAGAGTAAGGAAGTGGGCGAAATGGATGGGGAAGCAACTATCACTGTGCACTTCCCTGGAGGCAAAGGCAAATATGGCAATATCCCCTTGTTTGTTTTTTCAAAATGAGTGGTTGGTGCGCTGTTTATATTAATGCACGCCCCTTGATTTCCCCCAATGGAAGTTTCTGGTATTAGTACTGGCCATGGTGGCCCCCGTGGCTGCTCCACTCCACAACTCATCTATGTGGACCGAATTGGTCTCAATCTCCACACGCTCTGACACGTAATTATAAAGTCCCCATAAAACTAATCGTAGTGGTTGAAATTTAACTGGACCGGAGATTTGTCGATGTATCAGTACAGAGAAAAAGAGAAAATCATAAACACAAATCGATTGAATGAAATTAAACCAACACTTGGAATTTAAATTCGATTACAAAGACCATGAAAGAAACAATCAAATTATAATTTAAAAATAATAAAAATACGATACATAGTAAAAAGTTTTAACTGGAAACTTGTATTTAAAAAAATGTATATATATATAGTTTAAGAATTTTAGTATTTCACATTATTTCCATTATTAAAAAGCTTGTAAAGAAATAAAATGTGAACATAATTTATATAATAAAAATCAAATTTAAAATTAGTATTGAGTAATCTTGTTTAAGTAAAAATTTCGATATAGTTTAATTCATTGTAGCAAATATCATCTTGTACATGTGTCTACTAATTGATACAAAATTTTAATATATTTTAAATTAATTTATAATTATTTGATCTTAATATTTTTTTATAATTACATGAAATCATTAAATTAAGTTAATATTAAAAATATTAATACATTGAGACGTACCGATATGTGGATAGCTACAGTAGAAGTAACCTCGATATAGAGGTAAGTGTTGCTCTCTCACTTCCAATTTCAGGTAATATCTCCAAATTTTTTTTGAGTAGTAAAAAACAAAAATAACTCTACTTGAACTTGAGCTTAAATTTTATTTGAAACAACGAATATCTTAAATACCGTATAAACAGAATATTGAAGCCAACTAATTTTTTTTTCCGAGTGCCCTCTTCTATAAGCTTATGGACCTTTCCCTGGGTCCACCTTGTCTGGAAAACTCAAAAACACACTGTTAGAGTCCATCGCCCGTAGTGAACTCAAGAACTATTAAAGAAAGACAAATACACAAGTAAATGCTTATCTCTATGATTAACAGAGAGAGAGAGAATATGAATGAACGGCCGGCCATCGTCTCATAACACTAATGCTGTCACACATTCTCTTTAACTGTCACGCTTCTTACAATTAATTAATGTAATACAGAGGATTAGTGTAGAATATATATTCTATACCAAGCTAGTGAGAAGAATGTAAAGAAGGGAGGTGATTATTACTGCTTACAAATGAAAAATACTGAACAGAAAAGAGCATAGATGAAAGGGGATTTTAGTTGTACAAGGACAAAAAGTGGTGGTAAAAAAAGGGTCGGTCCAAGTCGAAGACCCCACCAGGGTTTTAAACAGCTAAAAGCATTTAATAATTGGGACAAGGGAATTGTGAAACCTCGAGTGCACGTATGCATTTTTGGATGCTAAGTTATGGTTATAAATCCTCCTCTCTGCTCCCCACGCAGTCATTCATTCTCTCCTTTTTTCTTCTTTATCTCTCGGAATCCGAAGCCAGTACCCCCAGAATTTTCATAAACAAAATGCGACCGCAGCCGCAAGCGACCGGTGAGCGCCTGCTGCGGTTGTCCCCACAGCTTTCTTCAGGGGAACCAGAGATGTCCTCCACTTCAACGTCTACGTGTAGCCCCTATACTTGCAGGTCGCGGTCTTACCCAAAATCGAATGACTTGGAAGCTAATGTAGCCACGGTGTTGATCATTCTCTTTTGTGGTTTAATATGTTCTTTGGCTCTTAACACTGCCATCCGCTGCTTCTTGCGTGGCAGTGAGCGTCGCCGCCCGCGTCATTTCCGCAACGACATTGCGGAAGCAGATGAAGAAGTTGAGCAGAGAAAGCCCGTGGGGGAGGCAGGTGCGGCACTCATGGTTGCGTCTCCGGCGCTAGTTTACACGAGCGGGATGAAGTTGGCGGGAGCGGAAGCTGAATGCGCCATTTGCTTGTCTGAATTCGTGGAGGGAGAGGGAATTCAAGTGTTGGCAAAGTGTAACCATGGATTCCATGTACAATGCATCCAGCGGTGGTTATCTTCTCACTCATCTTGTCCCACTTGCCGCTGTAGTTGTCTTCCCCCACCTCCGTTATCGGAAGAAACCAATGAAAACAGTTCACAATCGACGATGCCGGAGCCGGAACCATAGCACATATCTTTCGCTACTCTTCACAGCGTATGTATGTAAACTGTTACATTTAACAACAGTACATATGATCGTTGGTTGAGAATAAGCAATATTCCTATCATTTATTCTTCGTATTGGAGATAATTTTGGCATCTACATATAAGAGCTGCCCTTATTCCCTTCTATCTTTTCAAGGGAAAAAAAAATTCGTTTTTGAAAGTTAATATTATAATAAATTTTAAAATAAAAATTTAATATATATTTATATAAAAATTATTGGAAAGATAAAAACAAATATAATATCACTTAAAAGGGGTTTTTTAAACATAAACTCCCTGCCAATAAAACCATAGCTTAATGGCAAGTTTAAAGGTATTACGAACTTTAGTGCCGGAAGATTAATTTATTTCAAAAAATCACACAAATCCCACATCATTTAAATACACCTATCAAAATTATGGTTATATAGTATTCTTTTACTTTGGGGTTATAAGAGTCAAAATAGGGGGATGGGTATGCACTCTTGAGAATTGAGTTTAAAATTTTAGTTTCATTTAAAAGGATTAGAGGAAATGGATTAGAGGTGATTATGAGTTAAGTTATTTGATTCAGACCGAAGGTCCGTTTGAAAAATAGACGGGTTTGAATAAAAATATAAGTTCGAAAAATAGATTTTTTTTTTTTTAAATGGGTCAGGCTTTAGATTTGATTTTCTTAACCTAAGCTCAGTTCAGCCCAACCCGAATTTATAATAATGATTTTATTTTTATTTTTATTTTTAATACTAATATTTTTTACTTGTAATAATAATTTATTAATGAAAATTGAAAAACAAAACAAATAAAACAAAGCAATAAAACAAAGCAAATAAATTACAACTAATGGCTAATAAAAAGATAAAAGCAAATAATGATTTGATAAATTTTGGAACGTATCTCTATCAAACACTTACCTGAATTTGAGCAAAATATTTAGGTTGACTATGTATAAATCTGCCTCAGATTTATTATTTAAACATCTTTTATATGCTTTTCATTATAAGGTTGAAACTTGGATTTTTTTTACCATATTGATTTTAGCTTTCATCTTGTAGCTGAACAATGGTGCTGTTAATGTCATCAACATATCCGTTCGCCACATTCCTTCTTAGGAAAGAATTTTTATTTTATCATTAATTTTGCTACTATTTTAATTGTAACTATCTTAAGATAAATGATTCTTATTGTATTTTCAATTTGTTTGTTATTTTACAAATTATTTTAATATCGTTTTTAATTTGTTTGTTGTTTTAATAATTGTTTTAATATTTTTAATTGTATTTGATATATCATATTTTAAAATTATTTATATAATAAAATAATCTTAAAAAAGTAATATGGGTTGGCTCGGGCTGAGCTTGGGTTTAACTATTATAATATGGGCCGGGCTTAGACTAATTTTTAGGCTTATTTTTCGGGTCAGGCTGGGCTCGTGCCTACAAAATAAATTTAAAACTTTATTGAAATCCGACTTGAACCCGACCCGGCCCGGCCCAACCCGACCCATGATCACCTCTAAAATAAATCAATTCTCTTCTTTGTGTGAGTTTTAAAAATACTTTTAAACTGACAAAAATATTTTAACCTCATTATTTTTTAACTATTATTTTATTATAAGTTTATATATATATAATATTTAAAATTATTCGTAACTCTTCTCAATTCTTAAACAAAAGGATAATACATTTTAACACACTCAAACTCGTATCCATTTACATTGTTAATAATATCGATGTTAATTAAATTAAGATTAAATCAATAATATTTTATCCTCATTATTTGTATAAATACAAAGCATGATGAGAAAGTTCCACGGGAGAAATGATGTGGCAGAACAACCAAAATACTTTCTTTTTATGGTCCAAACAACCAAATTACTTTATTACAATAAATTGGGTAGATTTCGTATCATATCATATACTGCACAAAGTAATAAATAATTAATTCCACAATCAATGAATGGAGAAGATGATAAGGATGAGTTCATGAGCCATCCATTTTATAATATAAATAATTACTTAAAACAAAACACTGTATGCTTTCATGTGGGCTCGTCTTCAGTCTCCAGGTGGAGGGAACTCCTCATTTCAACCCACCACCGCCCCTCTGGTAACTTTTAAGCCTTGTTGCCGCCTCCTCCTCCTCCTCCTCCAGAAATCAGAGTGTCCCATCGGCTTTTTTCTTCACTGACACACCCAAATTTTTGTTTCTTTAGCTGTCTTGAAGTGAACTCCAGTTTTGGCCAGAGATGATTCAGCTGGCAGTAGTGGCGGGGTTGATGGAGGAGTACACGGTGCTGTTGGCAAGGCTGCTTGAGCAGATGTTACATGAAGGTCCTTTTCCAAGGCGAATGCGTTTCCTTATCCTTCGTAGTCTTCCTTTTGTTTACTCCACTCCCCATCTTATCCAATCCCCTGCTTAAACCCTTGTTTTTTTTTCTTTAACATTATGGATATGCATACGCAGATTTCGGTTATATGTACATTCTCTGGAGCTCTGTTTGCTTCATCCATGTAATATAATTTCCAGTCCAACTTGCTTGCTTTTCTGGGTAGATTCAATTTGATGAACTCTGTTTTCATATTCAGTTCTTCACCAACATCGGTGATTCAACCATGCTTTTCATATATATTCTACTTGTAAATGCTTGATTTTGGTTGGTCTCAAAATTTTCATAAAAATCGCGAAAAAGGGTTGTTTCGATGAAAATATGGAGACCTAAATACCAGGATGGTTGCCTTGGCATCAGGGATTACCCCTATGGCACCATTTTTACTTGCATGTAATTTGTGTAGTTTTCAGTAGGTGTCCTTCTTGTTTGTCTGAATCTAATTCAAGTTTTTAGTGGCCCATATAGTAAATTTAAAATCCTAATTGACATATAAAAGTAATTAAAGGAATTTTGATAAGGGTGAACCAAGTCCAAATACGATGTTGTTCCATTATTAGTATTTGTTTAGTGCAATAGTTGGGACCATCCTATGAATGGAGTGATTCATTTTTTCTTGCCATAAATCTGAAAGGATAAGGCATTGGACCACTCCCTGTAACATCGTCACCCACAGATATTTTCTTGTTTTATAGGTATGGATGTAGACTTGTGAATTTTATTTTGAGATATTTTTGTGATTGAACATGGGATTAATAAAGAGATATGGTGGGGGGAAATGCTCGTCTTTTTTGTTAATGTAGAGATAGATTCCGGCCTTAAATTTCGAATTTAACTTTCAATTTTCTTTACTTTCAATTTTATTATTAGCAAATAAATAGAAAGAAAGGAAAAGCAATTAATTTTAAAACGTAAATCCTTGTCGTAGATGATGAAGGATAAGTTTCACTAATAAAATAAAGGTTTTAACCTCAACATTAATAAAATATTACGACATGTTGACATTTGATTTTGTCATAACTCAAGCACGATATATTTGGAGTGATTGCAAACACTTAATACGATAAGAAAATCAGTCTCGAATAGTTTAAAGCGACGAGTAAAAATCGACAAAATAACTGAGTTTTCACCAAATTAGAGAGAACAATAACAAAATCATCTCTAAAAGCACTTGTAAAACTAAGATTACATGCATAAACAAGACTAAAAAACGTGCTACAAGAACGACCAAAAACTTCTAAAACTGAAAACTTATTAAACAATTTAAAACAAATAAAACTTAAAACAATACAGGTTCAAATCGACTCGTGAAATCATCTATTATTCTGGAATACTCTCAAAACAAAAATATATTAAGAAGTTGACGATGAACCACCCACTTCTTTTCAAGAAAAACTACTGGTGATCGGTGGAGTTTTAACGAACGACAAGCACCGTCATCTGTCCATCACAACTTATGAAGACAATAAAAATACGCATAAAATAAATTTACAAACTGAAGAGAGAGAAGACGTGTAGTGAATAAGAAAAAAGAAAGAAAGAAATGATTGACGGGAGAGAAAATAAGGAGGGCGATAGCCAACTCGGAGATTGACACAACCGCTGGATAAAATAAAAGATAAGAGATAAACAACTCGAAGAAAAGAAAAAAGAAAAAAAAGAAGAGTTTTTTTAGAATTTTCTTAATATTATTTAGGAAAAACACTTAATTTATCTTTACTTTTTTTAAGTAAATTTCTTCATAACCAATATACCATTTATATCTTTTATATAAAAAAATGTTTTTTTAAAGGTTAGTGATTATCGTTTTCAAGTGGTAGAAACCGAACATCTTTCCCTGTACACAACTTGGGAACTTCGTCACTTTTTAATTAATGGCTGTCATCCAGTGGGATGGAATGTGGGTCTCGTGATTTGAAGATCAGTGACATCCTTTGCCTTAAACCATAGGTAACGTGGATCCTCACAGCATAAGAAACTCCCTTCCCACTGCAAATGATTCTATGGTATGATTTGTATTTTTTAATGTGATGCTCTCATCCTATCAAACAAAATGTTATGCCTTGCAAGCATAAATTCGAAGCCTCCAGCCAAAACAATAATAGTCGTAAAGTTGCACTTCGACCCTATAAAATAACCGTGTTGCTCAAGAGACCATTCGGTAAAGGGAGGCCCCGGCCAAGCCATGAAATGCCTAAACAATTCATTCATGAGATTGGTTGTATTGGGAATTTAGCAACGTGTCATCAAAGTTCTGGACAAATCAGGTTGGCTCATAGCTGGGTTCTAATACAAATGCCTTCCATTGATGGTTGTTTGATATGGCTCCAACAAGTGGAGATTGATAGTCTTTTTAGTTTTCAGTATCTTTATGTTTTGAGTTAGTGGTTATCAAGTTTATGTATATTTTGCAATTGAACAATCAGGCTGATGATTGTGTATTTGTATCAATTTATAATTATGTACCGATAATTTACTTTATGAATAATTCAATGAGCGACATTTTTTTGCAAGAAAAAGAAGCGCAATTTTGTCATCTTGTTTTCGGTGGCGGAGTCAGAAAATCTTTTTGGGACGGAATTAAATTGTATATTTTTACGATAGTACAAATGTAACTTCATCATTTTAATAGCTTAGATCTTTATTATTTTTAAAGGGTTAAATTAAACTTTAATCATTTTTTAGGGGGTCAAAGTGTAATTTTATCATTACTAATTTAAAATTTTATAAATTATAAAGGACCTAAATTAAAAATTTTACCATTTTAAGGGGGCTATAATATTTTTATTTTTTGAATATACTGGTGTGATTACATGGTAGTATTTATTCATACTTTCTTAAATAGAGACAAAGCACACACAGGCACTTGAACCCGAGACCCTTAGGATGAACAACATCCTCTTTTCCACTGGAGCCACTTGTTGGGTTCAGGGGGCTATAATATATATACAAAGGGAAAAATTGCAAAAATCTTAAACCTTGAGAGGGTCTACTTATATTTTTGGAGGGATTATAGTGTAAATTTACAAAAAATTAAATTTAAAAAAAAAAAAAAAAACCTTTAGAGGGCCATGACTGCCTAGACCTCAACTTAGCTTCGCCACTGCTTGTTTCTTTTTATGTTGTAAAATTTTAAGCCAATCAAAACTAACTCAAAACAAAATTATCTGTATAAGAGACAATTTTTAACATTGTATAATTCTTTTAGCCCACATCCTTGATCTAAAAATAATAAAAACCACTCTAAGAAGAAGGTTAAATCACCCAAAGGTTTTCATATAATTCAGATTCCAAATTAATCTTCAGTATTTAAAAAAGTTCTAATTGAATCTTTTAAGGATGTTAATATCGTATCGATCAAGTTCTTTCTTTAATCATTATTTTAGACATTAAATGTCAGTTCACGTTTGACGCAAAATGTATTTAAAATACCTAAATTAAGTGATAACTTGACCCGAACAGATATTCAAGATCTAAATTGATAGAAAATATTTAATTTCTGCTATAATGAGTTTAGCTGGGGTCCAAAGTAGAAGGATGAATGAGTAATTGAGCTACAAATCAAAGGGACAGGGTTGGTGTTTTGTTTTTATTATCTGAGAGTATAAATGTTGTTTTCCCCATTTTCAAATAAACGAATTATGCTTCCAATTGCAATCAACAAATTGTCACTGATTTCAACAAGTATTGAAAAGAAGGCATCGAATCTTGTTGAAGCACTTAGTGACGAGAAGTTGTCGCCGAATAAACTACATCGGCATCAACCACATGGATAACATCCTTTAAGAGACATGAACATAAACTACATATAACTACAACTAGGCTTTGACAAGGACAAGCACCATCCATCATCTATACGATCAGGGTTGAGGTATCTAAACTACATGGGTCGAGTTCAAGCCAGAATAGTACTCGTGGCATTAAAGTTTAATGAGAATTTTTTAAAAATTTATAGGATTTAATAAGATTCGATAGTGTTCCATTTCTTATTTGATGAAAATATTGGACTATTTGATCCTCGTTCTGGGCATGGAGAAATTTTAAAACTCGTGATCAGCATCTACCTTCTTAATGAGCTTATAAAATGCGAAAGATCAATAATTGAACCCATTCCAACAGATGCCTTGAAAAAAAAAAATTGGACTATTTGGGTTTGCTTGATAAACTCACTTGTTTAATAAAACAAAAATTCTGATTCACGTGTATTTTTAGACATTGTATTGGTGTATATATTTGGTATGTTCAGTTTTGTTTCAATTTTCTTTATATATATATATATATATATTGAGAATTCATTTATTATGTAATTTAGAAAATTTTTTCATATGTGAGATTTTATCCAAAGAGTAATACATTATTAATTTTCTTGTATAAGATATAATTTGAGTTCAACTTTCTCGTCAAATTGCAAGCTTACCCTATACAAAATTTAAATCACTCTTCCACTAAAACTTTCTCCTTAAAAGCTTAGTCGATAATTGGACAACGCCATCAACATAATTACAACAATTTGCACTAATAATAAGTTCTTGGTCAAACAAAATAAGTGCTTTGCTTAATCTCATATCTAAAACTAAAATAAACCATCTCTTGATTAAGCATATATAATAATTTGCTTAATTACAATTTATGTAAATCTTTAATTATTTAAATTTTACTCGATATAAACCTTTCAGTATTGAATGAACCAAAAAAAATATTCTCGGTGTAATCTCTTTTACAAATAAAATCTTTTCAAATAATATAGCATGGTCACATCAAATTTATTCAAAATATCATTTCTTAACCTCATTTTCTCCATATTCAAACTTCATCATAATGCTCCAAGAGTTTTGATACCAACAAAATACGATCAGTTTCATTGATCCACTAGATGCCAACTAAATAGCTTATATCTAATCCTTGTAATTAACACTAACATATTTAAAGTATTACATCTCATACTCGTATTCAAATATATTTTTAAAAAACATGCAATAATATATATAATTTAACATGGTCGGTTGTCAATTTTGGAAGAATGAATATGTATAATTATCAGTGCATTTATTCACTGTGTCAGATATTATTAAAAATCATGGACTGATATTTTGATATTTTTATGACTATTATTCCACTAGGCAATACTATTCCTTTCTGTAGGTTTGCACGACATCTACAGCTTGTGAGGCTCTACTTATACAATGGAAAAACAAAAACAAAAAAAAAAAAAAAACAATGTGCTAGGGAATCAAACTTTGATAGGTTTTTTTAAATTGAATATTGCTGCATGCATGCTGTGTACTCTTTATATTTTTCTAAAAGATGGTGGATACACAAGATTTTAGGAATATATGTTCCCTTTGCATCAAAATTCAGGCTCATCCATATCCCGAATCCATCTCATATTCTTTTCTGAATAATGTTATTGTTGCTGTTACCGTCAACTATGATCAACGCGATTCAATCGAAAAGACATTTGATTTAAATCCACCGAGCACCAGAGTTTGATACCATTCCATCTCAAAAGGTTCCAACATTATTTTAGCTTTGAAATATACGTGTGAAACATGACGGCCTCCCCCAACACAGATATAAGCACAGCAAACGGTTCATTCTTTTTTACAGTATCGGATTTCTTTCATATTATAGCGAGAGATTGAGAAGTCATCAAGGGAGGCCGTTGCGAATGCCGTAAAGGGAATACTTGTGCTGGGGCTGTGTTATTCCAACAGCTTCTCTTCATCTTATACTTTGTGATATCTGTCAATGGCTAACTTAATAGAGAGAGCATTTGGGACAATTATAGCAGCCATCGCGCACAGTCTCTTTGGCTACCGAGACCACAAAAAAGGGGTCAGCAACACCAATTACTACCACAAGAAGCCAAATAAGGGTCAACCACTTTCTTTGCAGGTTCCCTTTCATCCCCCCTCCAAAGTATATATGTTTTGTTTTCTTGTCCATCTCATGTTGCTTATCTTGTTTGCCTTCACCTCTCACCATCATCTTCCCAAACTTCCCCTTCTATTTTAATGATTCCATTTGATAGGGCGGGTGTCATTTGGATTGATTTTAGGTTGGATACTATTTGATTTTTTTTTTCTCCAATTTTTTTTTTTTTGGGTCCTAATTAAGTACTCATGTTTAGTTTTATTAGAGTACACATGTCAGATATTCATTAGGTCACATGTTGTCAGTTGGTCTAAGTGCCAAATCGAAACAAAACAAAACCTCAAGTACTCAATTGAACATTGAAACCAAACTCGAATACCAATTAATATGTTAATTTCTCTTTCAAGTTTGTCGCATGATCTCATATTGGTTAAATCATTATATTCAAGTATTGAGTCTCGTCCTCAGTTATCGATTAGCTTTTTAAATAAAAAATTTAACATTTTGTAATATATGTTGTGTTTTATACAAAAGATACCACAGAAAAGATTTCATATACCCAAAGATTTCAACTCCAAACTTACCAAATGTCGCCTAGGTCTTAAACTTCATGCTATGTTATAACGAAATGGTTGAAGCACAAGTTTGATTTGAACAATCAATTCATTAATCTTTGACTATACCATCTCTTTTGCTGCAAAAATACCCTACATTTGAGTTAAATACAGAAGCTAAATAACCTTTAGTGAAGATGGTAGTGTCCCAGGACAAGCTCCCACATCATTTTTGTTGGCCATGCTTATGGCTTAGAATCATATCTATTGTACCAACTTTTTTTGTTTGTATACACAAAAACAGCCGCTTTTTTTTTTTTTTTTTTTTTTGGGTAAGTAAAAAACAGCCGCTTTTTAAAAATAGAAGAAATGATAGCAAAATTATTAAAATTTGAATGTTATCTTATAAGAATAAGTGCATAAATTAAATGGAGTAGTTAAAGATTCTTAATTTATGAGGTCATCTATAAATAAATAAGTTTAAAAATAATCTAAATCTCGTGTGTTGGTATGACAGTCAGGGTGTTCACCGCTTCATGTGTAACTTGGGTTCGAGTCGTATTAATTTCGTTGTTGTTAGGGGTTTATATGCTCTTATTGTTCGTCCAAAAATAAAAAAAAGACCCACCATGGTATTTCTTAACACCTTGGGTTTCCTCCAACTGGATGAAGCATAAAGGGTGTTAAAAAGGAAGGAACAAAGGAATAAGAAGAAAGATGAAGAGAATTTGTGGATAAATTAGAGTTACAAATTATAATACAAGTTGATATGGTTTTTTACAGACGGTGGATCTGAAAGTGAGGATGTGCTGCATTGGTTGTGAGAGATTAGTCAAAAGAGCCATTTACAAGCTTAGAGGTATATACTTCGACTTTCCTTCTGCTTCAATTTCTATTCAATTCAATTCGGCATCAAAAGAAAAAAAAAGAATCACACGTGTCCAAATACAATTCCTTTTTTGCTTTTTTTTATTATATAACAACGGTCAAATTTCAGTTTTGATACTTATACAATGTTCAAATTTGAAATTTAATGTTAACATAATTTGGTACTTAAGTTTTTATAGCGTCATTAGTTAGTATAAATATTTTATTTTTTGTGTCCAAAACCAAAGCCTTTTACTCTCTCTTTTTTGAGATTATATTATGCTCAAAATTGAAATTTAATCTCTATGTTCTAGTTTTTTTTTTTTTTTTTTTTTACATAATTTGATACCTCAATTTTTATGATATCATTAGTTGGTCTAATTTTTTTTTTCTATTTAAAATATTTACGTAAATTTTTAATAATTATTAGCACAGTTAAAATTCTTTGTTAATTTAGATCCATCGCAATGTCATTTTTTTGTCACATGCCTATCAAATGAACATTTTGCTTTAATTTTAAAATATCATACTAATGAATTTAACAGAAAAAATTTTAACGGTGTTAATAACTAGACCTAAATTTTTAAATTTACAAAATTAAAAAACTAAATTCTTAAAAATAAAAATTTTAAAAATATTTTAACTTTCAAATTTTAATACAAAATAATCCAAAGGATAAATCCATTTAACGGATTACAAGTTTATATACTTAATCGTTAACTTATTTTAATGCAGAAAATCGTTAAAATTGTCAACATTAACTTAGTAAAAAATTAAAATTTTTAACATGCAAATTTGGCTCGATGGTTGATCTAATAATAATTAATTAATTATTAAAAATAAAAAACTATAAATTTATTTAATTGTCGGTTGTTTGTCTTAATTTTTAAATTTTTATCAATTCCAAACGGTTCCTAATTTAAATCATTTAATTTCTTTATTCGAACAAATACACCGGCTGGCAGGAGTGAAGTCAAAAAAATTTTTTAAGGGGACCAAAGTTAAATTGTAATTTTTACAACAGTAAAAATCTAATTTTTAAAGGATTAGATTAAAATTTTATCATTTTTAAAGAGATAAAAATATAATTTTACCTTTATTATTTTAAAATTTAAAAAAATTAAGGACTTGAATAGAAATTTTTCTATTTTAAATGGGACAGACCTCCTATCAATCTCCCGACTTCGCCCCTGCCTGTTGATCTGATTCGATCTAATTCAAACCACAACGCGAATTATTTTAAGATTTTTAATATTTTTATTTCATTTTAACTTTTTATGCTGGTATAAAAAAAATTATTTAGTGTGGTTAATGAATGTTGCTTTAGGTGTGAATTCGGTGGAGGTTGACTTGAAGATGGGAAAGGTAACTGTGATCGGACACATCGATCGACACAAGGTGCTGAAACAAGTTAGGAGGTCAGGGAAAAGGGCCGAGTTCTGGCCCTACCCTAATCCCCCATTGTACTTCATCTCCTCCGGGGAATACTTCAGAGACACAACTAATGAGTTCAAAGAGAGTTATAATTACTACAAACATGGGTACAATCTCGGACATCGGCATGGGAATATTCCGGTAACTCACCGAGGTGATGATAAGATCAGCAACATGTTCAATGACGACAATGTTAATGCCTGTTGTCTCATGTAGAAACCTGAAAATAAAACATTTTCGTACCCACCCATTTCCATCATGTAATATAATTTGCAATTAATGCAATATTGAATGCACTGTACATATAAATATTTCTACATATTTATAATATTTATAATTTTGTTGTTGCATTTTACTACTTCCATTCAAAAAATAAACAAATTAGTTTATGTACAATAGATCAAAAAGCAAATCGATTTTTTTGTTAAAAATTTCATTTATTTTTACTATTAAAAATTGGTCATTATATGTCAAAATGAGATACATGTAACACGTCACATGTCACTGTCTGATTATTCCATCAACCATATCAATTTTTAACAATACAAATGAATGAAATTTTTAACAGAAAGAACCGATTGCTATTTAATCTAATTACAGAGACTAATTTATCTATTTTTTAAATAAAAAAAAATATAATTTAACTTTTAATATAAAGACCTCCATGATATTTTACTAATAAAAGCTGAATTTGTTAGTAACAACATTCTAAGGACTTATTTTTAGTTGTAATGATTTGTATAATGTTTTATAATAGGAAATTATATATTTGAGAGTGCTTGGATCATGCCCTGTTTATATGTACAAGGATATGGATGATTTATAGGAGATATGAAGTGATAAAATGCATTATTCTGCTGTCATCTTTATCTTGAATAATTTGAAGAATATTTTAATGAGATTTACTTTTCATTGGGGCTTATACATATGGAGTGTTGCAATCAATCTTCTTTTGATACTCTTTTTTAAATGCCTTGATTTTTTTTTACCAATGTCTTGATTTTTCTTCTGCCATCTTTTTTATGGTGGCTTCCACGTGTCTTGTCTTTATATGTAGTGGCTTTCATGTATCTAATCTTCCTTGATATTATAAAGATTCATTTCTTCAATTTCATTCAGATTTAATGACTGATTGGATATTCGGGGTGAATTCCAATTTTCCCATGTACTTTTGATGCTTTTAGTAATTTCTGGTGAGTAGTCATTAATTTCTATATCAGCTGTCTTTTTTAACTGCTGAATAGTTTGTTCATCTGGCTCATCGCTTCAATCTCGATTGCCATAACAATAATCATATCCTTCTTCCGTCTATCTAGAAGCGATATGTTGGTTTTGTCAAAATTCCATTGGCTTTGACCATAAAATCAATTCCTGTTTGGATTTGATAATAAAGAAAATTATTCTGGCACTTGTCAATAGATTTTGTCAAGTACTCCTTGTCTTCATTTGCTGCTGAGAGTAAGGGTCCTCCAAGCATAATTTTAAAGTCTCATATTTGATATGAGTGATAAAATTTTTCTTTTTCAGCAATACAAATTAGGCTGTAAATATTGATATGAAAATTCTTTATATAATCTTGATCTTTAGTCTGCTTGATTAGCATTGTTTTTATAAAAGCTGAAAAATCTTTTGTTAAATGAAAAGAAAGATTTTGTACTGTAAGTTCTTTTACAAAATCCCATCCAATACTTGTTATATCAAATGGGTCATGATCAAGTTTGAATTTTATAGCAGAGAATTTTTCTCCCAAAATATTTGTAAAAATAAAGGATTGATAAAAATATTGAGAAAAAGATTTTTGAAATACATCCTGCTGTTTGCAGATGCATTTATTAATTTTTGCAAATATTTCTGTAGGTAAAATAAATTGATTATTATAAAGACATAATCTAAATAATTTATTAATAATTAAATTATTAGTTCCTATGTCTCTAAAATATTGAACTGTATCAAGAAGATTGTTTATCTCCTTTAGGTCTAAATATCCAATATCAAAATCATCTCATTCTCTATATAAAATAGATTTTAGTAATAAATCATGACATTTTTGTTTTTTAATTGTTTTTTCAACTAAAAATTGAGAAAGCTTAGTAAGAGCTCTCCTAAAATTTACTTTTTGTTCCGTAATATAGGTTTTCCATATTTCATTAATAATATTATATATCTCTGGTGGTAAACCAAGATTATAAAAATCTTTAACCTCATTAATTTGTTGTGTTTTCAACAAATTTTCTTTCACATAATTTTTCTGCTTTTTTAATTACTTCTACATAACTGGTTTGATATGCAGAATTTGGATCTTGAGACCAAGGTAAGTAGTTTACCTGTGGTGTATAGGTTTGGGTTTAGACTGGTTGTCTTGCTAAAGGGTATGGAACATAATATTTTTAATTAGGATAAAATGGTGTTTGAGAAGGTATTCTAATAAAACTTGGACAAGGATTTCTTGGATTGAAATCATGTCGCTTTTTGTGAACAGTTGTTCATTCACCAACTTTTTCTAAAGATTGTTTACCTTTGTCCATAAAGCCTGCTAAGATAATCAGCAATAATATTGTCAGTGCCTTTTACATATAAAACTTCAAAATTGAAAGTACATAATTCATTATATCATCTTATTCTTCTTGGGATTGTTTCTAAACTTTTATTAGTAATAAATTGTTTAACTGTCTGATTATCAATTTTTATGATAAATTTTTCAGGTGCTAAATAAATAAGAAAATTTCCTTCTTTATGACTAATAATTTTTTTCAAATGTTACATAATTAATTTCATTTGGTTTAAATTTTCCTGAGCTATATCCACATATTAATTCTTCATTATTTTTAGTTTTAACTTTTAAAATACATCCCTAATGGTTTTGAGAAGCATCTGTTTCTAAAATTAATTTATCATATTTTTTAGGTAAATAAACTTTAGAAATCCGATTTATTTCAGATTTTAGCTTTCTTATAATTTCTGAATCTATGTTAGACCAACTAAAATATTTATCCTTTTTTAATTTTTCATATAACATGCTTATCTTTTTTGATAAGTCTGAAAATAAATTTCTATCATAATTTATTATTCCTAAAAAAATTTTAAGTTGTTTTTTATCTTCAATTTTTTCAGAAAATTCTTTTATTTTAACTATGATATGATCTTATAATTGAAGACCATCATTAGATAATTTTAATCCTAAAAATTCTATTTCTGTTTCTTCCAACTCTATTTTTTTAGGGCTTAATATAATTCCATGTTTTATAAATTCTTGAGAAATAATATTTAAATGTTTTCTATGTAAATAGAATCTATCCATCTTTGAAATATTTTAGGTGCATTACATAAGTCAAATGGCATTACCTTCCATTGATAGTGTCTATTAGGTGCACTAAAAACTGTCAAATGTCTAGATTCTTCTTTAGCATGATTTACCAAAAGCCTGATTTACAGTCAAACTTACTAAAATATTTGGCATGTTTTACCTGATTAATTAGGACATCTTTTCTTGGTATAAAATATCTATCAAAAATAATATTTTGTTTTAATATTTTATAATTAATTACCATTTCCTCTTTTTATTTCTGCATGGTTTCTTACTATAAAAGCTGGACTAGAATGTAGACTATTAGTTTCTTCTATTAATCCGTTTTCTAATAATTCATTAATTTGAACATCAAATTCTTCTATATCTTGTTTAGATATATATCATTGGTTTTACTCTAATTATTTTATTGGGATTTTCCAATTTTATTTCACAATATCTAGGATTATTTTGTCATAATTTTAATGGTTCTTCACTAAAATTATTTTCTAGTATTTTAAATAACCAATGATTTGTTTCAATTTGGTTTATTTGTTCTTTTCTTGGTGGTGCAAAATTTTTATCACACACAAATTTATGGTTTTCTACTAATGGTATTTCTATAGAAGTTTTTTTTATAGATAACATAATTATATTTTTATCAATAGCAAATGGTAAATGTTGATATATAAAATTATTTCCTAATAATATGTCTCCATGCATAGCTTGAAAGCATAATAACTTTGGTACCACAAATCTTACATTGTTTATGTAGACTGGTATATTTTTAGCTTTTTATTGAATTATGGTTTCATTACTATCAATTCCTATTGCTCTAATTGGATGCTTCATAGGTTCCCCTTTTTCTACAGGAATGGTATTTTTTCTACAACTACTAGTTGTAGCTCCAGTATCAAGCAAAGCATGTAAAGAATATGTTTTATATTTTCTGAATTGAAATGTAACTTCGATAGGAAATATATTCATTCCTATAGGTGTAGAAGATATGGAACTATAACCTAAATTTTCCTTTTCATCCTCTATTTGAGTATTTTAGGGTAAAACTAGATCATTCTTAGTATCTGTAATTGTATTATTTTTGAAATACAATTTATCTCCAGATGTCATATATTCTATAGTACATACTGGTTTAGATGTACTTGGACTATTAATATTTCCTATAATTCAATCTCTTGGTACTGATAAATCACTTAAATGTAATAATTTTGGTTGTATTTTGTAGTAAATTTATTAAGTTCAAAAAGTTCAATTATTTTATTATTAACTTTCTTTATTTTTACTTCTGTTGTTTTAGTATATTCATTAATAGAAGTCCAACTTATTGCTAGATCTTCTGTTAAATCATTAATTTCAGAATTTTTTGTCTGAATTCTAAGACATAAATACTCTTCTATAAAGGGATCTGTAATAGAAATAAAGTAATTTGGTTTTACTTTAAATCCTATTAATCATGTATGTAAATTTGATTGAATTCCTCCAATAAATGCTTTTACTAGATTTTCAAATCTTTTATCTAATAGAACCGCTATTATAGGTATATCATGGCATTTTCTAAATAACGCTCTTATAGTTATCATTATAATTCCTAAATGTATATATCTAACTTGAGGGTATTTCTTTTTAATCCTCTTAATTTTTTCTTTAGAGAATAACGGGATTTCTGTTAATCCTCCTCTTGTATCTTTAGCAACAGTATTACCACATATTTTTTCTATATGTCTTTTTGTCCATATTTTAAATTTTGATATTTTATATATTTCTTCTTTAGAAATATGATTTTTATTTATTTTTTCTATCATTTCATCGGAAAAGTCTTGTTATTCTTCAATTAAATTTTCTAATTTTATATCCTGTTGTTTAGTTTTAGGAATTTCTTCTAATTGTTTATTAGAACTACTTCCTGTATTAAACATAAATATATATTCTTCATCATTTGTATCAGATTCTATTTCTAATATTAATTCATATAATATTTCTTCTTCAGGATTTATTTCCTCTTCGAAACATATTTCTAGATTTTTTTCTTCAAGAGTTTTAATCATTGTCTTAGCACTTTTTCCTTTATTAGGACAATTCGGTGTTATATGCCTTCTTCATCACATATAAAACATTTACATATTTGTTTTGTAGTTCTTTTAGGATTCTTTTTCCTAACAAATTTTCTTTTCTTTTTATTATTAATATTTTTCTTATTCTTATTCCATGGTTTCCATTTAATAAACTTATATTTTTTATTTTTTCTTTTATATTTTCTGTAATTATTAGGACGCATTGATTTACATCCAAATTCCCATTCATTTTCTAATATCTTTGTACAATGTTGACTACTTAATTTATGCTTAACTTGTTTAGCAGCTTTAGTTTGTAGACAATGTTTAGCATCTATTCATGATAGTTTACTATGTTTTTCTAGATAAGAATCGTATTTTTTTATACAAATCTTATCCCATGGAGATGGTAATTTATGAAAATATTGGTTTTTCTAAAATTCTATATTTTCATTTTTTAATTTTTGATATTCATGAAGAAATTTTTTAGAAAAGCTTTCTAAATATCTAATATCACACAATTTAATTGTAACACTCCTATACCCGATTCACACGTATAAACCCGGTATAGAAGTATTACATACAGTATCAAAGATTTTAATATAAGTATAATAAAATTTTTCTTTCAAACAATGTGTTTTAAAGTTATTTTATTCAAAACTCATCATTTCAATTCATCAATTCGTAGTAATCCAAAATAACATTTATAACCATCCATTGGAGACACATAATAGTATTATTTGTACATGTCATTTTTACTAGAAGTAATGTACCTAAACTGATGTCTTCTAATAGTGATGTGATGTGATGAGAGGTCCTTTAGCTTGACTTCAACTTCTCGTAGTTTTTGTACTTACGCGTTAAGCCGGTGAAGGTTTAGTAAGCACTACAAAAGTAATGAATGATCATTTAAGTACTAATGCATATAAACTTCTTGTCTTACTTACTTGCAACCTGTAACTTATCATAATGGCGCAATTTACACTTTTATTCACTTTCTGTAGCTTAGCCCATAGTAGACTTTCATAGAACCGTTAGGATATACGGAACAAACAGAGAGTACCAAAGTAATAACAGAGAGCACATAAGTGCTGGGAAACAGAGAGCATACACAGTGCTAAACAGAGAGCACACAAAGTGCTAATCAGAGAGCACACAAAGTGCTGATCAGAGGGCACGAAACGTCCTAAACAAAGAGCGCGCTAGTGCTCCTTAATGGCATGCCACTAATATCACAATGATTTTAATTTGTCTACTTGGGCACAATCTCAACTAGCATCATTTCTCATAAATAATATATCTCACATAAATACATCATCAAATACTTCACATTTATATTTTCAAAGTTGTTCACTTGTGTCATAATCACTAAATTATTTAAATATTGAGATACAGAATTCGAAATTATAATCCTCTTGATGTTTCTGAAACTAGACTCAATCATATTTTTACCATAAAATTTCCAGAATTTTTAATTTAGCCAATTTGTACAGTAAATTCTTTCAATTTACCCCTTTGCTGCTGCCTGACAGCTTCGACCTTTCTTCACTAAAAATTATCTATCTTTTAGTACAGAGATCAAATGATGTTCATGTTTGTTTATATTGAAAATAGACTCATTAAGGATTAAGCCATATAGATTTCAGTCTCTAATAATTTTTCCATATTTTTATATGATTTTTCAAAGTCAGAACAGGGGAATTCGAACTTACTCTGACCTTGTTATACAAAAACTAGTATATATCGAAATATACAACTCCTTTTCTTTCACTGTTTGTTCCATATGAAACTAAACTCAATAAGCTTAATTAAATATATAATTTGACCCTTAAATCATTATATACAATTTTTTGTGAATTTTTTAAATTAATCCTCTGTTCTGTCCAAACTGTTTTACTAAATCACACATTAATCCCTTCATTTTATCATTGTAAACATTCAAATTATGTACCTATATAACAATTTTTATGCTAATAATTCACATACCATTAGAGAAATTAAACTATAATTCAAAACACTTGTAGTATTTACAACAAAAAGGCTGATTTCCTTCTCTTTTCACTCTTTGCTCTTCTCTTTTCCTTTGTCTTCAATTTGATCCTTGTCTCTCTTCTTTTTCTCTTCAATTTCACATAAACACATATAAGGTATAAGGTATAATTCAATAATTTTCATGCTAAATAACAGTAAAATACATGTATATCATGAGAATTTAACCATGTCTTACCTTAACCCTTGAATTCAAAATTTCTCAATTTAGTCCCTATGCTCTCTAACACCTCAAAATGAATTATATAAGAAGTTTGAGGTGTCTACTAACCCCCTTCTATACTTTTATTTCAGAAATTTCAAAGAAAATAGGAGATTTTGTAGCTTGGAGGGCTTAAAAATGATGGAAGGACCTATTTGGAATAAAATCAAAAGTTGGATGGAAGAGAGAATGGCATGAACGGTTGAACTATGAAAAGAGCTGATATTTTTTCCTTTTAATTGATTTTTAACCTTTCTCAAATTCTCTAGAAATCTCACTTAAAATATTTCACTTAATAAAAATGGTAAAATTGCACTTTTAGTCACTAGACCTTCCAACTTTACATCTTGGCCCAAAACTTTGCCTCCAAAAATATCTTCCACCAAATTACTCTTTTGCCCCTCCTCAATCAATCTAATTCCCATGATGACTCAATATTCAATTTGGATAATTCGCTATTTAGTCCCTCATTTTTCTCTCCTTTACTATTTAATCCTTAAAATTTTCTAACCTTCCTTACTTCAACTAAACATTTCTAATTCTCAATTCTATTTTATCACTCAAATCTGGTTCAAGAACGCGGATGTTACATTAATTTTTGACAAAACATAACTAGATATGCTATTTTGATCTTTTTTATCAACATAGCCACAAAATTCTATTTTTAGAATTTGGGTTAAACCTTTTAATAAATCTTTGGGAGTCTGAATCTGATTGATTAACTGCCATTTTTGTTCTTTTCCTTTTTTTGATTCTTCCCATCTTCTTAGGAATTGTAAAACATCTCTTTGAAATATTCCAACAAAATAATTTAAAAAAATTTCTTTTGTCCAATTGTTGTTGTTTACAAAAATAGTCATTGATTGTGCCCAATAATCTATTGTTTTTTCATAGTCTGATATGGAAATATTTGTAATATCTAAATATATTCCTCCTTGAGTAACATTTCTTTTATTAAGATCATCTATCCTATGTTGTATAGGTTGATTAGATGATTCTCCTATATTTTTTGGTTTTATTTCATTAGTAGCAAAATTTTCAGTATCATCTGTTTGATTACCAAAAATTCTTGTAATATTATCTAATTGTTCATGTAGTTTATTACAAGATCTTAAAAAGTCATCATTTAAAATATCTGAATTTATTTTTCTTTTTCCTTTAGGATCTTGATCTGATTGATCAGTTTTCATAGGTTCAGGTTTAGGTATATCTATATTTTCATCTTCATTTGTTGAAGTGTTTTATTCTTCAGATTGATCACTTGTTACTTTTATATCTTCTAGCTTTATACTATTACTAAAATTTTCAAAACTACTATTACTATCTGTTGTGTCATAATTTCTTTCCAGACTTATCTAAAAAGATAGGCATATTATATGAAAAATTAAAAAAGGATAAATATTTTAGTTGGTCTAACACAGATTTAGAAATTATAAGAAAACTAAAATCTGAAATAAATCGGATTCCTATAGTTTATTTACCTAAACAATGTGATAAATTAATTTTAGAAACCGATGCTTCTCAAAATCATTGGGGATGTATTTTAAAAGCTGAAAGTAAAAATAATGAAGAATTAGTATGTTGATATAGCTCAAGAAAATTTAAACCAAATGAAATTAATTATGTAACATGTGAAAAAGAATTATTAGCCATAAAGAAGGGAATAAAAAATTTTCTTATTTATTTAGCACCTGAAAAATTTATCATAAAAACTGATAATCAGACAGTGAAACAATTTATTACTAATAAAAGTTTAGAAACAATCCCAAGAAGAATAAGATGATATAATGAATTATGTACTTTCAATTTTGAAGTTTTATATGTAAAAGGCACTGACAATATTATTGCTGATTATCTTAGCAGGCCTTATGGACAAAGGTAAACAACCTTTAGAAAAAGTTGGTGAATGAACAACTGTTCACAAAAAGCGACATGATTTCAATCCAAGAAATCCTTGTCCAAGTTTTATTAGAATACCTTCTCAAACACCATTTTATCCTAATTAAAAATATTATGTTCCATACCCTTTAGCAAGACAACCAGTCCAAACCCAAACCTATACACCACAGGTAAACTACTTACCTTGGTCTCAAGATCCAAATTTTGCATATCAAACCAGTTATGCAGAAGTAATTAAAAAAGTAAAAACATTTTGTGTAAAAGAAAATTTGTTGAAAACACAACAAATGAATGAGGTTAAAGATTTTTATAATCCTAATTTACCACCAGAGATATATAATATTATTAATGAAATATGAAAAACTCATATAACGGAACAAAGAGTAAATTTTAGGAGAGCTCTTACTAAACTTTCTCAAATTTTAGTTGAAAAAACAATTAAAGAACAAAAATGTCATGATTTATGACTAAAATTTATTTTATATAGAGAATGGAATGATTTTGATATAGGATATTTAGACTTAAAGGAGATAAACAATCTTCTTGATACAGTTCAATATTTTAGAGACATAGGAACTAATAATTTAATTATTAATAAATTATTTAGATTATGTTTTTATATAATAAAGCTCAATTTATTTTACCTACAGAAATATTTGCAAAAATTAATAAATGCATCTGCAAAAAGCAGAATGTATTTCAAAAATCTTTTTCTGAATATTTTTATCAATCCTTTGTTTTTACAAATATTTTGGGAGAAAAATTCCCTGCTATAAAATTCAGACTTAATCATGAACCATTTGATATAACAAGTATTGAATGAGGTTTTGTAAAAGAACTTACAGTACAAAATTTTTCTTTTCATTTAACAAAAGATTTTCCAACTTTTATAAAAGCAATGCTTTTCAAGCAGGCTAAAGGTCAAGATTATATAAAGTATTTTCATATCAATATTTACAACCTAATTGGTATTGCTGAAAAAAAAAATTTATCAATCATATCAAATATGAGACTTTAAAATTGTGCTTGGAGGATCCCTACTCTCAGTAGCAAATGAAGACAATGAGTACTTGACAAAATCCGTTGACAAGTGCCAGAATAATTTTCTTTATTATCAAATCCAAGCAGGAATTGATCTTATGGTCAAAGCCAATGAAATTTTAACAAAAACAACATATCACTTCTGGACAGACGGAAGAAGGATATTTGCATATGATTATTGTTATGGCAATCGAAATCGGAGCGATGAGACAAATGAACAAACTATTCAACTGTTAAAAAAGACAGCTGATATTGAAATTGATGACTACCCACTAGAAATTACTGAAAGCATCAAAAGTACATGGAAAAATTGGAATTCACCTCGAATATCCAATCAATCATTAAATCTGGATGAAATTGAAGAAATGAATATTTATAATATCCAGAAAGATTAGATACGTGAAAACCACCACATATAAAGACAAGACACGTGAAAGCCACCACAAGAAAGGTGCCAAAAGAAAAATCAAGGCACTGTAAAAGAAAAATCAAGGCATTTAAAAAAGAGTGTCAGAAGAAGATTGATGGCAACACTTGGTAAAAATCTACCAGAAGCCAACAAAATTGAAAAAGATATCATCCTTATCACTACATGTGCCAGCTTCAAAAAAGATGAAGAGATGTCATACTTATCCCAGCACTGTGCAGACTTCAAATTTTATACAAAAAAATTATTAAAAATTCTCTATAAAAAAGAAAGCTTGAGCCTAAACAAGGCATTCGGATTCATTCGAAATCCATTAGAAATCTTAAGAAAATATTCATAGTTTTTCCTAGTTATAGTTTCCCTTGTAAATTGTCCACCCTTTCCATGTAATATATTTACCCTGACTTCCATCTATGAATACCACAACTTGACAGCACCTACAATCGTCTTTGGTCAAATTACCACAGCGGAATACTTTTCCACCCTTGCCTCCTCTTTTTTCTCACCAAGGCTGCTGTTGTTCATCTCTATAATTTTACATTGAAAAAAGAAACACGGTTTCTTCAATTTCTATATATTTTTTTATAGGTCATTGCTTTGCATTGACGACAAGACGTTTGTTGAAAGAGACATCGTGGGATCGTTTTCACATTATCACAGTCAATATCATATTCAATATATGTTCTCAACTTCCCCAACAAAGAAAGGGGGGAGGACAAGAACAAAATCAAAAACTACATCCCTGCTATGTTCTTTTCCAACCTTCTAAGCTACGTCAAGTCCTTATTCAAAGACGCATTCACTCGTCTGGGTCTTTTCAAACCACCTCCGCCAGAAGAAGATGATCATACCGGCGACGGTTTTGTCCTTTTGACCGACAGTCAAACCGGGTCAATAGTCCCGGTCCCTGTCCAGGTTCTCACAGCGATGATCAAGACCAACCTGCCGGTTATTGAATACGGTGATTTCGTCAAGAGGTTTGGGGATGAAGCGATGAAGAAGGATAGGGTATGCAGTGTGTGCTTGGAATCAATGGAGAAAAGGGATGAGATGAGAGAGATTTGGAAGTGTAGCCATGTGTTCCACAGGGAGTGTATAGATAGATGGGTACAGGAGGGGAGGGTTACTTGTCCCTTGTGTCGCTCTGCCTTGTATCCTGATCCCATGGATTTTGGTCGGCGACACCCCCGCAACGGTTTCTTCCACCGTGACGTCATTTAGTAATTGATGTGCGTCATGTTTTGTTACTATATATAATGTATATTATACTTATATAACTCTTGTATTTAAATTTTCAGTTGAGCTGAATTTTAAGTTTGATTTTAAAGCATTGCATTATATCTTGTGGCAATAAACTTTTTTTGCAACAATCAAAATTTTGCTGTGTCTGCCCACTTTGTATTGCTGTTATACAATGTATCTTGTGGCATTATATCTTTTTGTATTGATGGCCTAAAGAAAACAAATGACGCACATCGATTAATTGATTTTAAAGCGAACTCATTACTGAACAAAATACTGCACTTCTTTGCATTACATTGCTTCATCTTGTGGCAATAAACTTTTTTTGCAACAATCTAAATTTTGCTGCATTTGGCTGGAATTGTTGGTTGGCCTTGGGTAGTACCTGAACCAGTTGTGAAGGTATTGTTGCAATATCAAAATTGGTTGATGAAATGCCAGAAGTTTTAAACCTGCCCCCACTTTTTCTTCCTGAGAATTTTAAATGATTTTGCAGAGGAAGAGGAAGAAATGAGACTACCTACCCAACCTATAACTATATCCTTTAAACAAGTTCATTCACCTATAAAACCCCAAGAAATTTTCATGAATAAAAGAAATGTCTGGTATTGAAGATTTTGTGTTTAACTTGACACTACTATTGGGTTTTGGGTGGATAATTAGTCTAAAAGGAAAAAGGAAGAGGAATGGGGGGAAATGGGGTATTATATTTATAATTGAGGGGGAGAACTGAGAAAGCAACAATCATACTTCCATTGTCGCCACATGTTGTTATTGGCTATTGCTTGTTGCTGTTAAGGCTTTCTCTTTCTCTCAATGGGTTCTTCTTTGTGACATAATTAAGTTTTCACATAGTAAAAGAAAAGGAGAAAGCTTTAAGCTTTTCTTAAAGCTGAAGCCAGCAATGGGTTTGAGTAGACCTCAAAAGCCTGCCGATGGAGTTCCCACTAAATGGGTTTCTCTCTTTTGCATTGTCAGTTTCTTCTTGGGTGTACTTGTTGTCAACAGGTTTTTTTTTCTCTCTTCTCTAAGTGGACTATGAAATGAACAAGTTCTTGTTTGGAGTTGCCAAACCTTCAGATTTTATGTTCCATTTTAATGGTTTTTCTTAGAAGCTTTAACTATTGCAGCATTTCACTGCCATCTTGTTCTTGTTCAGTTGTTTGTACATATTGGAGGGTTTTGCTAATTTGATGCAGAATTATCAAGCACTTATGTCTATGGTTTTATGGTTTCAATTTTTGAAAATCAGTGCCCAGTAACGTGCTTTTTGTTAGATATTGACCCAAATTCACAGGTTCTTGAGCTCTATAAGCCTGTATTATCACCAACTCGAGCTTTACTAAGGTTGCTTTTTATTTTCATTTGTTTTCTTTAGGCCATCAAAATTTGTTCTTATCAATTGCATTATATCTGCATTTCTTACTTCACTCTGTTGTTGCATTTGTTTGATACTAGCAGTTTTGTATGTAATTGTGCATTGACTAGTGGTGTATGGCGTTTGTTTACAGATTTTGGGATCCAGTTGAAGTGGAAGAGGAGGCTTCTTCCGCACCGAAACATGGAAGAAACGAAGTTCATCCCATGGTTATTTGTGATAAGGTAAGATCAGAGTACAATGTTGTCATAAGCTATACATTGCATGCCTAGAATCTTGATGGTGTTATTTATGTTGTAACAGGATGTTTCTGTTCGGACAGGGAACATTCTTTCTCGAGTTTCACAAACCCCGGATGTAATTAAGTAAGTTCCTATGTCTTGCCGGAGAATTCTTTGGTAGGTTATGTTACCTTTCTCCTTTAATACATCTAGGATGTCTAAAATGCATTTAGAACTTAAGGCGGTTCGCATTATACATACTTTCAGTACATTAGACAAAAAGATCTCCTCCCTGGAGAGGCAGCTAGCTGCAGCTCGAGCTGCCAAAGCAGATACCGAGGAAGGATCTCCGATGGTTACAAAATCAGGAAATGAACACAGGAGAGTATTCTTTGTTATGGGAATTATTACGGCATTAAGGAATAGAAAACGAAGGGATTCAATCCGGGAGACTTGGATGCCTCAAGGTTTGATTCAATACTCTTTTGGCATTCTACCAGGGAAGGGATGTAGTCAAGTATTTATACTTTTCGAGGTTATTGTTCTTAGGGGAGGAATTAAAGAGGTTGGAGAAAGAGAAGGGAATTATAATTCGATTCGTCATAGGAGACAGGTAAATTCGATTGAAAATTGAAGTATTTAACTTTACCGTGCTAGTTAGCTTTGTTAGAACGATAATGTATCCTTGATTCCCAGTTCAACCCCAGGTGGTGCTTTGGATCGTGCTATCAATGCGGAAGAAGAGCAGCACGAGGACTTTTTGCACCTGGTATGCTCTCACTTCCAGTCCGGACCCGATTTAGAAACTCAAAACTTATGTAGAATCGAATGTTTTGTTTGGCAGAATCATATTGAAGGTTACCATGAACTATCATCGAAAACTCAAATGTACTTTTCCACTGTGGTTGCAAAGTGGGATGCCGATTTCTATCTTAAAGTCGACGATGATGTACATGTAAATCTAGGTTAGTATTGCTACATAAAAGTTTCTCAATACTTTCATTTCTTCTCGAACACATCTATATCCTGGTGACTAACTTGATATCAAATTATTCAATAGGTGCGGTGAGTTCTACACTGGCCCATCACAGACACGAGCCCCGTGTTTATATTGGTTGCATGAAGTCCGGACCTGTTGTGGCACAGAAGTAAGGATGAACTTTTTGTGAACAAGTTTTTTAGTATTTATGTTTTCTTTTCCACCAAGTTACCCTCTTGCCTTTCGCATGCAGAGGCATCAAATACCGCGAGCCAGAATATCAGAAATTTGGTGATGAGGGAAACAAGTATTTCCGGCATGCGACCGGACAAATATATGCAATCTCCAAAGACTTGGCCACCTATATCTTAGTCAATCGGTAAACTCTTATTCAGCAACATTTTCAATAATGATCCCATCGCTTATTCATTTGTGTTTTCTATCCAGGCACACACTTCATAGGTATGCAAATGAAGATGTCTCCTTAGGTTCCTGGTTTATCGGTCTCGATGTCGAGCACATAGATGATAGAAGTCTATGCTGTGGTACCACTCCCCCCGGTAAGATATGGTAGCCATTATGCTTGAATGGTGTACAATGTCCACTTTGTATTCTTTGTTTTCTCCTGCAATCGAGAGTGCAGAAATAATCTAATGTTTAAATTTCTTAAATAGATTGCGAGAGGAAAGCTAAATCAGGGAATCACTGCGGTGCATCATTCGATTGGAGCTGCAGTGGCATTTGCAAGTCACCGGAGAGAATGAAGGAGGTGCACTGGCGTTGTGGGGAAGGCGACCAAACCATTTGGGATACCGGTTTCTGAAAGCATCAGGGACCTGGTTATAGCATATTTGTGACTGTTTGAACAAATGTTATGCATCGAACAATGCCGTCAGCCTGGATCTTTTTTCCTTCCAATGTTACGGGGCAACGACTACACTAGTCAATGCATGTATTCTCATTTCCGGAAAATGAAAATGAAGATGTTTTAGTGGATTAAATTCTTGCAAAGGTGTGGCACGTCATACTAAAATTTTAAAACATTTAATAACATTTTAAATGACGGTTTTTTAAGGAACTGATTGTTTTCAAGATTGTCATTTTAATTTATAATTTATAAATATATATATTTAAAATATAATATAACCATGAATATGTTCTAAAAGTAATGCATCTTGAGAAGTGGACAAAAACGACGAGTTTTGATTAATTTCCTTATTTTTGCATGAATAAAAAGTCTTACAAGGAGTGAGTGGTTGAGATTATACCCAGTAATGGGTCGGGACAGTTTAGATTGGGTCGACTCTAAAATCTTAGAGTCATTTTTTTAGGCTTGAGCTTAAAATTCTATCTAAATTTTATTCAAATTAAAAATGTTAAACTCGACCTCAATCTGTCCGTATTATTATTATTTTTAGATTATTTTTTTGTATAAAAATAAATTTAAAAAATATAATACATCAATTACTTTAAAAACATTTAAAAAAAATGTATACTTAAATTAATATTAAAATAATTGCAGCAAATGCCTCTAAAATTATAAGAAATCACTTCTTATCATTTGAGAAAATAAACTTTAACCAAATGTTGTACTTTTAAAAATAAATTAATTTTTCATACCAAACATTTGAACAAATTTAAATTCTTAAAAAATTGTCGATTAAGTCTTAACTCGATTGACATGAGCATTGTTATCAATACAGGAAGACATGAGTTCGAGTACGTCGAAGTACATTTTTCTCCTATTTATGAGTTGAAGAGAGATTACAGATACTTTTAAGCATTATGTCAAAAACAAATAGATATAACCATAACCTATAATCAAATTATTTAAAAATCCTTAAAAAATTCAAACATTCCACCACATCAATGGACTTCAAAACGTGTATCTTACCATCTATAATCTCATCTCTTAGCATCAAATTACAGCCTCGTTCTTATCAAAAATAAAATCTTCAAAAAAGAAACGGACTTGTGGAAGAAAAAATTTGCAATGTTTAAAACATTGATGTGCTACATTGGTGGGTCAAACTGAGGCTCTGCGGCTCTTCATTTACCATGCCAAACTTCATATTTCCACCTCTTATTTTAAAAAGAAGGTTTAAATTTGTCTTCATTCCCTCTGCTCTTCAAACATTTAAAATTTACTACATTTACTTTTATTTCTAGAAATTTATTTTCTTTTCCTTATTTAATTTGAAATTTTGAATATGTTTCATTCGAATATTTAAATTTAATAAAATATAATTAATTTTTAATTTTTAAATTAAATAAATTTCTAAAATAAAGTCACGTGAAAAGTGATAGAAAATGAAGAAATAGATTCGGAACCACAATATATACATATATATAATGGTGGAACGTGGGATGCATTAGAATGAAGTGGAAGTACACACAAATTGCATGTGCAAAGCATGGTCGGTTTATAGTAGTCGTCGGAGATCTCTCTCAACCCGTAACTATTATGCGTTAACTTCAACGAGGGGAAAAAGCACATACTATTAACCAATGATCTACGAAGACTGAAAATCCAACTACCACATCAACATTTTGAACACTTGATTTTTGCCAATACACCGTATCACGTGATTTATCTATCTTTTTTATATAAGTATTTTTTTTTTTAATATAATCGTGTGATTACATGGTAATATCTGTTTTGTAGTAACCATTATATTTTTTATATATTTTAATTTTAATTTTTTATTTTTCGAATTTAAAAATTCAATTATTAATACTATTAATTCTTTCTAATTAAATTTAAATTCATTATAATATCTTTTTATTACGTTTTTTTATTTTAAAAATTTACGCTAAAAAATTAGATTTTTATAAAATAAATGAACTAAAATTTTAAAATAAAAATAAAGAAATTAAATTACAAATATGTAAAAGTTATACAAACTTGTGCAGGGCAAAGTGTTTTGCTTGGAGAAACGCAAGGAACATCATGCGTTTTACGTGCGAAATCATAGAAATTCCACACGAATATTCAATCGTAGTTAGGCATTCAAGATTGAGTACATGATATCTTAATGAATTTGAAAAAGAATATGTCAAAAATACTGTTTTTGTCTTTACTTAACTTCCACATTTCATTTTTATACTTTTATTTTATATAATTTTATCTATTTAAATTTTTAGATATAATGGCTTTTTAATTTTATAAAAAATAATTATTGTAGTTCTTCATTTAATTTTCAGTCTCTTTAAACTTTAAATTAATTTTTTTTTTCAAAACACCTTGAAATGGATAGAAAAATTAACGTTTGCTAACTTCGCTAATGTGATAGTCCACGTGTATGTCGCGCCAACATTTAATTAATTTTTAAAAATTATAGAATATTATTATAAATTTTTTTGTATTTTTTATGCTTTTTAATCATTTTTATATATTCTTATTTTTTAGAATTTTTTAATTAATTAATTGTTTACGAGACATACATGTGAACCGCCACATCAACAAAGTTAACCGATATCAACTTCTCCATCCATTTTAGATTAATTTGACAAAAAAATACAAGTTGAAGGGCTAAAAATACGAAAAATTAAATGGATGACTAAAATTATTTTTTTATAAAATTTGAGGGTCAAATAAATCATTATGCCATATTTTTAATGTCATCAATTGGTATAAATAGATAACAATGTTAAATATATTAATATGGACACTTAATATTTTTTCCATTTGATCTTTAAATTTAGATTTTGTTAAAGTATAATGGAATGAAACTTTAAAATTGTATCACATCATCACTTGAAATTTTTTTTTAAATATAATTTTTTCAATTGTTATGCTCACCCCATTTCTTATTTTTTATTTTAAGGATTGTTTATAAAAATATTTTAATAATAATTATAAATGTTAATTATTTAGATTTCAATACACTAGTTAATATTACTATAAAATAAATAATAAATAAATCATTTGAATTTAAGGTATAAAAATTAAATCTAAAATAAGACCAAAATCATAATCTAATCAAGGGTATCGTGAAGTAATTTTTGTATGGTATTCGTAACGTCTTTACTTGTGCCAAAATTTCCGCATGTATATTCGCTCAAGATACCATATAAAGTATATTTACACGAGAAAAATGTGCTAATCTATTAATTTTTTATAATACAATTTATTTAAATTCAAAGATTTAAAGTGAATTACATCAAATATCTAATAAACTAAGAATCTTATTTAAAATAGATTTAAACTTTAAAACATTTTAATAATATCTTTAAATTATTAATATTTTATTAATAAGATACTTCCGTCACTAAAATTATTAATTTAACTGTTAAATGGTATGTCATATTTTATATAATATAATTTAAAATGAATCTTTTTGAGAAAAAAAAAATTAAAATTTTAAAGAAAACTGGGTATTATAAAAAAAATTGGTTTTGATGTTTTCAAAGCTTTTATATAAATTATGGTTTACTTTTTCTTTTCAATTTTAATTTATTTTTAGTTTTTAATTTTAAAATTTGTGTGGTAACCTTTACTTTTCTTTAAAATTTTTATTTTAAATTATGTCGCATAAAATTTTATGTTTCATTTAATTATTAATTAACGATTTCGATAAGGAAAAGATCTAAATGATATGACATCGATAATTTGGAGACATGATTAGAATGTTTTGAAGTTTGAAGATTAATTTAGAATGAAAATTATAATTTAGAGATATTTGATGCAATTAACTCAAAATCCTTGACCCGATAAGTGAATGAAGCTAGAATTTGTGGAGGAAAATTGTTATCGCTCAATTTTTCAATGGTAACGAAAAAAGCGGTTTCGGAAGCCTATTTCATAAACCAAGTCCGTAAATATTCATTTACGAGATTAATATAAAAGTATTTCGATGTTTGATTCATCAATTTTATCAAGTTAATAATTCATTTAGGTGCAATGATTAAATTGTAAAAGTCTAATCGTTGTAGATTTTTAATTAGCCAAAAACTCCGGTACTTAAAACTGCAATTAGCCAAAGGTCCAAAATGATAAATAAACTATTTTATAATATGTGGTAGTGGATGATGATGGGGATCCATTAAGTTTTATTAAAAGTTAATTATGTTAAGTAAATCATATTTTAACTAAATAAATAAAGTTAACTAACAACTAATTGATGTATAAATGGAAAATATTAGTGGAAAATCTCTTATTTTTCTTCCCTTCACCGTCCACCATTAATAGAAAACTAAGGAAAAGCTTATTCTTCGAATATTCGACCATACTTTTAGGTATGAAATTGAAGCCTTTTTCTTGTATTTTTATAGATTTGAGATCATGAGAGTTTGATTTTGTTAGTTTATGTATTAATTTGTAAAATTGTTAAAGTTTTTTTTAAAGTTATCATTATTGATTTCTTGAAGAATTAGGCTTGAAATTGAGAGATTTTTTTTTTTTTTTTTTTGGTGAAAGAAATTGATAGATTTTAAACTTAGATCATGAGAATGATCAGATTGTAAAGTTATTTGGCTTAATTGTTAACTTTGTACATTAAGGACTAAAGTGAATAAAATATAAAAAAAAGTTGTGAGATACTGGTAGTAATAGAAAGTAGAGAATCTTTAATGAATGTATGAGAAGTCAGATTTTAAATCGAGATTAAAAATTGAAAGTTATGGCTATTTTGAATTCAGGAACTAAATTAAATAAAATGTAAAATTCTATGGTATCAAAAATTAGTTTATATAGGTTCTTTTATGTCATGGCATAATATGAAAATGTTTGGTATAAAAATAATTGTTTAGATCAAGAATCAGATCAAAGCAGAGTTAATCGAGGAAAAACTAAAATTGTTGATTAGTCTCGAAAGAACCAACTTATTTGATGTTTTGAACAGGTAAGTTCACTTGATATTATATGTGTATGCTAGTGTTTAATTTAATATATGAATATTTGAATATAAATGAAATATCTTGGAATTTGGTATAATTGGCTAGTATTGGATTGAATTGGAATATTGTGTAAAGTTGATTTTTATGTAATAATACATGGTACAAATGCATAAATACGAATGATTACAGGAAATGATTTTTTTTTAGGTGATCCTTTTACAGGGTGTATACATTTAAAGAAATAAATATATTAATTTATTATAAATTAGATAAAAATATAATAATTTGTGTATGCAATATGTAAGTGTAAAATGGTTCTACATTGATAATTGAATTAGTGATTTGTGAAAATTGATTCAAATGAATATTTCATGTATAAAATTACACATTAAATTAAAGTTTATGTATATTTTTTATATTTATCCCTAATTTAATAATCATAGTTTTTTCACCTCTGAATGTTTTTAGTAGAACGGCGTAATAATAAATTTAGCCCTTAATATTTACATATTTTTTTAATTTGGTCATATTCTTTTTTCTGAACCAATTTTTACCATTAACATTTCAAAAAGTAGTCAAATTGTTTTCTTAATGAAAATTTTGATTAAAACATTAATTTTTTGAAGATGTGGGAATGGCACCTACGTGACAGTACACGTGTGCTTCATGGTAACATGATATTATTTGTCTTGTATCTCATGCTACGTGTACATGTTGATTCTCATGCGAGCTGTCAATGTTTCCATGAAAAAAAGAAGAAGAAGCGGCAATTTGACTATTTAAAAAGTTGATGATCAAATTAAAAAATTTTAAAAAATTGTGGACCAAATTTAACTAAAAAAAAAAAACAAAAAATCAAATATTAACTGTCAAAATTATCATTATGACAATTAAAAATGTATTTTTATATAAAATTACCCCTACTTTCATTTATAATCATTAAATTCATAGCCCTTTCTGTTTTGTTCATTAAATTCATAACTTTGTCATCTTTATCCGTCATTTTCTCGTTTTTGATCAGACAAATCCCTAACCAATCCATGAGAGTGTGGTTCAAAAAATGAACTCAATTTATTGCTTCAGTTCAGCATTCCATTTTTTAGATTTAATGTCTTACGTACCATTGATGTATTCAAGTATGTATTTTAAAGTATTTTATAATCTTATAAAATTTTCACTGTATAAATTATTATATTAAAATTATATTTTAATTATTTTTCGTATTATATATTCATATTATTACATTCAAACTTAGCATGTCTCTACCTAAATTAAAATATTGAAGTAAATTTAAACAAAAAGAAAAAGTATTTCATATATAGGAAAAAGAAAGAAGTAAAAGATTCTAGAGATGCTGAAATTTGGATGTAATAAGAAAACGCGGCGACCACATATTTAAGTGGGAAGCCTATCAAATTCAAACAAACACGAAAGTTAGAAAGGAACGGTTTTGTTTCGTCAGTTTTAAGACGGTTTTGTTTTGTCAGTTTTAAGCCAATAAATTAACACACACACACACACACACACACATCAATGCTTTCTCAGCCACACCCCACTTATAAAAAATAATTATGTAAAAATTTTATAAAAAATAAATGAGTTTCATTAAAAAATGATGTTTTCTCGATTGAGCCTTAACTCGATTGATATAAATATTATTGTCAATACAAGAGGACGTGAGTTCGAGTTATCCTCTTATTTATGAGTTGAGGAGTGGTTGTGAGTAATTCTAAGTATTGTATAAAAAAAACAAATATAATCTGAACCTATAATAAAATTATTCAAAAAAATTATGATATTTTAGGTATAATCTCATTATGTTTATGTCTTTTTCTAGATTGTATATAGATATATAAAATAATAAAAATACATTCGAAATAATATTTGTTATTTTGTAAAAAATATTAATTTTTAATAATTTCATAATCGAATTGAGACTGAATGGATGGATAACGCCAACTTAATTAAAATCTTAAATAATAATATACAAATAAAAAATTTAAAATAAATAAATAGAATACAACATTTTAAAGTAACAAATATAATATGATGAACATTATTATTTTGACTACAATCTTTTTTATTTTTGTATGAAGTATTTATAAATATATTTGTTGTAAGAAGTTTTTTTCATCAGCATCACAGATATCTTGTAATACAATAATAGGATAAATGCATGAACAAATTGACGTTATTATCTACAACCTTCCTTGATTTTCATTCTTAAAATATCTTTGTATCCCTTATCTAGTTTTACCCATTTATTACCGAACATATGGCAAATTCATTCTTATCCTGTCTGAATTTCGTTTCAGCCAAATGTTCAAAATACGTTACAAAACCCTTCCGAGTTCCGATGTACAGTTAAAAGAGAAAGGAAAAGAATAATTGTTACCTATGTAACTGTCAAAGAGTAAAAAGGTCACCCATAATTTTTTTTGGGTTAAATCACATTATGGGGCTTGAACTTCATAATTTTTTTTCATGTTGGGGCCTTAACTTATTTTGGTTTGAGTTAAGTCTTGAATTTGACAAATGTTCTCATATCCGACTTGAATTTTTCTGATTTAAGTTAGTTCTTAAAAACTTTAAAGTTCAAGTCTCGATGAGAAAAATATTATTAAGTTCAAATCTCAATATAAAAATAATTTTTAAGTTCAAAATTGAACTTGAGCAAAACAAAATTTTAACCCCAATATAAAAAATGTTACCAAATTTAAGCCTCAAATAATTATCTGACATTTTTTTTTTTGGATATTCTAACTCACAATATGAATGAGAATGAAATAAAAGATAACTTACAAAAACTCCCTGAATTTTATAAATTTATTTAGACAAGGGTCTATATTTTTTACACATGAAAATACATTTCGCCTTTATTTCAAATGAAAGATTAATTGAAGTTTATGTAGATATAAATTAAAAATAGGTTGTTATTTAAGTATATATTAAAGGTTTGGTATTAAGTACAAATTAAAAGGTGTGAAGACCGTATTTTATTTAACTTATAAAAAAACTTATTTAAATAAAATGTAAAATTTCAACTTCAAAAAGAATAAAAAATCAAATGTTTTTTATTATTATTTATATTTAGCCAAAAATAAAATTATGTTTGCAAGTTTTTTTATACAATGTTTAAAATTATTTATAGTCTCTCTCTCAGACCCTTAAATGCGTTATAGCGCATTTAAATCCAAGTTCTCTCGCACTGACAACAATGTCAATACTAATCGAGTTAAGACTCAATCGACATATTTACAAATATTTTTTTTTATTGTTAAAAAAAAATATGTTTGCAAGTATTAAATTTGAGTTTTATGATCAATTTAATTTCACACCTAAACTTTTAAATATAAAAAATATTGAATCCGAATTTCTTTTAATATAAATAATTCTACAGTATTAAATATTTTTATAATATTTATTGAAAAATATTTGAGTTGGATATTATTTTCTCGAAATATAATAAGTTATACTATTATATCGCATTTAAAACAATTTTTAAAAAATATACACATATTTAATTAATCAAAGTTAATTAATAACAGTAATAATATCCATCCTAATAACATTTTTTTAAAAGTTACAAATAATATATTAGATATTTTTGAATTCTTTGTATTAGTCTGATGGTCAAAAGTTTTTATCGTTTCAGATTTAATCTGAATTTGAATCGCGCTGTTTGTAATTCACAAAACAAATATTTGATATTTTTATAAATTGAATAAAATATTATAATGCATCGTTCTACTAAAATACTAAATGTATTATCTTAATTTAATTGTTGTAAAATTAGAAAGTTAAGAGTTGAACTTAACAAGTAATTTTAGTGGTAAAGAGGATGTTGTTATCTTAAGAGATCTGGGTTTGAGTACATGTGTGTGCAATGTATATATACATTATCAAAAAATTAAAAAAATATATATAAATACTATCATGTAATCACATCACTGTATTAAAAAAAATAAGAGTTGAACATGAATCTTATCAAGGAGCAATAATTCTAATAGGTTAGTGAGTAATGACTTGTCGTGTAAATCTATCTCTCTACAAGTATATATGTATGTATATGTTATATTTTAAAATGATAGTCTGGTGGTGTGTATGAGACTGAGTTCATTTTTGGGCCTACGGTAATCCAGGGAACACTACTCTCCTCCGCTTATCACCAAATCCTTATCTTTAATTCTCATCCTCACTTGTTGTCTTGTGGCTCCACTGTGCACGGTTTCCGTATCTTTCATCTCCACCACTTCCCAATAATTTCTTTCCCTTTTTTAATATTCTTCTTCTCCCCCATTTTTACTCCCTTGTAGCTTTAATTTGGTGGGTTCTTTGGTCTAGTTTTCAAGGGTTTCTCTCTTCGAAAAAACCCTCGAGAAATCTCTGCGCTTAACGCTTACTTTTTGATTCATTCGAGGGGTTCTTTTCTTTCTCTTCTTCTTCTTCTTCTTCTTGTTTTTGAGATGGGTTTAGTTTCGGTTTTTTGGGAGATTTTAAAGAAACCCACAATTGGAGATGTGGTGAGTGAGTTACTTATTTTTATAGCTCCTTTATGGGCTGCTGTAATTGTTGGGGTTTTAGTTGGTTGGGCATGGAAGCCGAAGTGGGCAAATATTGGCAGGGAGATGATCATGGATTGTTCTGGTTCTAAGGATTCGGCTCCTGCAGAATCTTCTGAGTCTTCTTCCGGTGGTTTTGGTTCCCTTCCGAGCTTGAATTTGATCAAGTTTCAGTTGCCTAGTGTTATCTCTTGGATTTCAGATGATGGGGCTCAAAAAGATTCTTTCTTTTTGTCACCTACTCTTCATTCCAATTGCAGGTTTGCAACTTCATATTTTGCCTTTTTTAATAGCAATTTTGTAGTTGTAAATGGTATAGGAGAGGGAATTGTAATGGGAATTGGGATGTATTTTATTTTATTTCACCAACTAACTAATGTCCGTTTAATTGGACAGTTCATCACAGAACGAGAAGGAAAAACTGGGTTTTCTGACAGATGAAGATTTAGAGCATTTATATAAATTAGTTGAAGAAAAAGATGGAGGTCCTGCTTGGATTCACATGATGGATAAGTCCACCCCAACTATGGGATATCAGGCTTGGCAAAGAGATCTTGAGGTATCCTTTCCTCTTCCTGTTATTTAATTTTTCAGAACCAGTAAAATTTGAAAAACTTATTATAAATAACCCTGCTGCTTGTGTTTTGGATTCATTTGATGTGTTGAATTATACTTTTTATTGCTTGTTCTATTGCTTGTTAGATTGGTCCTGCACAATATCGTAGCCGGACTGTTTTCGATGATGCCACTCCTGAGATGGTGAGGGATTTCTTTTGGGACGATGAATTCCGATCAAAATTGAAGTGGGACGAAATGCTTCTTAGTGCCGAAACTCTCGAGTCGTCTCCCACTGATGGCACCATGGTGGTCCAGTGGGTTCGAAAGGTTGGTAATAGGTTTTCCAATTGTTTCTTTTTCTTTTTGGTTGATTTTCGTTGTTTTATAAGATGTTCTCTGGTTTGTAGTTCCCCTTCTTCTGTAGCGACAGAGAATACTTGATAGGTCGTCGGATTTGGTCGTGTGGGCGGACATATTACTGTGTTACAAAGGTAACATCCTATTCTGGTCCTTGGTTTTCGATTTTGATTAAAATTCTGGAAGTTAACAAGTCTTTCCTATTTTTTCCCTACATTGTTCTGCTTTCTTCTTTCCTGGTTAGAAATAACTAGGCTGCAGCCGATAGTCTGACATTTGACCACATATTAGTGGGAACAATATACCTTTTACATTATAAGATCTTTTATGTTGCGAACAAAAATGAAAATTGTTCTAACCCCATTAAGGAAACACTTGACAAATTGTTTCCAGAGCTTTGAATTAATCTTATTATTTCTTAGCTGAATCGTCTTCTTGCCTAATAATAGGCCGATGACTATAAGTCTAAAACACTTAATGCCATGACAGCATCATTTCATCAAATTTGTTTTGTAACTAACTTAGTAGTATGTTTTGTCTCGTTTCAGGGAGTACCATATCCCTCTATTCCTAGGAAAACCAAACCTAGACGCGTTGATTTGTACTATTCAAGTTGGTGCATTCGCGCAGGTAATGGACTTTTCAACCCAACCTAGTTTAAAATTGTTTTTAAATCTGTCCTGTGCTGTTAGTAAGTTTGAAACTTGTATTTTCTTATTAGTATGCAATTCGTTTCCGAGGATAAAGAAAATGGAGAATGTATAACTCTTTGTTTAGCTGAATTTTCTAGGAATATCATGTTTGAGTTTATATAAGTCTGTCAATAATTTGTATGCATCACGTTTTGAACAGCTGAATCAAGGAAAGGAGATGGCCAGCTGACTGCATGCGAGGTATTACTTTTTCACCATGAAAACATGGGTATACCATGGGAAATTGCAAAGCTTGGGGTCAAGCTAGGCATGTGGGGAACTGTCAGGAAGATCGACCCTGGCTTACGTGCATATCAAACCGAAAGAGCATTGGGAGTGCCCCTTTCTCATTCAGCTTCCATGGCTCAAATAAACACCAAAGTAACTCAAGACTATCTTAGATCCTTGGAAAGCAATAGTAATGATTCATCAGAGCTTGAAACACACAATTCGTCCGAGAAACCAGGGAAGAACAACATTCCCAAACTTCTTGTTGTTGGTGGGGCTATCGCGGTTGCATGTATTCTAGATCGAGGGCTCTTAACCAAAGCTGTTATATTCGGAGTAGCCCGAAGGTTTGCAAAAATCGGAAGAAGGTTGTAATCCAGAATATTTTTGTGGGTTAATGGAAGGAAACCGCACCACCAGCAAAGCAGATTGCCATTGCAATGAAGTGAGATGTTGGGGATGGATGAATCTTCTCACTTAAAAGGTTGGAAGATGGAAAGATTATATTAGTTTTTGCAATATTTGGGCCATATAGGAGATAAGAATTGGGCACAGGAGAATGGGATCAGATAGTTGGATTTTTTTAAATGGCCATGTCGAAAACAGATCTTAAAACCGAAACTGAGTTCCTTTTCTTGTTCAGTGGCTCTTCTATTTCAATATATAGATTATATATCTTATATGTTGTTTTATCTCCTTGATTATGGTGTGTTCATGTGCTAGATTTTGAGTTGATGATGATAAATAGCCAATGTTGGCAAGCCCAGCATTGTTTCCCCCTGCAAATATTTATGTTTTGAAGACTGCAGATCCAAATCCATTCATTAATTTCACTGAGGTTGAGTTCATTGATTCCCTGCTTTGCATCCAAATTTTGAGGTTTGAATAACGAGAAGGCTCAAATTCGATTAAATTATTTCGAGTTATTTAGTAAAAAGTGTGATATCATTTGTGGGAGGTAAACTTCAACAGGCAACCCTCCTATAATAACCCCATTTATCTATTAAGATGATCAAATCATTGGTTCAATAATCGATTTGATTAAAAATTTAAACACCCGACTAAATTTACAATGTTCCAAATTTACGACAAAATATTTAGTTAACTTAATAATTTACTAAATTAATACCATTATAGCATGTGGCTGTGATAGAGAGTTTAACTGTATCATAAAAATATATGTAATTAACTTGTAGACACAAATAAATATCCCTATTTGTTTTGCTATTACAATTCCTACTACTACTCGTGGTCTCCCAGATCCATAATTAAAGGATAAGACAGCATTCATAGTTACGTTGATTTGAATTTGGATGAATGTGACTTGTTGTGACAAACAAATTAATTTCAAGAATTCATAAATAATGATTATATTTATGACAAATAGATTAGTTCGAAGAGTCTATAAGTAATGATTTGAGGGCAAAATGAAAATTAATTATAGACCGTCAATTCTTATAGTCTAACGTATATGATGCATAGATACTGATGAGTGATGAGGAGGTTTTTTTTTTGGGCCAGGAGATGAGGAGGTTCGATCTTCCATTTTTGAGCAGGGAAATGGGAAGAGTCCTGGGCCTAATGGTTTGCAGTTTCTTTTTAGATCTGCCTGGAGTGTTGTGGGAAATGATTTCAAGGCTGCTATAAAGCACTTCTTCACAACCTCTTGTTATGTTCAATGCTACGACAATTGTACTAGTTCCGAAGATGGAGAGCCCCAACCAGATCAATAGCTGTTAAGAGACTGGCAAATTTCTTCTCGGTTATGATTTCTCAGAACCAGTGTGCGTTTGTCAAAGGCAGATATATTGTTGATAATACTCTTTTAGCCCCAAGAGCTGGTAAAAGAGTATGCTAGGAAAACTTTGTCAGCTCGTTGTGCTCTGAAGGTTGATCTAAAAAGGGCTTTCAACTCTCTCAACTGGAACTTTATCCTTGTTGTCCTGGAAGCCATGGGTTTGCCCTTTAAATTCAGACAACGGATTCCAGCATGTCTCGCCACTTCACGGTTCTCAATATGCTTTAGTGGCAGCCTGGTGTGCATCTTTAGAAGTGCTCGGGGCATTAGGCAGGAGGACCCATTGTCTCCCCACCTTTTTGTTCTATCTATGAACATCTTTCTAAGTTGCCCGATGCTGCAGTGGAAAAGGGGATCTTTCAGTATCATCCGAAGTGCCATCGAATATAGCTCACTCACCTTTGTTTTGCAGATAATGTTTTGATCTTTTGCAAAGGAACCTCGGGCTCGGTTGTTGGTGTTCAGAGTGTTTTGGATCATTTTTACTTGATGTCTGGGTTCAAGCTTAATGCTGCCAAAAGTGAATAGTTTGCTTCTGGAATTTCAGTACTGGAGTTGGAGAGTATTCAAAGCATCTCAGGCATTAGGATTGGGAAACTACCTGTTCGTTATTTGGGTGTCCCTTTGGTAACTAGGAAGCTATCTGAAACTGATTGTCAGCCGCTTGTTGATAAGATTCAAGCTATGGTACGACACTGGTCAGCTAATAGTTTGAGCTTCGCGGGGAGGTTACAGCGTATTCGAGCTGTGTTGTTTAGTATATCTAATTACTGGTGTCGGCAGCTCATTCTTCCCAAATCTGTACTGCAAAGAATAAATCAATTATGCTCCAGGTTCTTTTGGAAAGGAGCTGATACGTCTGCCTCGGGAGCTAGAGTGAGTTGGATGCAGATTTGTGCTGTTAAGTCGGAAGGGGGATTGGGTTTGAAAGACATACAGCTGGAACAAAGCTCGTTTGTTTCAATTGATAAGAAATATTCCTTGTGGGTTGCTTGGGTCAAGGCCTATGTCCTTAAAGGTGAAGATTATTGGCAGGTTGTAAGCAAGGATGCCATGAGCTGGAGTTTGAGAAGGCTGTTAAAGATGAGAGATGAGGCTGCTCGAGTGTTTTCTTGGTCTCTTTCGCTGTCTGTTAGAAAAATCTGGTGCGAGATTAGGAGGGCCGGGACCAAAGTTCGGTGGTATCCCCTTCATATTCCAAAGCATGTCTATCCTTGATAGGCTACGAACCAAGGACAAATTGATTCAGTTTAGCATCATTAATTATGGGCAGTGTAAACTATGCTGTGCTTCGTTAGAAACAAGGAGCCACCTATTTTCCGAGTGTGCTTCCTCAAAAAGCATTTGGGCTTCTATCCTTTTATCTCTGTGAAATTTTTATCGGACACTTTTGAATGGTCATTTATTTTTAGTGTGTTGGGTTTAATTTTTTATTTTATTTCGTATTCTAATATTATCATAACATATAATATCATTGTTATCGTTAATTTTAAATTAATCACTAATAAATATACAGTTAATTCATAAAGAATAATACCCTTATTAGCTAAATAAAGTAGGAGACGTGTCACATAAATTACACACAAATTAATTCAAATGTCTTAAAAAAGCAAAACGGGACGGAAGAGTAAAATTAAATTCCGTAAATTGAGGGATCTGGTTTCATTTTATATTCTTATAAAAGCTCAAGGTAAAGTTGAAAATGGCAAAGAGGCAGTCTAAAGAAAACCGGGAACTAGTGGTCGAGATCCGGCAAACTTTCGTCGGATTTCGTCCATTTGTCGTCGGAGTTCGATAGTACTCTCTCTCTTTCAAAGTTTCTAATCGCCGGAGTAGAAAGGAATTATCGAAAAATGAAGGGATCTACACATCTTGTTGCGACTTTGCTCGCTGCTTCCACAGTGGCGCTCTCATCAACTTCCTCCTCCGGAATCCACAATGTTTCATTTCCTCCTACCTCTTCCAACCAGGTATTCATTCTCATTTAATATTTATAACTTTGCTTCTTCGCTTCTTGTGATTTAATCGATTTCCTTTTTCCAAATGTTAAAATTTGCCTGCTTCGATCTGTTTATTGAAGTTGTTTGTTTTTGGATCTGAATTTGCCTTTTGTTTTCAATTTCCCCCTTTCTGTCTAATATGTGGATAAATATTTTAAAAAATATATATATTTTGAAATTTCTAGTTTTTGACATTGAATATTGATTTTATAGGGGACAAGAAATGGTGCGTCGAGGAATTTAACGGCGACAGAGCGGGGGAATTTCACGCCACGATTTGATGGGTTGAGATTCATAGAGACATTGATCACAGCTCACAGATAGGAAGAGATGATTAGAAACACAAAATACCGTCCTTTCTCTCCGTTTAGTAATTTGATTTTATTTATTTTGTTGATTAAATTTTTAATTGTTACGTTATGAAGTAACGTTTTTCTTGGTATTGTTTAATAATTCCTATCGTTTTTTTGTTGCTTATTATTAGTAGTAGTAATTTCTGTTGATTGATTTGATGGTGAAATTAAAAACTCCGATTCCTCAATATTACTAGACGCGCTAATATATTTTCAAGTATTTTACATTTTTCGGATTTTACAATTATTTGTGTAGCATTTGAACTAAAAAGCAGCAAAGACTTCTCGAAGTTAACCATTTGTTTTGAGCGGGTGACATGGATATTGATTTCAATGTAAGAAGATGTGAATTGAATACATTAAAATGAATTACTTTCTTATTTATAGATTGAGAAAAAATTATAACTAATTCTGAACATTATGTCAAAAAATATATATATATATAATAAAAATTTATAATGAAATTATTCAAACAAACAATTTATGGTGAACAAATTTTATACTCGCCATTGCATAATTAAATTGACCCATTGATCATGAAATCCCATTTGTAGAATATTCTTCCTAAAAATGTTTATTCTAATCATACGTTTTGCTTAAATCAAGTTCGGTGTCGACTATAGTTCGAATTTTATTAAGATGAAACATTCATTCTTTAACCTGAAACTTTGAGTGTTGACTGCAATGCAAACTTAAGTGATGTAAACTCCATGCAAACTTGAATATCATACTTGGATCTTTGGTAAAAAAATCCAGGCATCCATTGGGCCCAAATGCCTTTGTGGGGTGCATTGAAGGAGCAACTTTCCAAAATCTCCTTTGACCTCTGTGAGCCTAGCATTCATTTCTCCAGTAACATAGCGTTGAGCCCTAGAAAAGTATCTGAGAAGAGTCTCTAGTAGCCTTCTTTGCAAACAAATCTATAAAATAATTAGTAGCAACCACGGCAATACTGGAGTATGACTCTTGCCAATTGCCATCGACATACCGAATACCCATACCTCGATTTCTCAGTTTGCTGATTGAAATTCTTCCATACGATTCATATTACATAACCTACCACCATGTTTCTCAAAACTCTACATAATTTCATAAAAATCTCCCCTAACCAACCAAGGGAGGCCAGACGAACAGTGCAACGTACCTAAAAAGTTCCATGATTCTGAGCATCAATCAATAATTTTATATTATTAGATTACATTAAAATGTGTGGTTGAAATTAAACCATTTTTCCCTATTATTTGTCCTTAAATATTTGCCCCTCTTTCTCTATTTTTCCCTTTTTTTTTTCTGATGATCTTGAATGGTAGAGAAAAAGTTATGAAAATGAAAAAAATGGTCTTAGTTTCTTCCATCATATATATATATATATATATATATATACACAACTTTACAACTTTGTGTGGGTATAGTATAAATTGAAATCCGATCCAAGAAAGTAGTAAACAATAATGGTGGGTATGAATAGATTTAAAAACTCACCATTTCATAAGATCTTATAAGCCGTTTGATTTCCATTTCCATCTCTATATATATAATGGAAACATTTTAGGGTGATATGAAAGGTATTGTTCCATATGCAAGGCAAGGAGGGATTTGAAATGAAAGGTCCTTTGCTTTCTATTTATTTTCATGAATGAACAAATCATGGCCACAAGATGGTAGTGTATCAACTATTTGAGCCAGAGGTTGTCTTCGTTTTTCTCTATTAAAATATCTACAATAATGCCAAAAACATGAAACCAATGATTCTAATTTATTGTAATTTTTTAAACAATTTTATTTAGGGTTTTGAATATCTATTTTTTTTTTAACATAATATTTAAAACTACTCATAATCATTCTTCAATTCATAAATAAAAAAATAATATGTTTCAACGCACTCTATTAATAACAATATCAATGCATAGAGATCCAAATATATACGACAAATGTGCCTGTTTTTTGGGTAACAAGTTGATGAAAATTATATGGAAAAGAAGTTAATTAAATGGTGTCCATAAATCGAATGGCAAAATATCTGGTAGCCTTTGTAAACACATTGAAATTTGCAGCCACTCATCTCCTCACATGTCAAGTTCCATGCTGTCGGCTAAAATAATCCTGAATCAAGACCAATATTTGAATATTCAAAAATAAAAATAATTGAAAAAAAAAAAGGATATTAAAAAAATACGAATATGTGATTAATATTTCTTTTTCCATTTGTTAAATGATATTCACTTTATATTTTTAATTTTGAACAGTTTAGCATCATCAAAAATTTTATCATTTTCTTAGTTTTAGGGTGATTTTGTTTTCAAAATATTATTTCTTTGAATTTTTTATAATACTAGAAATTCAAAAATTTGTTTTAAAATCACATACAATAAATAATAAAAATGTATGGCTTGAAATTAATTAATAACAATACATGAAATAAATTATCAACATATATACAATTGGTAAAGGTAATGATGTATGCGTAATTTAATTAAAATATAAACATTATATTAAAATAAAGTTTTTGTTTAGTGGTGAAGTTAATATCTTCTTTACGTGAATAGCACGAGTTCAAATTCAATAATATGTAACTTCGTGACATCAATTCAGTAAAAACTTTAATTAATAGTATAAAAAATAATGGTATAGATTTATACAATTGATGAAGGTATTATATATGCATAATGTAATTAAAAATGTAAATATTATATTAAGTTAATGCTTTTGTTTAGGGATAAAATTAATATTTTATTGATGTGAATAACATGTGTTCAAATTCAATCACGTGCAAAAATTTTATTAGTTTTTTAATAAATAAAAAGGTTAAAGTAAGTTCGAATAATGTAATTTATTTAATTACGAAAGGATATTCCGTAATTTTTTTAATTAAATTGGTATTCAGTTGACTCAAAAATTAATTTAGTTACGAGCTTAAATAATAATATAGATATACATCGGATGGAGGTAGTAAAATACGCATAATAAAAATATATGTTTTCTGAAATCATTAAATAAATCGTTAAAAAATTCAAATTTTTTTAAAAAATTGTATTTAAAAAAAAACCTGGAAATAAGGTCCAACCAGTGACTGTGAGGGAAGAAAATTATGCATAAAAAGACATTAGTTGTACCCCACCAGTTAAGGACCTTCTCTGCCACATCCGTATTACGGGGTGTCGTTTTGCACCTTTCTTATAACTTAAATAAATAAGCTCACATTTATAGCACGGGAATGGCGAGAGGTTGAGGACCGCTAGTTTCCAGCATATTCTGTGATTCTTAATACTGTGTAATGGGCCCCACTTCACACGTGGGAAACAATCTTGAGGCTCTCAGACAGTGGAAGGACATTCAACCGTTCTCCTGAAGCCACGTGCGATCGCAGGTCAGCCATGGATTCTGTACAAAAAGGCAGCTCCTGGGGTGAACTCATTGACCAACTTCCAAGTCCCTAACCAATAGCCATACATTCTCTGGGATTTTTGGAGTAGAACTGGTGAGTTAAGCTATGCACATGCATCTTTCTAACTGATTATGTGAAGCAACAGTTCCGTATGTTTCTGTTTCTTTGTTCATCCCATGATTCGAATTTGAGACATGTTGGAGTTCTTGTTATGTTTCTTTTTTTTTTTTTCCCCTTTCTAGTTAAATGGTTTTGGAACTTGGGTTTGATTTGTTTTGTTGATTTTGTTTTTCTTACAGCTTGAAAGTAGAAAAGCATGGCAACAGTGACAGCTTCACACTTTGTTTCGGGGACTTCCCACGGAGCTGAAACTAAGGTCAATCTGAGTCAGACAGGGTTGAGGAATCAATCCATGACTCACAATGGGTTGAGGTTTTTAAACAAGGTAGATAGGTTGCAGATGAGGACCAATGCAAAGGCTGTTACTAGGAACGCAGTGAAAGATGAACACCCAACTGCAAAGGACAAGCTTTCTGGGAAAATTATATGTGGAACAGGGATGAATATTATCTTTGTGGGAGCTGAGGTTGGTCCATGGAGCAAAACTGGTGGACTTGGTGACGTTCTTGGCGGACTTCCTCCTGCAATGGCGGTAAGTATGAGATTTACATACAATAGTGCACATTATGTGTTCTTTTTGCTGCATAATCAATTTTCTGTTCATTTTGTTTATCAAGTGTGTGATGTTAATCCCCATTGCTTGACATTGATTAGGCCAAAGGACATCGTGTTATGACAGTGTCTCCTCGGTACGACCAGTACAAGGATGCATGGGACACCTGTGTCACAGTTGATGTAAGGTTTCCCAATCCTGTTTTGTTCCTTGTATATATAGTTCAATGTGAATTGAAATGAGTTATGGGTTTGGATTGTATTCTTAAAGATCAGTTCCTAATATGCAGCTAAAAGTTGGGGACGAGATTTGGACTGTCCGGTTCTTCCACTGTTACAAACGTGGAGTTGATCGTGTTTTTGTCGATCACCCTGTGTTCCTCGAAAAGGTTTGGAACGGTCTTTTTTGTTTGTTTGTTAATGTTTAACTTATGTTCTTATTTCCGTTTTTTATCTGTTTATTTATTTTCATGGTTGTGATGATTCAGGTATGGGGCAAAACAGGATCCAAAATCTATGGCCCTACAGCAGGTCTGGACTACAAGGACAATCAATTGCGATTTAGCTTGTTATGTCTGGTAAGTTTTCATAATTATGATATTGTCTCTTTCGAATTCGAATAATTGTATGAACCCGGATCTTAGCTTAATTAGTTCATGCAGTCTCCTTTGGGGTTTGAATATCAGCCTTGTATAAGACGTTTTATGTGAATAAACTAAAGGAAAATCAATTACTGCTCATCAAGCTGTACAATTTGCAGTATTTTTTATTTTGATTCCCACCTTAATGCTGGTTCATGATTCCGAATTACGGTTCATAATGTCAATCAAGTATAATTTCATCATTTGCAGGCTGCTTTGGAGGCACCAAGAGTTCTGAATTTAAATGGCAGCAAATATTTCTCAGGACCATACGGTACGGGTTCTTCTTCTTTAAGTCTTAACCTTTAACGTTAAAAACTCTTTTGTCTTGAAATAATGGTCCTCCATCTTCTGCAGGAGAAAACGTTGTCTTCGTTGCCAATGATTGGCACACTGCTCTTCTTCCATGCTATTTGAAAAGCATGTATCAATCAAGCGGAATCTATATGAGTGCCAAGGTACGACGGCTCCTTTTCAAAGTGAAATCGGCTAATTTGGACATGCAGAAGCTTGGAGCTTACGGTGTGTATGATAAATAATATTTTTGCAGGTTGCTTTTTGCATCCACAATATAGCCTATCAAGGAAGATTTGCCTTTGAAGATTTCTCACTTCTCAATTTGCCTGATCAATTCAAGAGTTCATTTGACTTCATTGATGGGTATGAATAAAAACAATTTTTCGACCCTTTTGATATTTATGGTTCATACTGTTTCAATGAATTATTTTCGATAGTGATGGACTTAAAACGGTTTCGATTGTCAGGTATGATAAGCCTGTCAAGGGAAGGAAAATCAATTGGATGAAGGCTGGAATTCTGGAGTCATACAGGGTATTGACTGTAAGTCCATACTATGCCCAGGAGCTTGTTTCCGGTGAAGATAAAGGTGTCGAACTCGATCACATCATTCGTAAAACCGGCATCACTGGAATTGTGAATGGCATGGATGTTCAAGAATGGAACCCTACCACTGACAAATACATCAGTGTCAAATATGATGCGACAACTGTTAGTGTGCTTTCTATAACTTCCGATTTCTGGGTTCTTTTGTAGTATTAGAAGGCATGTTTTTTTTATATCGACAAGTACTATCGCAGGTAACGTATGCAAAGCGATTATTGAAGGTAGCTCTTCAAGCAGAACTTGGGTTGCCTTGTGATGAGAATGTTCCATTGATTGGGTTCATCGGTAGGCTAGAAGAGCAGAAAGGTTCAGACATCTTGACAGCAGCTATTCCAAAATTCATTGGACAGAATTGTCAGATTGTTGTCCTTGTTAGTATCTATATCTGACCCTCACATTCGAGTCTGAGTGACATAGGTTGATACTGTTGCTTCAATGAGCATAGTGGTTTAATAATGGATCTATTTTGTTTTCAGGGAACTGGTAAAAAGGCCATGGAGAAGCAGATTCAACAGCTAGAGACCCTATATCCTGGAAAAGCTATAGGAATAGCCAAGTTCAATGTCCCATTGGCCCATATGATTTTTGCGGGTGCTGATTACCTTTTGGTCCCTAGTAGATTTGAACCATGTGGTCTCATTCAGCTGCAAGCTATGCGATATGGAGCTGTAAATCCTTGTAGCCATTCCTTTCTGTGCAACCAACTGATTTGACTTTACTCACGAACTGGTTGCCTTTGTGTTACAGATACCAATAGTGGCATCTACTGGTGGACTAGTCGACACGGTCAAGGAAGGATTCACAGGGTTCCAAATGGGAGCCTTCAATGTTGAAGTGAGTAGGAAGAAGTGATTGTCTTTGTATGAAGTGCAACGAATGACTCGTGTATATTTTGACTATTCATCTCTTATGGGATTTTTCTTTTCTTTTTTTGCAGTGTGATACAGTGGATCCAAGAGATGTAGATAAGGTGGCAAAAGGTGTCCTTAGAGCTCTTGCAACGTATGGCACTGGAGCCATGAGAGAAATGATCCAGAATTGTATGGCGCAAGATCTGTCATGGAAGGTTCGTATTTTGAAGTACTCGTGTTTGACGCTTGTATTTGAAAATCTTGAATATCAGACTCATATTTTCAAATTTGGGTTAAATGGGTTTTTAAATTGAAATCTATTTGATATATGCAGGGACCAGCAACGCTGTGGGAGAAGGTGTTGTTGAGCTTAGAGGTTGCGGGAAGTGAACCGGGTATTGAGGGAGAGGAGATTGCTCCACTTGCCAAGGAAAATATTGCCACTCCCTGAGTGTGGGCGGAGTCTAATTTTTTCCTGAGTTCCATTATAGAAGTCTGCAAGCAAAATTCGAGAGCATCATCTGTCAACCGTTGACAGACATTTGCTTCAACGGTGGAAAACCACTCCCTTGTTCTGCCCCATAGTAAATACTATTTTTGAGGTTGAAAAGTTAAAAAAGGATATATGTAATAGTCAGAAGGTGTTATCTCCAGACTTGAATGGAGAATCAATTTCACTGCACATAGATGTTATGCGTTATATGAAGGCCGGTTCCTTCTTTCACGTGTGTGTCTGCATGCATCGAAATTGAGCTCTGTATATATGCTATAATTTACTGGGATTTATGCCATTAAACTTTTAATCAACTCAATTGAGAAAAAATAAAGAAAAAACTAAAATAAAATGCTTACTCACTTGATAAGAACTACCAATTTTTCCACCCACACAACATTTGTGTAATTTCAAGATTTATTCTGATTAACAACGGCAGTCCATATCCAGTTAAACACCTCAAATACAACTAACCCATAGAAATGAGAGGAGGTGAGGAAAAGGACGGAAAATTAATGGGGTTGGGTCAATTCAGCTGGTAGAGATACATAACTTTTGATAGATAAAGTGGGCAAAGAAATGGAACTTACACAGGTGATCGATTCTAAAATCTCAACTACCACTTGCTAGTAGTGGCTAAACTTGAGAGTAATCATCTTCCGATTAGAATCGCCGAGAGTAGCAATCACTTGTTCACAATACAAATTAAGCACCTACTACAAATAGATGGCTCCTACCACTTGCTCATAATAAAAATGATGCACCTATTACAAAACTTAGTGGCTAGTACTATGCCCAAAATTTCCTTCAAAATGAAAAATTGGAGCTAAAATTTGCCCCTAGAATTTTTGCCACCCTTTCGGTGTGAATTCGGTCCCATGCTAGTGTCATCTATCTTCCATAAAATGTGGGACCGCAGGTCAGCTTTGCTCAGCCAAGTAGTGTCACAGGTGAGCACAGCATAACCTCAAATGGAAGTAGCTCCAAAAAACAATGGTATTGCAGAAGGCTCTCAACTAGACTATTAAGAGCTGGAATGACTATGTGATGACTCTCCTATCTCCATCTTCCATTCATTCACTCTCTTGTAGAACAACAGATAAGCGGCTGAAGTCTTTATGTCAGATTCGTTGAGGGGAGAAACATGACTATCATCAAAATGATACCACCTATTCTCATCAATCAACTGCGGAAGTGGAAAAACAAAAAGACATAGATACCCATTCAAATTAGTAACTTGTATGAAAGTTGATCCAAACAAACATTAAATAATCCGTGATATGGGTATGGTCGCAAAATGCATACTGCATAAGTATTATCCACCAGAGACGGCTATTGAGACAGACTAATGTCAGCTAGATTACAACATTACCTTAGCATATGCAGTGTAGTGCCCGCCACCTAGACCACCATAATGGTTGCTGATGGCATATAGCTCATATACATAAGATTGCCCATCTTTGTTCTTGACATATTTACTCAAATCAAGATTGTGAATTGGGAAATTCACGAAAGTATCAATCTTGTTCTTTAGGTATCGGCCATAAGTGAATCTTTTCAAGTGGAAAACAATAATCTCTGGTAGCATCCACAAGTCTAGCTTCTTTACAGCTTGCCTATGTTCCTTGCAATGTGGACAATACCTGCATTAATAATTTTGGTCACACCATTAAGGCATCAATACTGCTACCTACAAGGACGGACTCCACAACTTATCATCTGAAATCCATTTAAACATGTTTAAAGCACTTACCACATGTCATCAGGCCCTAGTGGTTCTTCCACCAAGAAAGCATCCAAACATGAAGATAGAGAGATGGCTTCCTGCCGGGTCTTTTTAGCAGCAAACCCTGCTTTATGAACTTCAGGGATGTCCTTCAAGTAGCTGGCATCATATAGGCCCTGTTCTTTGTCAGTCCAATCCATCACAACACTTAAGATTTTCCCAGGTTCAAAGAGGGTATCCTTCTTAAAAGTCTTGAAGTTCATAACCCTGTCATCTGTCGAAAGGAGCCGGAGTGATAAGTCTGTGCTCAATGTACCCTCAAACTCTGCATTTTCAACTGACTGAGCATCAGAACTGCTGCATAGTTCATCCAGACCATCTGAGAGGAAATCACTCCCTTGGCCAATATGAGCCTTAGCTGAAGAATACATTCTCTTGAAAGGTGACAATACTTTAGAAACAGCAGTTTCAATATCAGCTCCACTTGGTTGGTCTTCTCCCAAATAAGTTATCAATGGACTTCCAAAAAGCTCTTTTCCACTTTTAAGATAATCTGTTGTGGATCTGGAAAGCCAGACATATGGGTTCAAATCTTGATCAAAGAAGAGAACAACTTATTTATTCAACAAATTCCTGTGCCTTTCACACTCCCTAAAAAGCGTGGTGAAAACATAAGATGAAATATCCCCCTCCCCCTTTCATTCATATGTGACTTTCTCTCTCACCCAAGAAACCTTTTAGTGAAAACATAAGAAATATCCTAACTCCCCATTCATATGATAGCAGTTTCATGGTAGACCCACACACATTTACGACATAGATCTTAAAATAACAAGTGCTGCAAAAGTCATGCACTCTTCTGCAGATTTTCTTAGTCAAATTCATGACAGATGAGTGAACAATCATGGATGAGCTGCAAGATGATGATAATAACCAGACAATGACAATGATGGATGAAACTATGGATCCCTAGTTTTCCCAAATATCAAACTGCCTACAGACAGTAAATCAAATTAAAACAATATAATTTGCTTGGAAAAATTCCAATAGCTAGAGAGAATTAAACTTACTTTTCCTGCCATCGATGAAAAATTACTAGCTTAGTTTTCTCCATCCCCTTCTTCTGAATTCGGAAGGCCACAATATGTTCATCATCCTTTATCGAAGCCAATGGCTCCAAGGGCATCTCAAAATACCGGTAAATCTTGTTTTCATAGACCTGATATAGAATATTGAATGCATCAGCCAATCAAGGTAACCTATAACTGAAATAAAAATGAAATTAAGAATCAATTCAAACTTTGTTTACCTCTGCAAGCAGAAGGTTCTCATCACTCTTCAAGCAACATGCAGTACGCAAAGCCAGAAGGAGATCTTTGCAGAAACCATTTTTCAGCACAGAGACAGTATATGACATCGGAAGACCACTTCCATCACCATAAAACACTGTCACTGTCATTGTCCTAGTAATAGTTGAAGGTAGTGGCAATGACAAATACATGAAGGGATCAAAAGTAATTGAAATTTTGCTGCAAACTGGACAAACCAGCGTTGACTTATATTGACCCTGAGAAACAAAAGCATTATCAAAACATTCCAATTTTTAGTAGCATAGGAGAAAAGCATCCTAGATTTCCATGCTCAGAAACTTAAAGTACCACATATTGACATGAAAGACGAATGAAAATAAATGCACAAGTACTGCAAAGCACTAGGCATCTATAGATTGAGAAACGGCAATGTAAGCAAAATGCAATCTCAATAATGCTTGAAAAATGGAATTGGTCAACAACCTGCTTAGAGTGGCACTGACAACACACTGACAACAAATCTTAGATGAGTAATTGCATTTGCCAGGTAAAAGAAAACCTGAGCCACTCTTAACTTTCTGACAGAACTTTAAGAATGACAAGAAGATGCAGCACTAAATCAAAACATGCAAGTTCAACAAGAAAGTTACTCACTTGACAAACATCCACAATCACTGAGTCATTCCGGGCCTTGTGGTTTTTCCAAGACTCAGCTGCAACTTCCTCATCAGGACGACCATCTGCATCCTTCAATTCAATATAAGGTTTTTTTTTTACCCGATTCAAGTCTTCATGCAACCCATCCAGTAAGAAGGCCAAAAGTTCCTATATAAAAGAAGCTCCACATTAGAGAAAGCATAAATCTGATCAAAGTAGTAGATGTTCTGCTTCAAAGTGGTACTATCCTAAGTTGCCTTTAAAGTATAATGCAAAAGGTCTGCAGTAAGCCTTTAGAATAAAAAAATATATCAAGTTAAAGCTTAGGCTGCTTCAAATGTGCATTACACAACTATAACAGTAGTGAAGGCTAAAATATGTCTTGCCCTGCATACTACCATAACTAGAAATTAGACAACAGACAGCATGTTGCTAATACAGTCACTAACTGACAGGCCTTCCTAGGAGTAATTTTGGGAGTACCAAAATCATAATTGTAAGTCAAACCAAGCATCCTATTTGTTGTGTTCAAAAAATTTTAACATCACTTTCTTTAGAATTAATATTGTAGCGGTGAACATACTCCAGTATCATAATGCCTGCTGTTTTCTGCAAGTTACTCAATTGCTGATACTGAAGAATAGAGTATTCATACGTTATAAAAGGAAAAAAAACTTACTTGAGAATCATGTTGGTTATAACCACTAAACTGGGGTGCAAACCGAGCAAGTTTTCCCTTAAATACACGTGGAGCAATTGCAGTTTGCCCTGACCATAATTTTCGTAATAACTCACCAAATGCAAGTGCAAGCTCCCCCTGCACAGGTATAACTTAGGTTAGAGATTTAGCGAAGTGCTCACAAAAACGTGTCAAAATTGTAGAAATGAATAATTCATTAACTACAGAAACAAAAATGGTTGACAGCACAAAAGCTTACATGCATTCCCAAAGGATTTTCTGTGTTGATCTCATCACTGTAATCTTTCAAAAAATACTCAACAAGCGGCGGTGTGTGCACTAAACATTGAAGAGCACTATTCATAAAACAAGTATTTCCTAGGTTCTGCAACCCAGCCAAACCCCTCTTCTCTCCTTTTCTAACAGTGTTATAGGCATCAAAACCATCATCTGTATCTTTCAATCCTGAGCTTAAGGAACTTCCTGGATACTGATTTGATATGTAACCAGAGGACTGACCATTAGACAAGGTTGGCCCTCCAGCAATTGTAAAGGATGATCTTGAAGGTTCCATGGAAACCAAAGCTAGTTCATTTCCTGTAGAATCCATCCCAAATCTTGAAGAATGATGTCCATCAACTTTCTCCAAAAGAATCTGTAAAGTTTCATCAAACATACAGATAAATCAGAACCAAATAGAAATGGAAATAGTGAAGGGCAAGCACAAGGAACTGACATCTTGATCCATCTGCAAGTTTGATTCCTCAAGGCTTCTGTTTGAAGCAGACAACTGTGTGCGCTTTCTTTTGTTGAAGTAATCCCAAATACGAGCCTAGCAATATATAATGAACCAAAATACGTGATTGAAGTTGACTTAGAGCAAACAAATCTTCTTCTAAAATAATTATATAAAATACATGCTTAAAAGGAAAAAGAAAAAGACATGATCACCTTATTCTGCTCTATTCCTCTAAGTGTACAGACCCTCTGGAATAGCTCAGATAGAGAAGCCTAAACATATCATCCAACCAAAAAACAGAAGAAGGAAAAAAGGAGTTAGAATCTGCATGGTCTACAACAAAAATACATATTTTCACAGACACTAAAGACTTGAAAGTTTAAGACTCAGAAACCAAATGGAAATTCCAAATCACTTCATAAATTAGTTGCAATTGGAATGATTTCCAGTTTCATCATAGATTTCAAAACTTATAATGGCCTGTGTTAGCGAAATAATTTCATCACCATTACTTCCACTTGGCCTGAAGAAAGACAAATCCTCAAGTTGCGAAGATTAAAAGCTATACCTTTCTGCTTAACCATATAACTGACTGGCTTTCATCTCTGGAATCTATCAACTTAAGACGAAGTGGGTAAACCTCCACATCAAAAGTTCTGTGATAGACACCCTGCAAAATCATCTTCCGTGGCAATGCTGGCCCACCTTTATACCTATAATAATAATAATAATAATAATAATAAAACAGAAACAAGATTTACAAAAGGATATAAAAATAATAATAAACAACAGAAACAAGTTTTACCAGCTATCTTATTGTACATTCAGGTGTATGAAATAAAATCCAAGTTGCTTATATTAATTGCTTTACCCAGGAAGGAAATACTAATTGTCACAACAAAAATCGTGTCTGCACCTTATTTGTATCTACATCCGTTTGATTAACATAAACTAATAAATCACAATTAACATCGAATAAACATCAATGGCTTACAACTCTTTCAGGGACCTACACTGATAGACCTTCAAGTTGTTTGGTAACTCGGTAAACTTTCGAAGTGAACAAAGCATATACCATATACATTCTATTCATTAATGCCAAAAATAGGCAGAGGTTAAGCATTACCATTCATGAAGCTTTTCCCAAACTCTTCGAGGCACCAAAACATAATCCTGGCCTTCCATCAAATTTCTGCGAATCTGTATCTCATTTTCCTTGCAATTGCATTCACTCCCATTTTGAACAATATCGGAGTTATCAATGGCACCGGGCATTTCTGCCACCATCGAAGAAGCCATATTCATATGCCGAGAATCAGAAGATTGGTTCCCAATCAAATTTGCATCAGCGTCTATCCCAACATACCTCTCCCACTTTCGAAACCACCTTCCAAAGAGATAAAAAAAAATAGGCAAAATTATACCAAAATAAAAACTGGGTAATTAATCCAATTTCAATTAAACACTGAGAAAGAATTTTACAAATTCAAAAATAAAAAGCACTTTCCTCATAGATTTCCCAAAAGCACAGCAAGAAAAGGGAGACAAAAAATTGAAATTCGATTTGAACGGACCTGCTGGAAATAACGAAATACAAGTTGCCTTCTTTCAAATTACGCTCGGATTCGTTTCTTAAATCAATAACGATCTTTTTCTGTTCTTCGGGCGTGCACGGCAAGCAACTAACCCCGTCCTCCATCATGAATCCCGAGTCTTGAATCGTCATGATCGATGGAATCCCCTAGTTAAATTAAAGCAGATTTGGATGACCTGCGGAGATCAGAAACCGCTTGTTCGCCGATGGAGTGAATGTAGGGAAATTGGAAGACACAATTACCAATGAAACTGGAATATTCGAGGGAACCCTAAACAGCAGATCGGGTGAAAAGGGGAGACTGGAGAGAGAGAGAGAGAGAGAGAGAGAGAAAGAGAAAGAGAAAGAGAACTCAAATTAAAATTACCGTCTTTTCAACGAACTTACCTTTGTCTTGTCTTAACCCTTTATATACCCCTCCTAACAATTCGTCATACACAATTTGATTTTTTATTTAAACATTATTATAAGAAATAAAGAACTTTCACTATTAATTCTTAAAATATATATTATGAGTAGATATTATCATCTAATCACATCAGTATAATAAAAAAAAAATCTTAAAATATTTTTTAAAATATTAAATCCCAAACTTAAGTAAACTAGAGTACTTTTAATAAAATAGAGTTATACATGAGTTGAATTATTTAGATCAGGCTCAATTATTTATATAATTTTTTGAATAATTTTATTATAAGTTCTACTCATATTAGGTTTTTTTTTTACATAAAGATATCTAGAACTACTCATAACCCCTACTCAATCCATAAATAAGATGATAGTGCGTTTTAGCACACTCGAACCTACATTCTCATACATTAGCAACAATACTCATGCTAAATCTCAATCAGCAACTGTTTATATAGCTTTATATATATGTTTCCAGTAACAATTAAATATATATAATATAACTTAAATCTAAATATTATCTAACGCGAGTCCAAACTCATCCTTAGTTAAAAAACCCAGGCTTAAACTCAAATTAATCCTAAAACTTAATTTCTACAAAATTTAGTTACAGCTTAATTTTAAAAAACAAATACTATTTTTTTTACAAATAAGTGGTTGGGTGTAATGGTAAGTCATATCGTACTCTCAAAGAGAGAATGTATGTTCAAATCTTAAAGATAACATCATTAAGGGGGCCACAAACCTCAAATACAAGTCATAAATCATTTTGAGCATGGGTTTAATTGTTGTATTCGAATTATTTTTGAGGCATTTTACTTTTTTTGTTGTTGTTGTTGTTGTTAAAGGGTTTATCAAAGTTGCTAGTTTATGTTGGATTTAATATATGAACTAAACGTTGATCTTAAGTTCTTTTAGGTGTATTGGATTTAATATGTTTATGTTAAAGTTGTGTGGGATTGATCTGTATTCTTTTGGAATATGGATTTTTATGAATTGCTTTTCTTGGAATGGCTTCTCATATTTGTGTAACACAAAACTATCTCGAATACAGATAAGATTCCACATTTATTACAACTAAAATTCAAATAAAATAACAACTAAGATAATAAATTAAAATAACTATCTCGAATACTGCCATTTTCGTGGAGGTGTTTGAAAGCTTCTGAGGTTATAATTGAACCATCACAGATTGTATGTGATTCTGTCTCTTTCACTTATTCTACTTTAGTTCCAAACCTGTCGACTTAAGCCTTAAGGGAAGAACTACTTCTTTTTTTTGTAAAGAGAAAGTAATAAAGAAAGCTTGAAAGGACCAGTGTTGTCCATTGACTATGCTTTTCCCCCCTTCCCTGCTCCAATTCTTTACGCTTCTTTTTGTACCGAGAGTGGTCGCTCGCTTTTCTTTACACTTTCTAGGTTTGTGTTACCGTCGCTTGGATTAAGGAAGCTCCAAAGAAGAATCCCCCACCCGCCATACATTTTCTTCCCTTTCCCTTGACTCTTCTCCATTCTACAATTATTATATGACAAGAAGAAGATATGGGGAACTGCCTGTTCGGGAACTTGGGAGAAGCTGAGCCTGAGGGACTGATCAGAGTCATAACTTCCGATGGTGGGGTTATGGAGTTTTCAGCTCCAATATCAGCACGAAACATCATAGATGAATTCCCAGGGCATGCTATTTTCCGAACCCATGATCCGTCCTGTAATCCACTCTTTCACCATCAAGAGCTTCTGCCTGGAAAGTCTTACTATCTACTTCCATTCAACAGCAAAGAAAGCAGTCACGGTAATGGCGACCAGATTGTCCGACAAGGCCATCTCCGGTCGAGCAGCAACCCGTTGTCTGTCATTGTTCCTTGCAGGATGTCATGTGATCTCCAGGGGACTTTAAAGAGATCCCATACTGATATTTTCTCCAGGTACAACAACAGCGACAATGGATTTTGGAAAGTGAAGCTGGTGATCAGCCGGGAACGGCTGTTGGACATTTTGTCGCAAGAAACTCGAACTCAAGAACTGATCGAGAGTGTTAGAACTGTCGCCAAATGTGGAAATGGGGTGTCAACATCTGTTGGGTTCCCAGATGAGCAGTAGGAATGCTTCCTCTCACAAGGATGGCTTCTTGTTTCAGTTGTGATAAACAACTGAAGTAAGTATAGCATGAACAAGTATATTTTTTTCATTTGATCTTTTTTCCCCTCTGTTTAATATTTAAATTTGTGCCTACATAAATACTTCATATCAATCTAAATTTCAACGCTTCAAAACCAATATTTTGATGTAGAAAATAGTTGTACAGACACAGTTAGTCATGTTATGAGAGAAGTATGACGATGTTTGGGCCATGGTGTTCGGACAAGAAGCTTAAATGGGCTGCTTAGTTCCACGGTGAGGTACAGACCCAAGCTTTTGAAATCACAAATGCTGGCCTATATGGAGATGGAATCGAGAATTTTCATATATTTTATTGAGCTAACTCGATAAAGGATGCTTCTTTGAGTGGTTTTGACGTTGCTATACCATAGACCCTATGCCCAAAGAATAAACATCAGGCTGAAATGTATCCATCATATTTGGTGAGTCATCATCAACAACCTACAAGAGTATTTACCCAAGATCATGACATAGAAGCAATAAGCAACTGACAGTATATTCACTCGTAGGTATGGATTCCTTGTCACTTACACTCTACCTTAATATTTCTTTCATTTTTAACTGGGTTTAGGCATCATCAAATAGCGTTCGAAATACAAGCTATGGCACAATATCAAAGTGTTATATCATCAAACTTTACATTTTACAAGTTCAACAACTATAATAAATTTTAATTGTCAAGTTCAGATATCAAAATGAACAAAAAAAAAAATTATAGATACTAAAGCAAATCTATTTGTTAAGTTCAAAAACAAAATTTAAAGTCTAGTAATCAAGATTATTATTTCAGTTTTAATTATGCAAGTTCAACATGTACCAATATTATTGGTAGTAATTAAAATCCTAATTGAAACAATTGCAGAAGTTGATGAAGGAACAAGGAATTGGGTTATAAAAAAAGATCTTAATTTATAAAGGGACAACAGAATTATTTAACTTAGTCTATGGTGGGACAATGGCGATGGTCCAATTTTGTAGACGAAATCCTTTGTCCTTTTATTCTAGTTTCCACAATTGCAGCGCCAATTTGAACAGTCTTCAATTGTTTCAAATGCTGCCGGGGTCCCTAATGGGAACCACACCATGACGAAGCTTTCCTTTACTAATTGATTAACTTTAAGAATCTTATAGATTTATCGAAGTCAACGCATGAAATGTATGCATTTTCTTTTTTTATAAATGTCAAAAAGTGTAATGCTAATTTATTTTCGTAATATAATTTCTATTAAACGATAACGTGAAAATTAAGGGTGAAATTGATGTGATTTTTACATAAAAATTTAATTGAATTTTTAATTATTTTACAGAAGTATGTAACTCAAGGGATTTACATATTAAAAGTATGTTTTTAGTTACTGTTTCATGCATTTTTATAATTATAAAAAAAAAATTATTATTTAAATTCAATTCGGTTTAAGTTAAGCTAGTTTAAAGTATAATTTTTTTTTTTATTCAAATTCGATTTAAATTGGGTCAAGAATACTTGGTTCTTGTCCAGTCTATCTGTAGCTATGAACTATTTGTAGCCCAAACACTTGTCGTAGAAATATGCTTCAACTTTCTCGTTTTCATTGCAAATACAAGAAAAATGCCTAACATGCATCAATCTGTTTTGATTAGACAGCAAAATAAAATATAGAAAAGAACACATGCAAATCACGAGTTAAGCTTTTGCCGTCGTTTAATCTGTGAGGAGGGTTTAGGACGAGTCAAAGAGCGTTATTATTATGGGATAAATTCTCAAAATAATCATTTTTGTTTCCATCAAGTTACGTTTTAGTCACTTATGTTAATATGTTGTAACATTTTAGTCACCGAGCTATTAATTACTGTTAACGGTGTAACAATTAGCTGACATGACATATTAAATCATCATTTCAAATAAAAATTTTAGGTTAAATTATACAATTAATCCTCATATTTTTCGTTTTGAGCAATTTAATTTTTTTCTTTTGTGTTCTTTTAACTTTCTTTTTTTTCTTTATTATCCTTTCTCTTCTGTTTTTCTCTCTTCTCCATCTCTTTTAATGTAAAAAAAATTAAATTACCCAAAACGAAAAAAATATAGGGATCAATTGTACAATTTAACCTAAAATTTTAGTTTGAAATGATGATTTAACATACCACGTCAATTTACCGTTACATCGTTAACAAAAATTAACTCTCAGTGACTAAAATGTTACAATATGATAACATAAGTGACTAAAATGTAATATTTCAAACATAAATAATTAAAATATAATCCGAAATAAACTAAAGTGACAATTTTGATAATTTATCCTATTATACGTCTATTTAATTTGAATTTAATTTAAAATATGAATTTAAAATTTTTTTTCTTAATTTATTTATGTTTATAAATAGTTGATTCAATATTCCGATTATAATTTTTAATAATTTTAATTTTAAAAAATTGGGCTCCAAAAATATTTTCTATTATCAAAAGTTGATAAAATCAACTCAACCGAATGATGTTGAATAAATGAATATTGTTCCCACTAATCCTTACATATCATATATTTTCTATAAAGATTTCGTATCTTCCTTTTTCTTCTTTCAATCAATTTCCTTCTTTATATACACTTTGGTTTAGTTTCTAACATAACGTGTAAAATATGTATTCCACCTAATTTTAATTATTTTTTAATTATTAAATAATATTTTTTTTACAGTTTCAAAAATTATATAATTTTATCCATTAAACGAGGATTGATAATCTAATTTTTTATGAAATCAAATTTTTTAGGTTTAATGATAAATTTGGTCCTTAATTGTATTTTTGAGTTTTTTTATCATCAACTTTTGTTTTTTTTTTTTTCAAATTACTTTTTCTAGTAAATTTAATGAAAGTATTGTTTAAAAAGTTGAAGGGAATGATGTGAAATTTCATATGTAGATTATTTTTAATGATATGTAATTTATTATTTAGATAACCTAATAAAATAATTACATGTGAAAAATAATAAAATAATAAATAATACATTAAATTAAAAAAATAACTCTTAATATAAAGAAATAAACATAATTATTTAAAAATTTAAATCAGTAGAAAAACTTCTTAATAAACAAATGTATAAAAGATTGAAACATTTTGAAAGAAAAGAGAGATTGAAACTTTGAATTTATTCATTAAATTTGTTAGAAAAAACATATTGAAAAAAAAAACAAAGGTTGATGGTTTAAAAATATTAAAAAATACAATTAGAGACATTTTGACAAAACATGCAAATATTGATGGCTAAATTTATCATTAAATCAATTTTTTATCATTGAACTTAACAGCTGTTTAAAAATTAACGAAAGTGCTAATATGAGTTTTTTTTATTGATCTAATCATTAATTTCGGCATTTCAGTATTTACAAATATTATCTATTTGATCCTAAAAATCTATATAAAATTATAAAAAATAATATCTCACTAAAATTTGTTTGAAAATTTTATTTAACCCTCTTGATTCAACTAATCACTGAATACTTCGAACATAAAATATTCTTCAACAAATTAATGAATGAAAACTGAAAATTTGTTTCATTTTCAATCTCAATTAAAAGCAATAAAAAATAAACAAATAGAAATTTCTATTCCAAAATTGATGAACACAATCAAGTCTCAGTTTCAGTTTTTGCTCATCTATCTAAAATATTCACTGCCATTAAAAATAAAAAGCAAACACTTCAAAAATTTCAAACCACTTGATTGAGCCAAGATAAAAATAAATTTAAAATCAATTATTCCAACAAAACTCATTTAATCTATTGTTAATTAAGCCCTTTATAATAACTTGTTGAGCGTCGGTGGTGGAAGAGATAAAAGAACCCGATGACATGTTGGTTCGAAGCATTGTTGATTGGTATTTCTAGATTGGATTTGGAAAACTCATCTCGACCTTGGTTGGAAGAAGCCATTGGTGTTGAATTTAAATTATTAATAATAGAACTTCTCAATAAAAAAAATGGAATTAGAAATAGGAGAAATCCTGTTAGAAAAAACAACTTAAAAGTGAGAATCATTGAACTCAACAAATGGTTTCAGTGGAAAAAATGATGTTCATTTTAGGGGTTCCGGGTTCGAGCGCTTGTGTACGCAAAATGTGTGTGCTTTATCAAAGGGTTAAGAAATAATACCAGTATATTAAAAAAAAAAAAAGTGAGAATCATTATTTAATTTTGGGTAAACTAGTTGTTAGTCTCTCTAAAATTAGGACATTCTTATTTTGGTCCTTCAAATTTTTTTATCGATTTGGTTACTGTTGTTAATTAAATAGATCAAATTGGTCACTTCACCTTTAAATCTAACGGATATTTTTATTCTCATTTTCCTTTTTTTTTTTCGTATTCTTTTTCATTCATTTTATTATATAATATTAAAGGTAGGGAATGAGAGTAATATAATTCGAACTCGATGAATGTTTGAAAAAACTTTAACCATTATTACTTTTATATTTGGGAACATGATTGTTAGCAATTTCAATTTTCAATTTTCAATTTCTCTCGATTGATCTTCATCGTCGCTAATTGTCCAACGAACCAGTGCCACCAAAAGAGTATGTTCTTTCTCCCTTTCCTCTTCTATCGATTTTGGTCTTCCTGGAAATAATTGAAAATAGCATGACCAACACCTAAAACCTCAAAAATGCCATCGAATCTTCGCCATCTACCGTCCAATCGACTTGGGGTCCGACGTATGTGGCTCTTCTCAACCGTAGCGTCAAACCCACCAACCAAATTTGGAAGGAGAGCACCGAAGGCTTCGATTCCGTCAGATCTTTCTGATTTAGGTTTCAATTTCTACAAATTCTTTAATTTATTTTTTAACAAACTAATTTTTTCGTCATATACTCGTTTGTTTAATATTTTTACATGTTATTTTTTATAATTGAGGTAGGGGATGAATTGGTTGGGATTGAACCCAAACTCTAATGTCAGCGTTGAATTCAGGAGGCTGGCAGGAGCGATCTTGTTTAAAATGGAAATTTTTTATTTAGATTTTTAAAATTTTTAAAATTTTAATTATAAAATTGCATCTTAACCTCTCAAAAATGATAAAAACTTAATTTAACCTTTTAAAAATTATAAAAATATAAACTATTAAACGTGGGGTGCCTCACAACTTAATACTTTTGCAATTAGACTAAGTAGTGGTTGGAACATGCAATATATATCATAATGACTACAATGTATTGGTTCATTTATATTAAATTATAAAAAATGTGGAACAATGTTGAAGTAAATGATTTCGACAACAATGATTTAAATTTTCAAACATTACAATTTTTTGAATATATTACTTTTAATAAATGAATACAATAAACTCATACATGGTCGAAAACTAATTTCTATAAAATTGATATTTATGGGAATATGATTTTGAGTTTGAAATTGGAACTCCATTCTTTAGTTATAAAAGAGCGCAATGAGCGGAAGGAAAAGAGAGAGCAAAGCTAAGATTTTGACACAAGTATTTGCTAACAATCCTTATCACTCTTACTACATGTAGGAGCTATGATACTTGCTGCAGAAAGAAGCTTGAAATTTGAATTTGTTAAGGGTGTTCATTATCTCAAATGTATAGTATTTTGGGTTCAAATCGCATCAATCGTGTTGTTGTTAGCGTTTTATCCTCCCTTTATAATTAAAAAAAAAAAAAAAAAAACTTGAAATTTGCTAATGAAATGGGCCATTGCATGTAATATCTTTCAATTCTGGTTTTATCCAGATTTTGTACAGTTTTTAACTCTCTATTAATAAATTGTATTGGCTCATCATCTCTTAATTCTCATCTTGAATATTTTATACATATTCATCTAAACAGTAAAAATGATTAAATTTTCCAGAAAAATAAATTATTTTCAATTAAACAAACAAAGCTTTGGGGAAATTTAGTGGTTGGGGTTGTTAAATCGTTTCTAATCAAAACTTTTGATACCATGGGGTCTTACTTATATGGAGGCAGGCTACCCTGCTAGCTGTTTTTAACTTTCCTTTATGCTGCTGATTTTTTCTTCAAAAGCTTCCTACTATTATTTGGAAAACAAACTTTGATAAATTTTCGATTAAAGAATTAATGGAATTACAAAAATATTCTTCCATGTATAAATAAATTATATTATTGTGAGGGCATTTTTATCTCTTTTATATGTTAAATAAAATTAATAAAAAAATATATATGGTGAGATTTGAACTCAGGCTATCGATACTTTTAAAATATTTCTTTTTATCATACCAACTAATGTTTTTTTATTTTAGACATATCAATGATAAATTGTTTCACCCACGTTATTGTTTGTATATAATAATATCGTTAATTGAATTAGTGTCACAAGTTAATTCGATACCAACTCAAGAAAAATTATAATATTATGATAAATAATATTTTAAATCCGATTTAACTTTTTAAAATTTTCTTTTACTCATTATTTAAATTAATTATTTTATTTTATTTTAATTTCAAGCCTTATTTTTTATTATTCATTGTATATTATTTTAAATGCAATATGTAATTTTCACGCACATAAGCATGTAATAAAATTCTTAGTAGTAATGATTGTAGTTTAACAAAATATATACTAAATTTATAAAATCAAACTTCCTATTTTATAATGTAATTTATGATATTAAAAAATTTGGAAGTTCCTTTTTTCAATTTTAATCAGAATGATTAAGGATTCGATTATTGTTCTGAATATGAAATAATTTTAAATTTTATAATTAGTATCTAACAAATCTTTAAAACACGAATGATTAATCACTGAAGTAGAATCAAAAGTTTTGTATCCTCAAATATAAAACTTAGTAAAATATTTGGAGAGCGTTTGGAGAAAGTCCTAATTCATCAACTTTAGAACATTTATAAAGCGAATTAAAAAGAACTAAAGATCCGACAAAAGTCTATTATAATATTTTAGAAAAAGTTATAATTGAATACTTTTTTTAAATCTTCTAAGTTAAGCAAATCAAAAGCAACTGTTTTATAAAAATGTATTAAAATATTAATAATTTCTTAAGATTATTTGTAAATTAAAAAACTAAATACTGAAATATATATATATATATATATATATGATGTGACAGGATGGAAACCTTCAAGGCCATTGTAAACCACATCTCTGTTTTCTGCTTCATTACAGACAAGATGTATTCAACTTAATTGTTAGACTATGTCTGATGTATTCAAGTCACCTTGGATGGCGTTGCAGGTAGACTCTGTCCATCGCTACTCAATATTTTAATAATTATTCCTTTATTTCATTTCAATAATACTAATAATAATAATATGTTGCAGATAGTCTTTTTAAGGTTTGAATTAACTTTTTTTTTTATTGAGAGTGTAACGTGAAGTATATAAGAATTATTTAGAAACGAAAAGCTAAATGAATAATAAAAAAAATTATTTGTAAATCGAGTTTAGAGACACCTTTAAATATGTATTTAAAGAAAAGGAATTAATATTTTTTTTTCTTCTAATTTTTATCTGTTTTTGTGATATGTTTTTTTTTTGTGGCACGTTTCTGTTTTATAACACGTTTTCGTCTATTTTTGTGGTAGATTTATATTCGTGGATAATTTTTCACAACGTTCAGCTTTGATTTGCGGTTATCGATAGTCTTTTAGTAATTTGATCTCTTTTTGTAGTTCGTTTGTCGATGTAGTCAAATCTATTTTGCGAAGCAATTTGTAAAATTGTTGGTTTCGCTCATCACGCCTACTTCGATCTTTAAGTGTGTGTTGGTGGATAGAGACAATGAGTTTTGTTTCCTTCTTCTTTTCTCTAATGTTTCATCTCATCCCTGTCGTTGCAGTTAACTGGACGTGTTTTGCTGGTCTGATGTTTCGTTTTCTATTTTTTAAAATTTTTTTTTGTTTTGTTATTTTTTTGTCTCATTTTAATTTCGTTTAGAATGTTTCTCTATTTTAATCTCTAATAAATTCAGCCGACATATTATTAAAAAAAATAATAAATTAATTTTTAACTAGATTAAAATAAATTTTAAATCAAAACCATTTAAGTTAAAATGTTTGGGGCAATCTTCTTTCTTAAAAATACACATTTTAATTTATTTTGTAGAGATAGATTTTTGTGTGTTAAGTGTTTTTAAAAAAAAAAAAATTATATCAACATTTTAATTAAAATAATTGAGGATGATAATTATTTGAATTAACTAATATCATCGTAAAAATATAAGATCAAATTATATCAAATATAAATATAAATATAAATATAAAGATTAAAGTTCAAATATAATCCTAATAAAATGATGAAAACTGAAAATAAAAAAAAATAAAAAAAAAAAGTAAAAAATTAAACGGACCCAAAGCATAAAGAGAGATGAGATGTGGAGTGTGTCGGAAATTGGTTGTTCCATCAACTTCCGGTCCAAAATCATGATTTAGCCTCTGAATTTAAGTTTAATAACGATCGATCATGATTACGGCTAAGAAACTCACAGATTCATAAATCATAACAGCAGATTCAATCAGCACATAATCCATGGTAATTATCATCTGTGAAATCAGACTAATCCTCTCCTCTTGCTCAAATCCATGAAACCCCAACTTTCATATGTACATATTCTGTTTCTTTCTTTTCTATGAAAAGCGAAGCAATGCAAACCATTTTCTCAAGTCATGAATCACGTGGTTTTTATTTTTCCCTTCTGTCTTGTCCCTTTACGTTTATAGCAAGAAACAATGGTCAACTTGCTTTGCTAACTTCTCCACCTTATAAACTTCTTTTTCAAATTTATATATTTCAAAAATATTTACTATTCATGTTCGATATGTCGATTGAGTCTTAATTAATTCAATTGACATCGGCACTGTTTTCAATACAGGAGGACGTGAGTTTCAATGTACTGAAACACGTTATACCACTATTTAAAAATTAAGGAAGGACTATTGATAATTTTAAACATTATATCAAAAAAAATAAATACGATAAAATCTATAATGAAATTAATATAAAAAAAAAAAAAATATGATAAAATCTATAATGAAATTAATATTAAAAAAATTGGATATATATTTGAATAGTGTAAAAGAATATAGGACAGTAAAGTTAATTTTTTAAAAAAATATATTGTAATTGAATTATAAAATATAGAAGAAAAAAAAATACCTAATATAAAATACATGACACTCACATCTAAATCTCAATAACATGGTAGGATCAGTGGAAAAATTGCAATTAAGGGTTGGTTTTTTATTGCTTTTGAAAAGTATCGCAAAAAAATATTTTTGAAAATTTAATTTTAGATTTAAGTGTTTAATATTGTTGTAGAAAAATTATTGTTTTTGAGAAATAAAAATATTCATTTTAAAAATGATGTTGTGAAGCAAAACTATATTTTTAAATAATATTCAAATTCATTAATATTATGATATTTTAGTAAGACTACAAAAAAATTATTGTAACTCATTATTAACATTTTATATGAAATATAAATTTTTATACATTTGTAAGTAATTAATATTTTTTTTTGAAAGTTGTAAACAATTAATATTAATTATTTGTAAAATTTAAATTTGAATATTAATCTATATTTTAAATATTATTAAAATATAACCGTTACAAATTTAAATATATAATATTACTAATTTTCTTTACCTGTATAATGCATGAGAGTTGATTGTATGTATTAATTAAATTAAATTTAATTATTTCTTAAAAAATTTCATAAAATTTGTAGCGTCTCATTAATAGTGTGACCACTAAATTAAAGCACGACAATATATATAATTTCTAACTTGGTTTTAATTAATAATTAGTGAGAGATTGTAAATTAAATTTGAATATTGCGACAACTGAATAATTTATTGTAAAATTATTTACATCTTTACATATCTATTTCAATTTTATATTTAATTTATAAAAAACTTTTTAAATATACAGTGACTTATTATGTAAAAAGGCGGAGGGGTTTATGTTAAATTTTCCCCTCCACGAATACTTTTTTTTTCCCTGTCACGTATCAAATTTTTATAATGTGAACACATTGAAAACTTATAACCTTGTAATATAATATATATTTAAAATAAAATTCATAGGAAAATAACAGTATACCTAATATAAATATTACATAAAACACATTAAATTATAAATAAAAAATAAAAATATTATGTGTACAAAAAGGCAAAAATGAGGTACTCATGGGTTAGGTTGGGTCGAACCTAAGCATGATATTAATATACTTTATGTTAATCCCGGCCTAACCTAAAACATGAGCTTAAAATTTTACTCAAATTCGCCCATATTTGCAAAAGATTAATTTAAGCCCATTTTAGGTCTGCCCATATTATTTTTAATTCTTTTTTAAATTAAATTATATTATTTTAATATTTAATAATTTTATACATTTTTTATTTATTGAAATTTTTATGTAGTCATCTTAACAATATTTTAATGCTTATTTTTAATGTGTTCTAAATTATATAATATATAAAAACAACATAATATAAAATATTATAAACTTAAAGACGAGCCAGACTCGGGCCTTGAATGTTTAAACCGAGCTCGTCTCATATTTTAAATGAGCCTAATTTTTTTAGCCAATCTCATTTTTCAAGATTAATATTTTTATTCAAATCCTCCCGAATTTTGGATGGACTTTCGAGTCTGAACAGATGGCCCGACCCATTAACAGTTACAGGGAAAACCTAACAGAAGTGTATTTACTTTTGAGTTCGTAAGCATTGTTAATTTAAAAAACTATTTGCCTAACATTTAAACCCTAATCAGCTTAAAGTTGATTAATTGAGGGAGAGTATCAACCTGGTTTCCCCTACTGGCTACTGATATCATGCGTGGTCAGGCTTTACGTCTACAAAAATAGTGCCCATCCTCCTTTTCTTCTTCTTTTCTTTCCCCAGTCAAATTGCCGTCAATCTAGACTGGTACATTCCTCTCCGCTGCTGATTATCATATTTCAAGTTAAATGAAAAACTACCTAAGGTGTAAAAGGGTAAAAATCGAGGTGAAATGGTGAAGTGGTTATAAATAATTAACATTCGTAGAGATGGTTGCTTTGTACATCAATGGAAGAGCAGGGTGGAGGTGAATGAGACAATCATCCCCCGCTCATTGCCATCTTTAATTCACTTTTCTCAAGGGCTAAGTACAGCGGTCGCGAATGATACCCCAAACTTTTTCATGCATATTTGGCACCTCTCCTGGCGTACCACCGATATAAAATATCATGACTGCATTACCCTTAACGCACCCCTTCCCTTTTCTCTTTCTCTCTCTCTCTCATGGCTGATTATCATCTGTTTTATTATTTTAAGAACTATTATATATCTCGGAAAGCAGGTAAAGAAGCTACCCTTTGTTGCCTGATTTGAAGAGATCAGCTAAATGTCGTCAGCAGATATGAACCTGTCCATTAATGGCCAGTCTCAGGTCCCTCCTGGTTTTAGATTTCATCCCACTGAAGAAGAACTTCTTCACTATTACCTCAGAAAGAAAGTGGCTTCTCAAAAGATAGATCTTGATGTTATAACAGAGGTTGATCTTAACAAACTTGAGCCTTGGGATATACATGGTACGCCCCCAAATCAAACGCACCCTTCTTCTTCTTTATTTGAAGTATAGGATTTTGATGCAATTCCTCTGTTTTTTTGTGGGTGGGTGTGTTACATGCAGAGAAGTGTAAAGTAGGTTCCAGTTCCACCCCACAGAATGATTGGTACTTCTTCAGCCAGAAGGACAAGAAATACCCAACGGGGACCCGAACGAATCGTGCCACGGCTGCCGGATTTTGGAAAGCAACTGGTCGCGATAAGATTATCTATGGTGGGTCTAGAAGAATTGGGTTGAGGAAGACGTTGGTGTTTTATAAGGGACGAGCGCCTCATGGTAAGAGATCTGATTGGATTATGCATGAATATAGGCTCGATGATGACTCCAATGTAAGCAGTCCTCTACCATTTTCTCTCTCTTTCTCTCTCTATGTTCATGCATGTATGTAATATTGTAGTATCAATATTTACATAGGTCCAGAGTTCCAAAACCATTGGAGATTCTATGGCTGAAGATGGTTGGGTGGTTTGCCGTGTATTTGGAAAGAAGAATTATCAGAAAACCCTAGAGGATCCGAAAAGGTCATCCTCCTACACTTCACCGGATCCAAAGGCGCCGATGGTTTTCTCCGGCAACGAGGAGGTTCTAGATCAAGTTCTTCAGTATATGGGAAAGACTTGCAAAATGGAGACTGATTTATTTACGAGCACGAACAATCCGAGAAGTCTTGAAGAAAACAAACACGAAATGTTTATGCATATGCCCAGACTGGAAAGCCCAACACTCCCTCCGCTTCCAATTCATAGTCCACTCTTGGATCAAGAAACAAACTTCAAGCCGTGTTACCAATCCGTCGACGATACCCTGATCACTGTAACCCAACCATCTTCGATCAACCAAGGGAATAGTGGTGCTTATGATCATCATCAGACGGATACAGTGATTGATGATAATAATGAATCCAAAAACATCTGGGTTAATGACTGGGTCACACTGGACCGATTTGTAGCATCTCAGTTAAATGATCAAGTAGAGACAAGCAAGCAACAATCATATTTGAGTGACCCTAGTGTGGTTTTCAGTCTTTGTCACCATGATGACATTCAATTATCGAACATAAGCTTGCAGAGATCAAATCAAAACTCTCAGGTTTATGGTGACGAGATTGATCTATGGAGCTAGACCAAGTCATCATCAGACCCCTTCTGCCATTGTCGGTATAATTGAAGTACGTATCATCAAGATCATACAAAGAAGCCTACTCATTTATCTCAGTCTATGAGGTATATCTGGAAATATGTATACATATATGTGCGGATATATATATGTATATATGTATATATGTGAATGCAAATGCATACGTATTTGCATAAATAGGAGAGATGGGGTGGCATTGTCAAAGCTTACTAAATAACGATGTGATCGATCTAATTGCCCCTCATTTATCTCTTGAGACAAGGTTATTATAGAGTTTAATCGTGTTTTAATCTCGTTGGGGGAGATTTTGGGAATGTTACATAAAATGATTGCAATGAGGCAATCATGATTTTTTTTTTTTTTTCAAAATTCAGGATTGCATTTTTAATAATTTATCTATAATAACTTTGGAATTTGTTAATTGGTAGATTTTTATTCTCCCACATCAAAAAATAATTAATAAACAACCCAACAAGTGGTTCCAGTGGGAAGAAGATTTGTTTATCCTAGGAGTCCCGGGTTCGAGTGCCTGTGTGTGCAAGGTGTGTGTGCATTGTTAAAGGGTTAAAAAGTCTAAACATATATTACAATGTAATTACACCAGTATATTCAAAAAAAATTGAATAAAAGTAAAATTATTAAAGTAATAATTACATTCTCTTATAATTATAAAGTATTTTAATTCTTTAGACATATTTGATTAAATTGTGATATAATTGTATTGCAACATCCGCATTTTTGAATCGGAGTTAGAACAGTATAGGGAAGGAGTCAAGAATTAGAATATGTAGCTAAAATAAGAAGATTAGGAAAATTTAAGGATTAATTAATAATTGTGAGAAAGGAGGAAGGACTAAATAGCAATTTATCCAAATTGAATTATTAGTCATCATGGGAATTAGATTGATTAAGGAGGGGCAAAAGAGTATTTTGGTGAAAGATATTTTTGGAGGCAAAGTTTTGGCCAAAGTGTAAAGTTGGAAGGTCTAGGGACTAAAAGTTAAATTTTACCATTTTTATTAAAAAGCGATATTTTAGTGAAAAATTCTAGAGAAATTGAGAAAAGAAAAAGGAAATAAAAGATGAAAATATCATCTTCTTTTTAAAAAGTCCAACCGTCCATGTCATTCTTCTCCATCCAAACTTTTGCTTTTATTCTCATTTAGTCCTTTCGCCGTTGTTAAGCTCTCCAAGCTCCAAAACCTTCCATTTTCTTTAAAATTTCTTAAGGAAAGGCATAGAAGGAAGCTAGTAGACACGTTAATTTCCTTATAGAGTCCACTTTGAAGTGTTAAAGTGGATAGGGATTGAATTAGAATTTTAAAAATTCAAGAATAAAGGTAAGAGATGATTTAATTTTCATGACATACATGTATATTTACATAATCTAGCATGAAAAAGTATTGAATTTTAGTCTTAAGCTTATATGTGTTCGTATGAAATTGAAGAAAGAGGGAAGAAGGAGAAGACCAAATTGAAGAAAAAGAAAAGGAGAAAGCTAAGGTGTGAGAAGAAATTATTTACAAGTGAGATAAGTACGACAAGTATTAAAAGACTTAGTAACAATTAAGTTAAAGTGTTTATAATTTTAATATATATGATTAATCATGATGAAAATGAGATGTTTAATTATAAGTATAATAATTATGTGTGATTGAATGAAATTTAGTATAAAGAAGCATGAGAAAATAATTAATCTCATTGAAACAGTTTGGACAGAACAGAGGATTAACTTCGAAAATTCACCAAAAATTGTATAAAAAGAGTTAAGAGTTTAATTAAATATGTAATTAAATCTTATTGAGTGTAGTTTCATATGGAAGAAACAGTGAAATAAAAGAAATTATATATTTTGAGATATACTAGTTTTTGTGTAACAAGGTCAGAGTAGGTTCGAGTTCCCCTGTTCTGACTTTGAAAAATTATAGAAAAATGTAAAAAAATTATTATAGACTGAAATTTATATGGTTGAATCCTTAATGAGTCTATTTTCAAAATAAATATACGAGAACATTATTGGATTCCTGTACTAAAAGATAAATAATTTTTAGTAAAGAAAGGTCGAAACTGTTAGGCAGCAGAGAAGGGGTAAATTGAAAGAATTTACTGTACAAATTGGCTAGAATAAAATTTCTGAAAATTTTATGGTAAAAAGATATTTGAGTCTAGTTTTAAGAACATCAAGCGGATATTAATTTCGAATTCTGTAGCTCAAGATATAAATAATTTAGTGACTGTGACACAAGTGTACAACTTTAAAAATTAATGTAAAAAAAAAAAGAAAGAAAAATTGAATAGAAATGAAAAATTGATACATATAAAGTGATATGATGAAATTGACAAATGAGAATGAAATGGCTAAATCAAAGGTTTCCAAAGTTATTAGAACCTAATTGTTTATGATATTTGGTTGTTATTTGGTTAAATTGAATTGTTATTGATTTGTATTACTATAATCTGAATTATTCATTATTTAATGTTTTTTTCTATATTTATATTTAAAGTGAATATAAGGTAAGCGTTAATATTGAGATGAATGAAAATTTTTATTGAATTAATAATATATTTGAATTGAATTTGAATGATTTGTGATTAAAATTGAAAGTGATAGTGAAAGTGAAATTAGAATTGAAAGTGATATGAATTGTAAATTGAAAATCCCTATTAACTAGTCGGGCTGAGTCGGATATAGTTGGCATGTTATAGGATTGGAAGAGTTCAGAGATACTTCGACTTTGAGTCGATGAGACACTAGGTGTCATTATTTTACTTCGGATAGATTTGATGAGGTATTGGGTACCACTTTACTTCGGCTAGGCCAATGAGACATTGGATGTCACTTTATTGCTTCGAACTATCCGATGAGGCATTGGGTGTCATTCTGGTGTGTTTGGTTGGATCCATGTATCCGTCAAGGTTCGAGTCTTGTTAATAGAGTAAACAATGTGAAAAAGAAAGAATGTGCAAATTGTGACATTGAGGTAAGTGAAATAATAATCACATGAAAGGTATGTACAACATATGTATAAGAAATCAAAAAATGATAAAACTAAGTAAGCTAAGAGATGGAGATGGCTAAAATGTGAAATGAGGAAGAATATATTTATTCATAACACTATTGTAAGTTAAATGTTATACACATAAAAGGTATGTATTTTACATGAATAAATAATTATATGAATGAGTTTGAAATGTGTGATTAAAAGATGAATGATTAATAACTCTTGTAGTACTTACTAAGCCTTCACCGGCTTAACGCGTTTAATTCAACACGTAGGTACAAGATCTCTGAGAAGCTAAGGTTGGATTAGGTGCCTCTCATCAAATCACATCAACATTGGAAGATTATAAGACAATGTATACTTATTTTGAGGTAAAATGACATGTACAAATGGTACTTATATGTCCTCAATCAATAAGTTATAAATGTTATTTTGGAATACTATGAACTTATGAAATGAGATGATGAATTTTGAATAGAATTGTGTTTTAGACTGAATTGATTTATTGGTAAAGTTTTTATATAATTTCAGGAGGTTAGTTTGAAGTTTCTAGCTATATTTTTTATTATTTTAGAATAGAGGTATCAATATTTTTATGGTGGTATCGATATTTGCCTTGTTTTGAGTAAACTTTCATTTTCATTATTTTTAAACTGGTTTTAAGTCTTGATTTTGATTATACTTGATTATTTTGTGATATTTTGAGTAAAACGATTCAATTACACAGTATTTGAAAGAAAATTTTGTTATACTCGTTTGTAATACTCTTATATCGGGTTTATACGTGTGAACCGGGTATAGGGGTTTTACATGTATATTCTAAAATATATATTAATTATTAAAAGATTTTTTTTTAATAATACTTGAGAAAAATTTGATAAACAAGTAATAGAATCTAAAATCAAATCATCATATACAATATGTTAGTCCAAAAAAGTATTCGGAAATACAATTACTATAAAATTAACAAGAAAAATATATTCTAAGTAATTGTCTCTAATTATTCTAGCATTTCATATTTAGTGAATTATTCTATCTCTAACATTAAACATATACTTATTGTTATACTCCGTTGATGTTTTATCAAGTATAAATAACTAATAATAAATACTATGTAATTTAATTAATTATTTAGTCCATCAAAATACATAGGAAATTATCTCTTATCAATAAATTTTTTTTATTTAAATGAGATTAATAAAATAGCATATAATAATATTTAAAAAAATGAAATAAACCTAAAATTAAAATACTATTATTGTTGTATAAAATAACTTTTAAACTTAAATCATATAAAAGCATATTCGAAAAACTATAAGGTAATTACTCGTAATTACTCGTGTATTACTCTAAATTTTACTCTCCCCTAATTATGGAAGTGTAATTGAAACGTTTTTAATCATCGTAATTACCAAAATATTAAAAATATGTAATTATAAATAATTATACTTAAATCTGAATCTTGTATTAGAGCAAAGGTTAGTGATTCTCAAATTCTTCTATTGGTAATCCATTCTAAGGAGGATTGAGGTCTTACCCTAATTTGTCTAAGGAGAAGAAAAGAAGGTTGACAAATTTTGATCATAGGTTAGTGCTGACATGGGAATCAGGAATTTGGGGGTCATGTGTCTATTGGGTCTCACACCAAAGACAAATTATTGCATCACATTCAAAAAGTCGTTAGCCATATATACATAAATGAAAATTAAAATAAATGAATGAATATAGCCTAGCAAGATTAGGAGGGAGCTAGGGCCCATACAAATTTACATCTGAGCCCTTTTGTCTCGTGCATTCTTAAGAAAAAGATTTAAATTCGATGATATTGATGGGAAGGATGATCACGTATTTCGAACATAGATAATAAAACAGACATAAAAAATATCAAGAAAGATATATTTTTTCTTTCTTTTTTTATTTTAATTTTTATACTTAAAAAATTGTTACGGTTGATTCTTAATTATTAGACTAATGGCTTTATTTTTTTCATAATTATACCAAATTAATGTTTTGGTAATATATTGTATCTTAGGATTTCGCTCTTACATAAACTGCCAAATTTAAATTTCCCTAACACTTTAGTGTTGTATTTTCTTTAAAGGGAAATTTATTAAGTCATTTAATGAATTATATGGTTCGGGAGAAAAAAATAACAAACACCCGTTGTATACATTGAAGGATAAGCTCCATCAACACAATAAAAACTTCAACTTCAAAATCAATAGAACATTACGGCACATTGACAATTGATTTTGTCACATTTCAAGCACAACATATCAAAAATAATTACAAACATTAAATATAATAAAAAAATCGACCCCAGATAAACTAAAGTGATAAACATAAAACGACAAAAAAATTAAACATCTACTAAAATTAAAAAGAACGATAAAAATAAAAAAATAAATCATCGCAGATCCAAATTGGAAACAATAAAACTTGGGTCCTTGTCAGAATTAATTGTGGTCTCTTTTTATCGTCTTCGAAAGGAAACGAAAACAGAAAAAAGTAATCATTTATGTTCCAAGAACTTTTAAGCTGTCCTTAAGCTCCAGATATTCAATAGAATAATTATGTAAGAACTAAAAATTTTATTACGACTCTGCTCCAACTAAAATTCATCAAATCTCTCTGTTTAATGGTTAATAGATTGAATCGAAAATAAAAAAAGAAAAGAGTAATTTTATTTATGCATAGTCTCTCCAAATAAAATAAAAATGATTAACTTTGCTTAAAAATTTTCACTATAAATTTTTTATTAATATAATATTAAAAGGTAAAAATTTGAAATAATAATATTTGAGGTTTTGTGATTTAAGTATCTATCAGAAACTTCAATTAACTACTCTATCCAATGTTAAAACAAATAATTTAGTTACCATACATTTGTTTTCATGTTTAAGTATCAAAAGGATTTGATTTCCAATTAATTCCATCGTATAAGCATTCCATTTTTTTTACTCCGAGACACTCTATGCATGGATGGACTATAATCTCAGAAATCAACAAATTGTTTTTTTAGTCAGAGGAGTTAATTGACCCTGTTTGTTCGGGATTACAATTCGACGCATTTGGAAAAATCGAAATCTTTATATTTTTCGAGGTTTCTCTTGGAATTTTGATGTAGTTGTTAAAGTTTCATTAAGTTGGATAAAGTAGTGTGCTTTTGTGATAAATTCATGCACTCTCAAATCTTCAAGATTGGCCGTCGACTCTTCCTTATCAAACAGTTGGGTATGTTTGATTGCAAATAATTCAGTTAGATCAAAAGAGACGTTCGTTGCAGCTGGAGAGCTTTTGAGAGATGAGAATGAGGGTTGGATTATTGTTTTCAACAGGTACTTAAGTAATTGTACAGTACTTGATTATGAACTTTGAGGTGTTTTATAAGGTGTGAAGCTCGCGTTAGATCATGAGTTTGAGAGGGTTTTAATTCGAATGAATAATTGCGAAACAATCAACACGATCTAGGATGGCGTTTGCAGAAACTCTAATTCCGCTTTGATAAGGAGAATCTATACATTATTGAAACTTTTTAATCACTAAAATCTTCAATATATTTCTAAAGAAGATAATAAACTCGAAAATAAAATCATTAAGACAGTAGAATAAAAAAAAATGATTTACAGTTGATGAAGGATTCCATGCAGATATCTTTCACTTAAATGTTTACTTTTTGAGCTGTATTTATTTAAAAAAAAAAAAAAAAAGGATTTGATTTCATAATTAGAATCGGAGTAAGGAGAACATGAAGCGTTGGATAAAAATGAAAAAGGGGACCAAACCATAGTTTTAGGGTTTACCGACCAACCTCCTGACCTTGACCTCTGATAAAAAACGAATATTTCAGCTTTTCTACGCCTAATCAAATGTTAAATAAATTGCTTCTCTCTCACGTTTTCTTGGACTGATTTTAATGATGTCAAATGGTATAATTATTAATTTTCACAACCTACAAAATTTCATACATTTCCCATAAAAATAAAACAACTTATGTAAAAATAGTTTTTTTGTCATTAGTTTTTGGGGTGAAGTAAATTTTTTTTAAGGATCGAAATTAAATTGTAATTTTTACGATAGTAAAAATATAATATTATTATTTTAATACTTTATTTTTATAATTTTTAAACGATTAAATCAATTTTTAATCATTTATAAAATCAAAGTATAATTTTATTTTATTAATTTAAAATTTTAAAAGATTTAAATAAAATATTTTTCATTTTAGAGAACTGAGACGTTACCATCCACCTAACTACTCTCCTATCTAATTTACAATACTGAAAAATCCCTATAATAAACGTGCAAATTCAACTAGCCGAACTCGTAAATCAAACGGGCCAAGTTAAAGAAGCTAGTTAATATGTGGTTCCAATAATAATCTTATTGGCTAGTTACTATGTAGTTTCCAATTTGTGGAAAGGGAAAGAAATTCGGTGATAGATTGGCTAGTTGATACAATCGATATAAGCGACAGAATTTTTCGTATTATGGATGTTCCTATGTTTTATGTCAGGTAATTACTATTAGAGGATAAACTTGATTTACCATATGTAAGAAAATTTTGATGTAAGGTAATCTGATGCTTTCTTTTATTTATATAAAAAAAAATAATTTTATTGGGTGATAGTGGTTTAATTCGAGTTAATTTTTAACTTGGATAATTAAAAATACATTTTCGTTTTGAGGGGCAGGTTTTAGATGAGGGGAAAGGAAGATGTGAAATTGATTAGGTGCATGGGACCCGACTAGAATGAGAAATGTAACATCCAGCGGGGGAATGAAATTGAAGGTACCATAGCTTCATCGATGTCTCTATTAAAGAACAGAAGAAGGGTTTTTATTTAGTTGGGAACCCGAATCTGATGATGAGATTTACAAGTCAAAAGTAGTAGGCAACGAACCCATGAACACCCCATTTGGGTTGATCTCAAACCCTTCACATTTTCCATGGCTGAGCCCATGAAACCCAGAACCACCCATTCCAATGTGAAGCAAGCAACCAGTGTCGGTGTTTATATTTTGTGATAGAAGCATGAATAAGAAGTTGGGAATAGGGGAGGTGCCTGCCATTTGCAATCCTTCGCATTCGCACCCCTTCTAATATACAGACAAAACCCACTTCACCCCTCTTCTTTTCTCTCTCCCACTTGATCCCATTTTATATAATTATTTGATTAGAATAGGATCCGAGATGGCATGGTGTTGGACATACACAAAATTCTCTCAATTTCAATCTCTACACTTTTCCAGGAAAACTATCCCCTCTTAATTCGTAAATAACTGCAGCACGAGAACCAAGATTGATCAACTACTACAAAACAGCCATACTAGGTTGGGCAAGATATGGGTTTCACTTACTGAGTTTCAACTTCCATGGTGCTAAACACTTGTTTTTCTCGGAATTTTTGTCGGAAATCAAATTAAAGCATTTCTTTGATACTATAATCTTGCAACTTGCAATATTCTGTTTATATGTTGGTGTCATTGGGTGAATGTTTATAGTTTGGAAAAAAAATATAGAAATGATATTTTGATTACGATGTCATAAAGTATTACTTAGCTTGAAGTGATCGATTACTAGTTTTATTATCGTATTAAATCATGTTATTCCATCCTAAATCCATTCTAATTTAAATTTAATAAGTTAAAAATTTTTAAATAAAATTTTAATAAAAAATGGAAATATATCATCACAATTAAGGGTGTAATTGAGTCAAGCCGAACTCGAGCTGAATTCAACATCTATTTTTTAAGCTCGAGCTCGATTAAGTTCGTCTATCAATTTTTATACTAAATCTCGAGCTTGACTCGATAATTAAGCTTAAGATTAATAATATATATTAAGAGTAAAAACATAGTTTAATGATATAAAAATATGAAAAGTTTGATAAGGCTCACGAGCCGTTCAAATCAAGTATTATTAAGTTCAAATTCGGCTTGATTGATAGCTCAACCTCAAGCTTGGCTCAACAATTACCGCATCGAGTTTGAATTATTATTTTTTGAGTCGAGCTCGAAATAACTTACGAACACTAATATTTCGTTTACACCCCTAGTCACAATATCAAAAAAAAATATTCTTGAAAGAAAAATATACTATCGACATCAACTTCAAATTTACTTTGAATAATAGTTAAAGTATCGAATATATACTATACATGTAGGTTAAAATGAATATTTGGATCTCCACTAGCGTCCTTAGCCATAGTTTTTAGCAACAGTTCTTGTGGTCGGTTGAAAAGGAAATCTTACTCTAAACCCATACTTTATCATTACTCAAACATATATTTATACTTATTATTTTGCTTGTTATTGTATTATGATTGTATATTTTTGTGATTATATCTGTAAACTCTCATGAAAAGCACTTTAATTAGATTTTAGTGATGGATTTTCAGGAGAATTAAGGTCTCCCTAACCCTTCTAAGAAAACAGGTATAATGCATTTTTTGTCCAATTTGCCATACCTTAAGGTTTCTCCAACATAATGTTCAATGAGGATTTGAGCACATCTTTCCATTATCCAATCTTGCAAGATTCAATGAACACCAACTTATGTACATCCTAACACCTTAGCAAATTAAAAACCCAAAGCATAAATTTACTATTTTCTTATAAATTATCAAGAACAAGGTAGTTTGGGTATGGTAGCAATGACCAATAAAGTGAAACAATTCAACAAGAAAAAATATAGAAAGTTTTAAGCCTCCAAAAAGCAAAAGTTCAATTACTTGGAAGGGGATAGAATCCTTAACTGAGCTTTTTGGCACTCCAGCTTTGAACCCCAACGCCTACTCTTTGATCCAATTGCTCGAACCACTTTTGGAAATTCAACAAACCCTTTGATCCCTCGCTTTATGTGAGGATTCTCAGCTTCTTGAGATGCTTTTTGCTGAACCGCAATTGTCGAAGACACAGTAGCAGTACTGTTTATATTATGGTAACATGATGATGGTTGTTCACTCGATGCAAATCCCGTTGACTCTTTTGAATCGGGAACAGAGTTGCTATTATTTTCACTATCAGATTGTTTGCGTTTGATTTCCTCCAATTCTTTTAACTTGTCGTGGAACAAAATCTTGGCCTCAGCCATCTTCATTTGAACTCTTTCTTCCCTTAAAACTTCAGCTATCTTTAGCATCTTCCTTTCCTCCTCGAACTCTCTTTTCATTCGATCCATCTCTGATTTCTTTGAAGTGATTTCTCTAGCAAGCTTTTCACACACTCTCTCCAATGCTTCTTTTCCCCTACGTTCTTCAGCCATTTCTTTAGCCAGTTTCTTATTGAGAGACTCCACCTTTTTACGTGCTTTACGTTCGTACTCCACCTCAGCTTTCAAGTCGATGATCTGGGCTCGAGCAATACCCAATTCGGAATCCATTACTGGTATCAGTTGATGATGAAGGTGCTTGCTACTTTGGCACTGTAGTTGTTGTTGATGATTAGAATAATAAAATGGGTTGTCGTAAAGTTTCCAGCTAATCCCATTCCTGAGATTACCAGTGCTTCTGTTGTTCATCATCATCAGCATATCCTTCATATCTTCTCCTTTCATCGTATATGAGCTTTTTGGTTGTCGCTTTTCCTTTTCTTTTCTACTTTGCTGCTTTTCTTTTTCGTAATGGGGATTTTCCCTGTCAAGAAAGCTATTGCGGTAGGCCCATGATTTATCCTGGAACTTTAAAACTAGTTCTAAGGGAGGTGATCTGCCCTATGCATTGTTGGAATATATGTTTTGTATGCTCCCATCATCTCCACAAGTAAATATTTATTATGCAAGATTCAATCCTTTTTCTGGAAAAAAAAATTATTTTCCACGTATAATTTAAAAAAAAATCAATGAGTCATAACTTCCCATAGATATTCTTACATATGTGAGATGTAAGTACTTGAAAAAGAGTGGATAGGTCCAATGAATGTTATTCTTTGGTTGTCATAGAGTAGGGGCCTCTCTGGGTAAGGAATATTTACATCTATGGCAATGGATATAATGGGTGGGGGTACGTCGATATTCCTCTACTGACAATTTTTTCTGGAAAACCAAAATCTTTCAACCAACTCTTGCATTCATCCTTCTACAAAAAGAAGCAGCCCTGACAGAAGACAAACAACTACAGCAGCAAAAGAATTTTCACCCACGGTTTTTAACATTGGGTGGCCTACCTCAGGATTTCAATAATACGTATCTCAGTGCAATTATTCAGCTCCTGCAGCCCCCCCACATGTGTATTTGATGATACAAGTGATTGATTACTGTTACTTTACAGCATCATAAACATTTAACTAGCATTAAAATAAGGTCACCACTTCAAAAGTCTAATCTGGAAACCTTTTCTTCTAAATAAAAGCAGTAGAACTAGAACTAGGAATTCTGACTAGAATTTGGAAACCTTTTGATGTCGAGAGTGCTTTGCCAAGTCCTTAAGAGGGACATTATAAGCTATGATGGAGTTGGAAACAATGTCCTATTTATTAATCGTACAGGCTCCACATGGGTGTCCCCCATTCAGGTTTTCATTCAGGGCCCATTGCACTGTCATATAGCTTAAAGAACAATTTTTCCCTATACCTGAGAATGTGACTTGGGTATTACTTATTTGGCACTAACGTGACAAAACATGCCCTCTTCTGGAGACTGGCTTTGGTCGCACAGCTGAATGAATTGCTTACAAATCATTGACTTTCGAACTGAAACCTTTTAAGACATTGCGGAGCTTGGGAGGCAAACAAACTTCCCATGTGCCCAGAACTGCAATCTTTCTGCGGATTAGAATTCAGTGATTTTGGTTCACATCCTGTGGTTCATACAGAGGAACAGACAAGTAAAGATTGCCCCAGTTTCTAAACGAATAAAATCTAAGTGAAATGTTGAATGTAGTGGTAAGTCTAATTGTATATTTAAGATCATAAATTCGATCACTTGATACGACATTTTGATTCATCTTCTTATCCAACTTCATCTCGTCCTACGTTTGCTTCACCAGCTGTTATATGGTCTTAAGCATAAATCTGAAGCAGTAATTGCCGTTCTTGTTCTTCAAAAACATGTTGAGCTACTCTTTGACAGGAACATTAAAACTCTTCAAATTGACAGTGGGGGCGAATTTCGTTCTTTTGTTTTTCATTTACAGTCCCGTGAGATTCAACATCGTGTTACCTGTCCCCACACATCAGAACAAAATGGCTTGATTGAGTGTAGACATCGACAGATTGTAGAATTGGGCCTAACTTTGTTAGCACAAGCTTCACTACCTCTCACATTTTATACCGTTACTGATATGTCTTCTTCATTTTTTCCTACAAAAATTCATGCTGCCATGAGGTGTCCCAAGTGGCAAGAAGCAGTCCATGATGGACTGACTGGTTTACATAACAATCATACTTGGAGTTTAGTGCCCTTGCCTGAGAATCAAACACCTGTTGAGTGTCAATGATTGTTCAAGGTTCGATTGGTGGCACAAGGATGTGCTCAAAAGCGGGCCTTGATTTTCAAGACACCTTTGGTCCAGTAGCTAAAGCTTTGCACGATTTGAACAATTATTGCCTTGGCAGTTCAACAAATAGACATTAATAACGCATTCCTTAATGGTGATATAGTGGAGGAAGTATATATGATTCAGCCACCAAGTTTTGAACAAGTTGGTGTCAATACAGAACCTCTGACATGCAGGCTACAGTACACAACTCTCTGTATGAAGTCAACCGCGTCCTAATTTTATCAAAAACCAACTCATAGGTGTTTTTCATGAACTCTTTAGTGCAGTAAAGGAACTCCCAAATTGCACTAACTCAAAATTCTCAAATTGCACAATAAATTAAAGTTGATGTGTAATTTGTAAATTTGTCCCATTAGATTGACACTGTTAAATCAAGATTTCAACAATTTATGTGAAAAAATATACTAAAAACCAATCATTCTATCATTTATATGCAACAAAATAGAAAAATTTAGTCGTTAAAATCCAAGTGTTTATCTCTTCAATTCAAAGACAAACTATTGGAAAATTAAGAAAGAAGTGCTAAAAATATAAATATCCTTTCATAAAACAAAAGAATTAGTCTCCTTAAAATCCAATGCAAGGGGCAACTCTAATTTAGTATAAACACAAATAGACGAGCAAGATATCCTTGGTCCGACCAATAACTTTGGCAAAGAATCCAGGTGAATTGCAACCTCCATGATCAACACTTCTTTTTATCTTATCCATCGAAGGTTCGTCATCCCTCACCATCAGTCAATACTTTATAATCTAGATTTTAATTTTTATCGTCATTGTCATCATAAAAAATAAAGGAAAGAGAATTCAAAATATTTCCACGTTTATTATAAAAAGAATTTATGGAATATTTTGAAGTCTTCAATGACTTGTTCTGAATTAATCTTGCATCAACTATATCACAACATGCAATATAATCCATCTTAAAAAATCCAGACAAATTAAAATAAAATATTAAATTAAAAGTTTTCAATTAATTTTGAACCTAAACCAAGTGATAGGAAGTTTTATAGATACAAATATTTTAACTGGGTCTCTTCATTTTTAATTATTTATTAATAAATTTAGTTTAAGTTGAAGTAAAATTTAAATTTAATTAATCAATATTTTAAAAAAATTTATTTTTAATTGTTATATTAATATTATAATTGATATATTATATTTTGTTAATTATGAAACTTATCTTCACTATAATTATTTAAAATTATAAATGAAATTTAGATTAATTCAAAAGTTTCTTCTCACTTTGAAAATGTTCGATGTGATACATAAACTATTAATCTCTATATATTTATGTCCTTGTAATTAACACCCTTAATAAATGTTAAAAATCCCATAGTGAATAATTTCAACATATCAACATACCCCAAGAGTAACAAGTGTTGAGGCTAAATTATGGACAAACTAAATTTAGCTAGGGACTAAACATTATTCATCTAGAAATATTAGTCTATGAACTTTATAAATATTGTGGATTTAGTCCTTATACTTTAATTTAGTCATTTTTAGTCCATGTACTTTCACATTTTAAATTTCCAGTCTTCACCAAATGGTCATTATTAAATTCATTCAGTTAAGTTTTGTTATTTTCAAAATCCGATGAGATAAACATATTATCATGTGTAATGATATTTTAACTTGTTATTTCCATAAATTATTCACTAAAAATTCAGTTAATGGATTAATGAAGGTCTTTTGCATCAAGATTGAAATTTCAAAATTCGAAAAATATAGAGACTTAAAATGATCCAATTGAAGAATATGGGTCAAATCTCCAACTATATTCATGGTACATGAATAGTAATTGAATTAATCGAACAAATTTAACTACTTCTATTTGGATCAAGATTAAAATTTCAAAATCTGGAAAATACAAAAACTAAAACAAACCAATTTGAAAAATATAAGGATTGAGATTGATCAAATTAAGGCATAAGGATCAAATCCACAACTTTTTAAAAGTATAGGGACTAACATCAGAATTTAATCTAACTAATAAACCAAAAATCAGATTCATGTTTTACATTATTTTATCACACGCATTCGCGTGACATATATATATCTCTATGTTGTAGTTTTATAGTAATGTGAAAAGAATGTTATTAGGGGCGTAATTTGCTGGCCCCTTAAAATAAAACTTTTTAATTTAAAAAAAAAAATTAAATTAATAAAATAAAACTATATTTTATCCCTTTAAAAATGATAAATTTTAATTTAATTTCATAAAATTTATAAAAATATAAATTATTAATATAATTAAATTAATAATCCTCAACAAATTCGCACGCTGTGAGGTGTGAAATGATTTAAAACCACTGCAAGCCGACCTCAAGGGGAAAAATAATATTTTTTACAGATATTTCATTTCGTATGTATAAAAATAATAGTAAAATAGATTAAACTTATTATAATTTGTCATTACCTCAGGTCGCACGAGGGAAGCACTAGGTAGGCAGCTCTTCGTTAAATGGGTAAATTTCTCTTTAACCCCTTCCATAATTAGAAGATTTAATTCAAACCTTTTTAGCATTTGATTAAATAGTCAAGTAGTCAAGTTGTAATGTTAGTCATTTTGAAAAATTAATAATTTAATTTAAACATTTCAATACAATATATATATATATATATATGTGTGTTGAATATGTTGGTGTGATTACATAGTAGTATTTGTTCATTCTTTACACACACACACTTTACATACAAACACTTGAACCCGAGACCTCTAAAATGAACAACATCCTCTTTTTTATTGGAATCACTTGTTGAATTCTTCAATACAATATATTTAACTTTTAACCTTCCTCAAATTTTATAATTTTATTTCAGTCTTTTAAACAAAATTATTAATTTTACCATTGTCAGTTCAATACTTCTGAAGTCACAACTTCAATCCGATAAATGCTCATAATTATAAACAGGATAATACCATAAAGGTCCTTCAAGCTTATCAAATGTTGAATACGGTCCTTCCACTTTAAAAATATATTTAAAAAATTGTTTTTAGGGTTAAAAAAGGATTATCCAAATATTAAATTACATTATTTTTAATTATCTTAAATATTATTTTAAAAAAGTGATCATTCATATTTTTTAAATAACAATATATTGTCTTTTAAAATATTGAAAATTTGAGAGTACTGTAATTATTTTTATTCAAAAAAATATCAAATAAAAAAAATACTTTGTAGGTTTAATTTTTTAAATTTATGTAACTATAATTTTTTAACAAGTAATTTTTAAAATTTGGTATTTTAAAAATAATTGTGTTTCAATATTTTATTTTCAAATTCTTATAATAATTTTTTGATAAAAATATTAGTGGTTGCCATTAATAATAAAAGGAAAAGGACAAGCTGCATGAGTGACACATGTCCTAACCTGTCACTGAACCCTGATTACTGAAAACGCTGAAAACCGAAAACACTTCCTCAATGACTTCAACCGTCAGAAAACTGAAGTCCCATTTCCTAAATATTCAAAAACCCTAAAAACAATCTTTCATCAGGTACCTAAAGACAGAATGATATCAACTTTTCCTTTCCTAATTTCTGAGGAAAATCCCCATCGAGCAAAACTGTCAGGCAACCCACCCTTGATTCTACATCCACTGTCATCTCTTTCAGCAGATCTGCAACAGTAAAGCCCTCAATGGATTTTTTGTAGAATAGAAACCGTTGGAGTCCCTTTACTCTAATCCTCCGACTCATTTCAAACACCGATCAGTGTCCTTCTGTCTCCTTCGACCGCCGATTCTGTCTTTGGGGGAGCCTCCTCGATCCAAACCGTTGGTTCAGTCCATTGCTTTCCTTCCTCTGCCATTGTATGCGCCGAATGATTTGCTTTTCGTCCAACAAAGTTGCAGGTGAAGTTTTAAAATCTATGTGCTCTTTCCTTTATTTCCTGTATAATCGCCGTGATATTTGATCGGTCCTCATTTTTTGTTTGGATTTTTTTAATGACAGTCAATGAGTCCCTTTCTACTACCAAGTTGCGAAACCCTAGGTCCTCGGCCACTGACACCGCTTGAAGATATTCAATCGCTTCCGCCGTGGTTGCATCGGCTACAAACCGGTTCTGGTAAGTGTATGCTGCCAAAATAAACCCCTCACAATCTCTGAATATGAGTCCCGTTACCGAACGAAGTGAGATTCTAATATATGCTGTATCAAAATTGCCTTTGACTTCGTTTATTCTCGGTGGTTTCCTAGTAATATCCTTTTGATATATATTCGTTGAAACTCCTGAGTCTATGAGATTACGCTCTGCTTGGATTGACTTGATGAATGTGTTAGCCCTGCTGTTTTTTGTCTTTCGACCTGATGATAGGCTTTGTTTCTCTGAAACCATACTGCTCATGAAGTTATTGCAAATCGTTTGCAGTGTTCTTCATCCATGCTGTTGAATAGATTAGCTAACCATAGATTCCACTGTTGATCTTGGGGGCTGGGCGAGCCATCAACCCCTACCCCTTGCGGGGTACTTTTAACGAACACACAATCCCAGAAGATGTGACTAACCGACTCTTCCGCTGAATGGCATAGAGGACAGTTGTTCGTTACCTGCAGCTTCCTGGACTGAAGGTTGTTCAAATTAGGGATGTAGTTATTTAATATTTTTAATTAAAAAAAGCTACTATTTTTAAATATAATTTTAATGTTGAGAGACCGTATGGAAATTTGATAAACCTCAAAAACTATTATGATATTATATCATTTATAAATTTGAACTCTGGGTTTAGAGTTTAGACGGTGGCTTTGGAAACTTTGGGATGAGATCACGATTTTCAAGTACTTAGGTGAATTTTAAAGTCTTTCTACAAGGAAGTCGTGGAGGCAGAGGTGGTGTCTTTGAAAGTTAGTGGGATTAGGTGAATTTCTGTTTAAATTTACATATTTTATTAAATAGTTTTTAATTATTTTTATATCTATATTATTAATAAAATGTTTAATTAAATTGTGTCACGGATTAATTAAAACAATATAAATAAATTAAATTTATATAAGTAATATATTAATAGAGTTATATAGGTATTTTAGTTTTTCTTTAAATCACTGACTTGTACTTAAGGAAGTAATTTAACTTGCTTATTTGTCTATATCTTTTCAGTACCCGTTTCATAGCTACCCAACAACACCATTAGGTCTTAAGTTATTGAAATTCTTAGCTTTTTTTTTCTTTTAAAGAAAATATTGGTTTTAAACTCTGGGTGTTGTTTCTGGTGAAGCAAATATGTAATCAAAAACTTGAGGTGTAGCACATGTTTTTTGTGCATACTTTGCTTAGAATTTTATTGAAGATGAATGTAAAGCCATGAAAAAAGTAACAGTCAATCTGGAATAATATATAGTTAACGAATGTAATTAACTTTCAAAATGCTACTGAGGTTCAAAATCAAGAGAGAGGACCAAAGAACGAAATTAAAAATTTTGCTCTTGATGTGAGAAACATTCAATGGTGTTATGCAATTTTATGGTCCCTTTCAGCTACACAACCAGGATACAAATTGTTGAATTTTTTTGCCCCTTCTGTCTTGTCCATTCTTCTGACCCTTCTTGCCTGTTTTTAATGTGAACAACTTCAGGGTCCTGGAATGGGGTAATGGGTATTACGGTGGAGATATCAAAATAAGTAAAACAGTTCAAGCTGTGGAGCTCAATGCTGAACAACTTTGTTTGCAGAGAAGTGAGCAGTTGAGACAACCTTATGAGTCACTGTCAGCTGGTGAAAGCAGTCCTCAACCTCCAAGACCTTCAGCAGCTTTATCTCCGGAATATCTAACAGATACTGAGCGGTATTACTTGGTTTGTATGTCTTTTGAATTCAACATTGGCCAAGGGTAATCTTTGTTTCCATGTTATTTTTTGTTATCTGATCTTTCAAACTGAAAACTTCAATGGTTTTTATTGTTACTTGGTTTGTCTAAATTGTTGTTAGGTTGCCTGGAAGAACATTGTCAAGTGGTCAAACTATTTGGTTCTGCAATGCTCATTGTGTTTACAACGAAGTGTTTATTCGTTCACTCCTAGTAGATGTAGGTGAGTTTCTACGTTTTCGAGTATCATATCCCTGTACTCATGTCCGAAAATACAGCTGAAGGTGACAGTTTGCTTTATGTTTTTCATTGCTGGGGATTTTTGGCAACACTGGCTCTCCCAGAGTGCATCGATTCAGGTGTTGATTCCAGATCTGGTTTCGATTGTTGTTAATTTGGAATGGCTTGAATTTATTAGAGTGATGTACCTGAATGAAGCCCATGCACTGACAGTAGTATGGTTTCCATTTGGGAGAGGTGTGATTGAGTTTGGTGTCACGGATTCGGTGGTAAAATTCTTCCCTCTACTTTTGTTTACATTGCAGTTCGATTTCAAACTTAATCCAAGCTTTTATGATGGTTGCTTTTTGTAGGTATTGGAAGACCTCACCCTCATTCAGCGCGTTAAAACTTCATTCTAGGATACTCCACATCCACTTTCTTCTAATTAATCCATTCCCATTGATGGTATTACAGGTAATGACAAGGCTCTGTGCGTATTACAGGTAATTAAAACTTCATTCTAGAATTCTCTCTTTCGATTTATAGACCCTCTGGGTTGAAGTCGGTGAGCGAAATTGTTAAGAATTAATATTTTATGTATTTTTTAATTTCTGTGCGTATTAAATTACTGTAGTCTGATATATATTTCCTTCATTTTATTTCTCATGTTTACTGTTTTGTTCCTCTATTTCCTTCAGATGAATATAAAACAAAAAAAATACTCCGGAGGTTATTTTTTCTAGCAACCATAATAAAGTGACGATTAACGAAGCTTTTGCTGTAGTAACTGCAAGTGCCAATTTTACATCGAAAAAGAGATGGGGAAGCCAATCAACAACAATGAACACAAGAGAAATGAAGTTGAGATAGGGGTTGGAATGAGATATCATGATGATTCATGGTGCATCAAAATTTTTTTTTTATAAAAGTGATCTCGGAAACATGTCAAGATTGATATTGCCATCGGAGTTGGTTGAATCTAATGTTTTATTGCATTGGAACGCTGGTCAGTTAGCTCAAATTGATGGAGGTTTACCTGTATTAATTTGGAATTGTAATACCAACACTGAACATGAGATGCAGCATAAAAGATGGAATAACGGGGCAAATGTGCTTATCAAGAATTGGATCGCACGGTTTGTGAAGAGGAGAGAATTAAAACAAGGAAACGAAATTGATATTTGTTGGGATATTGTGAAGTCAAGGTTTAACTTTTCTGTTCTTAATCGAGCTTTAAGGCATTAACAATGAATTTTATTATATTATTATTTTTGTTTGTTTAGAAGAGACTAAACAAAATAAATAGATTGTTTCTTTCTTTTATTATTGTCAGATTGTTTGATTGTAGCATTGATCTAAGGTAATATTGTTTGTTTGTTTCTTTTCATATTGTTTAATTGTAGTACTTATCCATAATAATTTTGGTGGTAATTCTTATGCCAATTTGCTGTGGGTTTTTAACTTTTTATGTGATGGGTAATTATTGTAAATATTTTATCATTGAATCTGATTTTATAGCAGTTATATTTTTTACTCAAAAAGTGAACCTACTCAGTATTCAATTCAAGTGCATTCCGCCTAACTCGTAAAAAAAATAAAAATATTCGAATTCCGTCGATCCATATTTAATTTACTAAATGTTACTTAAATGTTTTATTTAGTTGATGCACCTCAATTAAGTTATAAAATTATAATAAATATTATTATGATGGTACATTCATTTTTTTTTTTTATATTTATAAATTTGGAAATACAAATCTAAAACTCAAATACATATTTAATAATATTAAATTAAAAAAGTCATTACCGCTTCACTTATATTATTCATTATTGAATAATTTTTTTTGAATATACTGGTGTGGTTTCATGATAGTATTTGTTTTTATATTTTTTTAATTTTTTGACAATACACACATACAGGTACTCGAACTCGAGATCTCTTTATCAATCATATATTCTTATCCAAACTTTCTAACTTTTTAATGTAAATATCCATTCATAAAACAAAAGAATTAGTCTCCTTAACTCTAATTTAGTTTAAACACAAACAGCTGAGCAAGGTATCCCTGGTCCAACCAATAACTCTCGCAAAGAAACCAGGTAAATTGCAGCCTCCATCGTCAACACTTCTTTTCACCTTACCCATTGAAGGTTCATCATCCCTTTCACTATCAATCAACACTTTATAATCTAAATATTCATATTCATCGTCATCATCAAAAAACAAAAGGAAGAGGACCCAAAATATTTCCACGTTTATAATAAAAAGAATTTACGGAATATTTTGAAGTCTCCAATGACTTGTCCTGAATTAATCTTGCATCAACTACATCAAAACATGCAACATAATACATCTTAAAAAATAAAACAAATGAAAATAAAGTATTAAATTCAAAGTTTTCAACTAATTTTGTACCTAAACCAAGTGATAGTAAATTTTATACATACCAGTATTTATCACCCACTTTAATTGGGCCTCTTAATTTTTAATTATATATGAATAACTTTAGCTTAATTTAAAGTAAAATTAAAATTTAACTAATCAATATTTTTAAAAACTTTATTTTTAATTGTTATATTAATATTATGATTGAAATATTATATTTTGTTAATTATGAAACTTATCTTCACTATAATTATTCAAAATTATAAATGGAATTTAAATTGATCCAAAAGTTTATTTTCACTTTGAAAATGTTCGATGTGATACATAAACTATTAATCTCTATTTTTTTTGATGTCCCTGAAGTTAACACCCTCAGTAAACGTTAAAAATCCCATAGTGAATAATCTCAATATATCAACATATCCCAAGAGTAACAAGTGTTGAGGCTAAATTATGGACAAACTAAATCTAGCTAGGGACTTAAACATTATTCATCTAGATAATTAGTCTATGTACTTTATAAATAATGTGGATTTGGTCCTTATACTTTAATTTAATCATTTTTAGTCCATGTACTTTCCCATTTTAAAATCTCAATCCTCACCAAACGATCATTATTAAATTTATTCAGTTAAGTTTTGCTGCTATTTCCAAAATCTGATGAGGTAAACATATTATCATATGTGTAATGATATTTTAGCTTGTTATTTCCACAAATTATTTACTAAAAATTCAATTAATGGATTAATGGCGGTCTTTTGCGTCAAGATTAAAATTTCAAAATTCGAAAAAGTATAAAGACTTAAAATGATCCAATTAGAGAACATGGGTTAAATCTACAGCTATATGCATAGTACATGAATAGTAATTGAATTAATCCAACAAATTTAGCTTCTTCTATTTGGATCAAGATTAAAATTTTAAAATCTGAAAAATAGAAAAACTAAAACAGACCACTTCGAAAAATATAGAGATTGAGATTGATCAAATTAAAACATAAGGATCAAATTCACAACTTTCTTAAAGTATAGGGACTAACATCAACCAAAAATAAGATTTATGTTTTATATTATTTTATCACACGCATTCATGTGAGTCATATATGTACATATGTAATGTAACATCCGCGTTCTTGAACCGGATTTGGAATAGTAATAGAGTAGAATTGAGAATTAGACTATATAGCTAAAATAAGAAAATAGTTAGAAAATTAAGGATTAATTAGTAAGTGTGAGAAAGGAAGAAGGACTAAATAGTAATTTATCCAAATTGAATTATGAGTAATTATGGGAATTAGATTGATTAAGGAATGGCAAAAGAGTAATTTGGTGGAAGATATTTTTGGAGGCAATGTTTTGGGCCAAAGTGTAAAGTTGGAAGGTCCAAGGACTAAAAGTGCAATTTTTCCATTATTAAAGAAAGATATTTTTATAAAGAGAAATTGATAGAAAAGTCTAGAAAAATGAAGAAAAGAAATGATGAAAAGGCTATAAAAGCCATCAACCATGGTGTTTCACGTTGGCCACCATTTTTCCACCATTTCAACTTTTGCTTTTCTTACAAATTAGTCCTTTTTCACCAAATATAAACCAATTAAGCTAGTTTCTTCCAAATTTCTTCAAGATTAGTGAATAAAATTGATAGAGAAGTGTAGTAGGTATCCAATTGTTAAAAGAAATGCATCCATACTTGTCTTGGAGGAGAAAGAAAATGGGAATTAGTGTTGAATACAAGTGATTAAGGTAAGAAAGTTAAACTCCTCTTTAAATACATGTTAGATTTGGTTTAGAAACATAGATTATGATTGTTGAATGATTTTAATGTGAATACATGTGTTTTGTATGGAATGAAGAGAAAGAAAAGAAGGAGAATGATTCAATTGAAGAGAAAGGAAAAGAGAAGATCAAAGGGGAAAAGGAAGTTTTCTACTAGAGTTGTAAGTACTACAAGATTTTAAATTGAAAATTTATTCTCTTTAAATTATATGATTAATTGTGATAAAAATGAGTAAGATGATATGTTTAGTTATAAATATGGTGATTAGGTGTGATTAAATGAAATTTAGTGCAAAGGAAATATGAGAAGGGAAAAATTCACTTAAAAACAGTTTGGACAGTAACAGGGGACTAACTTCGAAAATTCACCAAAAATTGTATATAATGAGTTAAGGGTCGAATTATATATGTAATTAAATCTTATTGAGTTTAGTTTCATATGGAAGAAACAGTGAAAGAAAAGGAACTGCATATTTCGAGATATACTAGTTTTAGTGTAATAAGGTCAGAGTAGATTCGAGTTCCCCTGTTCTGACTTTGAAAAATTATAGAAAAATGTAGAAAAATTATTAGAGACTGAAATTTATATGGCTGAATATTTAATGAGTCTATTTTAAATAGAAACAGACAGAAACATCATTTGATCTTTGTACTAAAAGATAGATAATTTTTAGTGAAGAAAGGTCGAAACTGTCAGGCAGCAGCAAAGGGGTAAATTGAAAGAATTTACTGTACAAATTGGCTAAAGTAAAAATTCTGGAAATTTTATGGTAAGAAGATGATTGAGTCTAGTTTCAGAAACATCAAGCGGTTTATAATTTCGAATTCTGTAGCCCAAGATATAAATAATTTAGTGACTGTGATTCAAGTGGACAGCTTTGAAAATTAATGTGAAAATAAGAGTAAAGAGGTATATGATGATACATATGTGATGAACAATATATATGTGAAATATTATGTGTTTAATTATGAATATTAATTATATGATAAAATGGTGATATTGTGTAAGCCTTTGAGCAAATAAAGGTGAAAAATACATGATTATGTATATGTGAAGAGAAATGTAAATGTGATATATAAAATTATGAGAAATGATGAATATGAGAGATTATGCCCATGTAGACAAGTTAAAACCATTGTGATAATAGTGGCATGCCATTAAGGAACACTAGCACGCTCTCTGATTAGCACTATGTGTGCTCTCTGTTTAGCACTTTGTGTGCTCTCTGATTAGCATTGTGTGTGCTCTCTGATTAGCACTTTGTGTACTCTCTGTTTAGCGTTTTGTGTGCTCTCTGTTGCCCAGCACTTATGTGCTCTCTGTTTAGTACTTCGGTACTCTCTGTTTGTTCTGTTTATCTGATGGGTTTTATAAAAGTCTACTATGGGCCAAGTGGATAAATAAGCTAAGTGAGCTATGGTTAAGAAAACTATGATGACTAAATTGTGAAAAGTGAAAGAATGTGCAAATTATTACATTGAGGTAAAGGAATGATAAATACATGAAAGAGAAGTACTATATTTGTATGTGTAATTATATGTTAATAATTAAGTGAACTAATGTGATTGAAATGACTAAGTTGTGAAAAAGGAATGAAAATGTAAAATCTACCGTTAAGGTAAGTTGAAATATGAGGATGAATGTGTGTTATGGAGAAATTATAGTAAGTTAAATGTTACATGCAAGAAAGGTTAGAAATTTCATACGCACGAGTAATTAAATGTTTGATAAAATTAAGCAATAAATAAATAATCATCTATTATGCTTGTAGTGCTTACTAAGCCTTCACCGGCTTAACGTGTTTATTTTAACGCGTAGGTACAAAAGCTACGAAAAGCTAGAGTCGAGCAAGGGACCTCTCATCACACCACATCACTTTTGAAACTCAAGTTTAGGTAATTTACTTTGAAGAAAAATGGCATGTACAAATAGAATACTTAGGTGTCCCTAATGAACAAGTTACTAATATTGTTTTGAAAATTTACATGAATTGAAAGAAAAATTTTATTATACTCGTTTTTAATTCTCTGACATTGTATGTAATACTCTTATGCCGAGTTTATACGTGTGAACCGGGTGTAGGAGTGTTACATATAAGTTGAGGGACTAACATCAAAATTTTATCACACGCATTTGTAAATTTTAAGAGTTAATTTTTTAAAATTATGACTAAATCGATATAATATGTAAAAGTTAAAGGTTAGATTTATTATTATACGGATTTTTAACTGTGACATCAGGAGTGATTTTCTGTATAATTTACCCTAATTTATTTTTATGTATATATATGAATTTGATAATGTTTTATTCTGATTCCGTCGAATTATGGTGGTAAATAAAAGTGAGATATGAGTACAAAAATGGAGATGATTTGGTGAGGCGAGTTGCACGAGAGATGGTATTCAAAATTCAAAGACGCAGCGCTCACTGTATTAATAAACAGCTGACCCTTTCGCATGAATCACACCATTGCTTCCTTCTTCCATCCTAATTTCATTCTCATTGCTTTCCCCTTCTCCAATACTTTAGTTAAGCTCGGCAGCTGCTTCGCCCATCTGCATGTCACCATCTATATCATTAGTATATCTACATACCCACATATCAACATCAACCAAAGTGATGGCCATGCCTTGTATCCAACCATGAAACGAGGCTCATGAGGAAAAACCCAACAAATTTGTTTGGTTAAGGAAATTGCAATACATGCCCACATATCAACATCAACCAAAGTGATGGCCATGCCTTGTATCCAACCATGAAACGAGGCTCATGAAGAAAAACACAACAAATTTGTTTGGTAAAGGAAATTGCAATACATGCCCACATATTTAGTCAGTTAGCTACAGACCCAATTGCATTATCATATTTCATGTTTAAGACAAAAAACACCCCAACACTTCAACCGCGATGGGTTTAGATTTGCACTCCCCCTAAATACAAGACAAAGCTTCAAGCTTAACCACTCTATAACCTCTTAGTGGGGTTTCATATATATATATATATATATATATATCCCACACCTGGTATCTAACCAATATAGGATCTAAGTTTTTCTTTTCCCCAACATTATTCACAAGTTTCTTACTTTAAGCATCAATTTTTTATCCATTACTTATCTATTTTGAGCATATGATATACCATTGTAATGGTCCCATGGAGTAGAATATAAAACCATAATTTTATGATTTAACCTTCCACCTTTACCTATCGAGAATATATCTCAAAGTTACCAAGATTACAATTTTTTCAACATATACAATAACATAACCGTGTATGTATTGGATTAAACAAGATTAGGGTCAAGGGCGGAGCCACCTGGCCCCCCCTAAGTTTATTTTTTTTTAATTTAATCATTTGTAAATTTACACTATGACCCTCCCAAAAATATGAGCAGGTCCCTCCAAGGTTTAAGATTTTTGCAAATTTTCCCTTTGTATATATATTATAGCTCCTTAAAATGGTAAATTTTTAATTTAGGCCCTTTATAATTTATAAAATTTTAAATTAGTAATGGTAAAGTTACACTTTAGCCCCCTCAAAAAATGATAAAAAATTAATTTAACTCTTTAAAAACAATAAAGATATAAACTATTAAAATGATGAAATTATATTTGTACTATCGTAAAAATATTCAATATAATTTGGGCTCCACCACGTGATTGTATCGTGAAGGAATTGACATCACGAGCAATTTTAAGTTGGAATGTTTTAACGAAAACTTATTAGACCTGATGTATGATGAGATGGATAATTACTTCTACATGTCTATGTTCGTAGTATTGTTTCAAACCCATCTTTGTTTTCTGATTCATGCCGAGTTTATACGTCACAATCATATTTAATACAAAAACATGAAATACACAAACATGAAATACACAAACACTCCTTGTAGAATTGATGATTATGATAAAGGCTTCCTCACAACGTATGCACACATGAAAGATCCAATTTTCAAAATCATCAATGCCATTATTCACCTAACATTATTTTATATTTATATATTTCAAACACAAACAACTATATTTATTTAATATGAAAATAAATGGATATATTTACGTATTTTTAAATATATACATATAATTGAATTAAAATTAAATTTTAATTTATATAATTGTACCAAATCAAAATTCATATATCACATTCAAAATTTATGCGTAAATTTGAAACTAGATTATCATTTGTTACGTTGGCCGTGAAAATTCTTAATTTCACGAGCAAAGTTAAGCAATTAGTCAATTACAATGTACTTCATAAATATATATTTATATCACATCAACTTAAAATATTGTCTTTGATAATATATATTCAATAATTGAAAGTTATTATTATTATTTTTTAACATAAAACAAATAATTAAAATTTTTTAATTTATGTAAAACTTAATACGCATGATTTACATGAATAGAGAATGATAAATGACGATTGAATTGTTAAAATATTCACTATCTGAAAACTATGAATGAATGTAAAACTACTTAAATTTTCAGACATCAATAAAGGGAACCGGTGGAATTTATTTCATTTAAAAAATGAATTTAAATTAAAATTGGTTTTTTTTATTATAAAAAACTAAAAATAGTGTATCAATCGAAATAATCATATTATATATAAAAATTTAAAAAATAGTTTATTAATCTAAATAAACATTGCGATAACAGTTACTATTCTATACCCAATACTATAATATTATCAATTTATTCATAATACAAAAAAATTATAAAATATAAATTATGTACGATAAAAATGAGTCAAAGGTTGGAGCCAAGTTGAATTGGTTTCCTAAAAGTATCTCATTTATTGTTCAAATTTACTTTTTGGAAGATTGGGCGAAGTGTACACTGAAGAGGTCAAACAGTGGAGCATGGCTGGCTCATTTGACCTACGATGCCCATTCATATTCCATCATTGGCTTTCTATTTAAGTTATTCCGTAATATGGCTTTGCACATAGTTACTACTTAAGGCGGGGGTTTAAATTTGCAGCACTTGATTTCATGGCCTCCACATTCTTTTTCCTCTTTCTTCAAATGGGCGTAAAGCTTAATACAATTAGACTCGTACGGGTGTGGAGCCTAGCAGGGGAAATTCTGAATAATGCTGTCAGCTCTGCTGTCTTTTGTCTTCTCGACTTTGTTGATTTCATTCTATGTTTTGTTTACAAAGTTATTGATTTCTTGATTGAATCCCAATGGGAACCTTGTTATTGTTCCTCTGCTAAACAACACATCATCGAGGGTGACAACTTCTTGGTTTCGGAACAGTGCGAGTCCAAGATTGTTTGCCTCACGTCTACCAAGTTACAGTTGGAGGACATCTCGGATACCCTTTATTCTCGTCCTTCCATTGTTGCCCAGCTCTCCAAGTTTATTGTTAATGACCCAAACAAGATGAAGAAAACAACGGTGACATCAAGTTTCACCACTGACTCCACCATTGTTGACATGCTTCGAGGCAATGTGATTCCTAGATGGTCTGATTGCGATTGTAAAATCTGCAACTCTTGGACCTCTTCCAGCAAGGGCACTCTTTTCGTTAAAGCGGAAGGACCCAAAGGTAAGTTAGATTACTAATGCATTATATCTATCGTATTTATTTTATTCGGTTCTTTGAAGTTTGTTATTTGGGTTTGTGATGACAGATAAAGCTCGAGAAGATGTGTTATTCATTCATGGCTTCATTTCATCATCAGTATTTTGGACTGAAACGTTATTCCCCAACTTTTCGACTACTGTGAAATCGACTTACAGATTGTTGGCTGTTGATCTACTGGGTTTTGGCCGAAGTCCGAAGCCAACTGACTCGCTTTACACTTTAAGAGAGCATGTGGAAATGATTGAAAAGTCCGTGCTTGAAGCTTACCAAGTTAAATCATTCCACATTGTGGCTCATTCCTTAGGCTGCATTTTAGCCCTTGCCATAGCTGTTAAGCACCCGGGATCCATCAAGTCTCTCACCCTACTCGCACCAGTAAGTTTTTTTTTTTTTTTTGTTATCGATTGAAAGCAATATTAATTGTCTCTAATCCCATATGAATATGGCAGCCATATTTTCCAGTGCCTAAGGGTGAACCATCAACTCAATATATTATGAGAAGACTAGCGCCCCAGCGAGTGTGGCCGGTGATGGCTTTCGGGGCATCGGTTGCTTGCTGGTACGAGCACATCAGCCGGACGATTTGCCTGGTGGTATGCAAGAACCACCGGTTGTGGGAATTTATCATCAAATTTATCACCCGAAACAGGTAATAATTTCGTCAAACCTAAGCTCCTCATCACCTCGTTAAGTCGCGTCTACTCAAACGACCTTAACTATAATCCCACATGAAACAGCAAACCATGATGTTTGTGTCTTTGATTGACCAAGTTTCAGAATCTGCCCCTTTTTACCTGTCTTTTGCTGGCAACCATTTAACAAAACCATTCATCAATCTATTTTTTATACGTTTGGCTTGACTATGATAACCAACTTCAGTCCTTTATATATATACAATTTTGGGCTTAAAACAAAGTACTTACTTCTCTATCAATAAATTATGGGAGTTATTATTATTTTTAAAAATTATTCGATAAACATATATAAAAAAATATTTACAAAAGTTAAATAATGAAATTAAATCAATCTCAAATATGATATAACATATTCTTTAATAAATTTGACAAATATAATTCATCTTTAAACAAACTCAAAATAAATAAACAAAAAATTATTTCCATTAATTAAACAATAAGATAAACCAATACTATATATAACAATCTATAATTAAACAAATCTAAATAAATAATAAAAAATCAAAATTAAAATTATTTTTTTAAATTCGATACATTATAATCTGACTGGTATCAGTGAAATCAATCGGTATAAATAAAATCAAAATTTATCTCTAAATTAAAGTCGTGAAATGGGTTTATATAAATCATATAAAATATTTGTTAATTTTATTACTTAAGAAGAATATCCTTTTACAATATAGAAGGAAAAAACTAGGAAACCAGATGAGAAAATTAAACAAGAGTATCTTTGAGGTAAAGGTGAGAATTGATGGAATAAAACTTTTGTCAGTCAATTGCTTGATGAAAACAAAGTCAAATGTAGTTGTGAAATGAAGTCTCAATCAATGTGTAATGTAATAATAAACATTAATGTTATTTAATTTATTATTACAGCCTGCAGATATATTTTCTTTAATCATAACATAAGATACAATATTCCAGGATCAGGACTTTCTTGTTAGAAAGTTTCTGTTGCCACACCCATAATTCCGCTTGGCATACACTTCACAACATCATTTGTGGCACCGCCGGCAAGCTCGACTGCTATTTGGACACCATCTGCAACCGGCTAAAGTGCGAGGTCACCATATTCCACGGAGGAGACGATGAAGTAATCCCGGTGGAATGCAGCTACAATGTACAGAAAAGAATCCCTCGTGCTCGAGTTAAGGTTGTCGAAAACAAAGATCACATTACAATTGTTGTTGGCAGACAAAAGACCTTTGCCAAGGAACTTGAGAAGATTTGGGAGACGTCAAAATGTGATTAAAAACAGGCACGAAATCATAATAACAACAACGACTTTCTGAAACATGGTGAATTGAAAAAAAAAAGAAGAAGAGAGAGTAATATTAAAATTTTAATCGACACCAGTTTCTAGCCAAGATGATAGAAGAATTGTAAGTTTTTCTGTTTCAATTCCATGAGATTTCAATATCGTTGTTAAATGCTCAAGTGTCAAAGTAGGCATTACTATGCTAATAAAATAGCTCTCAAATCCCACTTTTTTGTTGTTGTGATTATTAATGTATTGAAATGTAATAAATTGGATCCTAAATTCGATTTTCAAGTTTTTTTTTTTTTTGATATAATGCTTAAAATTATCCATAGTTTTTTTTCAACTCATCGATGGAAGTATAATGCGCTTTAGCGTACTCAAACCTACGTCATTGCCTATACCAATCGAATTAAACCTCAATCAACTTCTTTAATCATATATTTTTTTTACTAATAGCCAAATTAAAAGAATCACGAATACAATTATTAACATAACCTGAAATTTATTTTAATTCATTCATGAAATTGCATCTTTATAAAAATACCATATAGTATATTCAAGATTCAAGTTCATCTTTTGTCCAAAACAATAAACCATTTTGATTAAGAAATTCTACTTCAATTAAATATATTGATATATTTTTGTTAAATTTTTTTTTTAATTTATTTAAAATTTTAAACTAAAGACCTATCTTTGAATCAAAGTAAGTCTTTCTAAATTAGAAGATTTGATTTAATTTTTTGAAGTAAAAAAATTGAACATTGAGAACTACAGACCTCACTTCCTCTTTTGCCTGCTTCGATTGATATTCATGCTTAGGTTTTGTTGTAGGTTGATAAATAAGGAATGAAAATTTGAGAACTTAAACAGGTCTTCAATGTATCATATGATTATTATATGGTAGATAGGGATTTTAATCTTATTATTTATAGAAGACCTTTGACTTTAACTACGTAGACATGATAATTGCATTTATCACTTTATGCAAAGGAGAATGAGGCATGAATCTCATTCTGTCAACCTGTTATAACTTGCAACATAGAACAACCTCAACATGTGTAAAATGTTATCAGTTTCAATATTATTTGTAGCCTTTCTGGTGTTTGAACTAGAGTGAGGGTGAGTTTGAATGGGTGGTGTCATTGACTTGCAGTTAGTGTAAAAATAACGACGGTAATGAAATTAAATACTATAACAGTACTATAACATGAAACAAAAAGTAAATTAAATACACCCCAAATCCAAACTCACTTTAAGAGTTTGGTCTCAGTTCATTATAGTACATCTCAGAAATATTTCTTGAGTAAAAGCTGATTGGTAATTTTGAGATTTGGAGTTAATAGGCATCTAATCAAACACTTGTGCCTTGAAAAGCTTTTAGTTGGCATTTTTAATACTAATTCTAAAGTTAGTATTAGAAAATTCTGTGGGGTTTGGGCGGTATAGCATAGAAATACGGCAGGCAGGCTCATAGAACAAAGAGGGACCCCATGCAGCAGCTGATTTAATTCAAGGCCAATCAAGCGGCAGTGAAGATGGTATTAATTACTTGACTGACCACTAGCCAGTCCCATTTAATGCTTCCACATCCCATGCCTGCCTCATTCATTCAGGTCTTAAATACTTAAAAATAATTGGACGATCAAATTTCCAGGTTTAGAAGAAGCATTCACTCATGCACACTACTTAGAAATTTGCATTAGCGATTAAAACCCAATTCAAGAAGCAAAACCCATATTACATTTAAATTAGTAAATAAGGAAACAAGGTTGCTCGTAATTAAAACTGCTTGATTTGGATCCATTTCCCTTTGCTTGGAATAGCTTCGTGTACCAAGAACAACTGGTAATATCCAGGCGGTGCCGATGCCGCCGTTTCTGGGGCATACCCTGCCACCAAATAGTTCCCCCAAGAAGTCTTCTTCACTTCATTATTGAATGCCAAAACTAGCAACCTCTGGTTCATTGCAATTGAATGTGTAGTAAAAGATGGAGCCACCATTGTTACGAACAAATCTGATAGATTAACACTCCCTTCTAATGTGAATTCTAGAGAGATTTTCTGCTTATAACCAATTTTTAACCCTGGGTTTACCGCAACGATCGATGGCCGAGGCTTTGTTTTGGTGAAATATGGGGGATAAAATGCTTCAAGGCTGAGTTCAGTTGGATAGAGTGCAGAGAAGTTGTAATTAATGTTAGGATTGCTGCCGCCGACACAGCAAATGAGCAGTTGAATGGTAAAATCTAGGAATCAAAGATGGGGCTAAAACCTCGAACCTGGTGCTTTCGTCACTGTTTCGACCGTCGGGCGGTATAAAACTGGGTTCAGAACAGGGTCTCGTGCAACACCCCCAACCAGCAGTGCCTTTGGCCGCACCGTTTATGATGAGAACGTCGCCGGTCGGTAACATGATCATGTCGCCCATCACTCTGTTGATTGGCATTTCCTCCATTTGCCACTCCGCAGATGCCACTGTAATTATCAAGCGACCACAATATTTTGATGCCGGAACAAAGACTCCAACATTAGCCTTCTCATTCGAATCCGAGGCTGTCCCACCGCAGATTAAGACCTCAGCATCTGGGGTACTAGTGTTATTGTCTCTATCGGTGGTACTAAATAGTTTCAAAGGAAGAAGAACAGAGGAGCCGGTGCTGGGATAATTGCGGGAAACCCCACCAGGCATTACAGGATAGCTTCTAATCACCTTATTGTTAATATAATCGAGTAGAATCCCTCGATCATTGGCGAAAACGAATAGATTTCCGTCGGTGGATAGATGTAGAAAAGGGTAGAGATTGTTGGGGACCAACGCTGAATATCTAGTTTCCTTTAGGAAAGGAAGTTTGTGAAGTATTCGATCGGAACCGGAGAGTTTTGGAATAAATTCATGCGTGAACTGATATCGTCCACCCACCACAATGATTTTTCCGTCGGGTAAAACTTGATTAGAAGCATACCTCCTCGGTGAAAGAAGACCATTTTGATCTTCTTCCCAATCGCAATTCATGCATGGCTTGAAATACCGAACAACTTTTTCACCAAGTCGATAACCACCACTTTGCACTAACGTACCATCGATCGAAAATGCGCCCGAAGAACACCACGTATCAGACAATATAGTCAATGGCCTAACAGCTCGAGTTGCCGGATCGAACTCGACGGAATGCGCATAACAATCGGATGATTTCAAGTCTTCTTTGATGCACTTCCCTTGCGGAAGAGTAATGTTGGAAGGACCGAACTCGGATCGGTCGAAAGTGACAATCTTCTCATTGGGTAACAATGCCATATGCATTGCGGAAACTCCGATGCTTCTTTTCAACAGTTTTCAATTCCCTTGGAAAGATTGAGCGCCTACATTGAAGACTGATGAACAACATACCGAGAGCATGAATATGAAGATTTTCGGGTCCATTATTTTGCGTTTAACTTGAGGAACCGACATGAATTGCTCTGAGTGATTTGCATGTTATAAGGAAAGAGGAAAGGGAAGTCCATTAATGAGAAGAAAACTTGCTTTGGTCATATGGTATTCTCTAGCTGATAAATTTGACATTGAGTAAAAGATTGTAATTGGCTATATTGAGATACTGGACGGTACACAAATCTTAACTGTGACTCGGTTCATGCGCATAGATCACTGTAGAATTGTCGAAAGTAATTAAATGCATGAAGCTACCATGTTTCGCTGCTTTACGCCAGCATTTATGTCAGAGTAAATTCGTTTCAAATTGAATAGTTGGTTTCTACCATCACCTTCGGGTGCATTGGGAAGGATGATATTTTACCAAAGCCTTTGTTTTAATTAAGCCATAATGATATTGTTGTTAGTGGAGAGGATAGGTAATGGCCTTAGAATAGTTAAGATTTTTTCACTGATTTGTTTTTTTTACTATTTTTAACTGACTAAAAGCCTATAAAACGTTGAGCTTTGAGAAATAAATCATCAAAAATTCATTCACTGCATTTATCTCTTCCTCTACTTGTATGTGTTGTATGCAACACGTCTTTCTCTCGTTCTAACTTTTTCACTCAACCAGAAACATTTAACAAGAATTAACACTAGTGAAGCCTTCTCAACATGAACTACGACCACCTAACTCATTCTTGAAGACGTAAGACACTTAATTCTTGTTTAACAATATGGAATCCATCATCCTTGAGATTGCCCTTTCGATTTGGCTCCACTTCTGCTCCAATGTCCCAGTATATCCAATCGACATCCTCACCAGCGCCGGCGAGATACCTGCGAGGGCCTTCTATTCGTCCTCAAGTATTATATAAGCTTTTCCCATCATATGTCATGCACGTAAGTATAAGTCTTCAAGTATTTTTCATGGGTTAAATAAAATTAAAATCTTGCTACTGTCTGCTCCTTCTATTCGTCTCTCTCGTACCTTCTTCTTTCCGATCAAAACTGAGATTAGTATGAATATGGACCATTTATTGTGTTGTTGAATAACAAGATCTAATAAAACTAAGGCGGGGTTAGGCAAGTTCATATTTGAATTAGATTTCTTAAAATTACTTGATTTATTTTTGTTACTACAATATTTTTCTTTTTCTTTTTCTAATAGCACTTTTAAAAATTACTTCTCTACCTCAATAACAATGGAGAACTAACCCTAGAATATTTTTTTCCAGGTCAGGTGGGAAAGAAGGAAAGGAAAGAAAATGATCAATCCTTTGTGTGTATATATGGCTTTGAATATCTACATAAAGGTGGAACTGCACTTTCAACTTGATCTTTGATGACTTTTTTGATGAGCTCCTTGAGTTGATATGACGAAACACTTTGAACTCCTTTAGTAGCTTTGATTTCACCAACTTCTTGAAGAGTTTGATGTTGAGTTTCGTAGGAAGAAATTCAGTTGCTTCCACTTAGATGTCTAATTTGAGCAATCATAAAGCGGTTTGGCATCCATTCCTTTGATGCTTGTAGTAAAACTCTCCATCATATTTGCTAAAGACGCCACTTGTTCTTCCAAGGTTGTAGCTCCAGTTGGCATGACATTCATCACTTCAAAATTTAGCTTTAGGGGAGATGTCGGAATAGATTTGTCATTTGATTAACTATCTTTCTCTTTGGATGATAACCGCCAAACCACACTTGATCCATAAAGAAAAACTTCTTTTGGGTCACGGGTTGGTGAAGAAATGTCAAAAGAGAATTGTCACCAGGATGAACAGGAGCGTTGGTGCTTAACAATAAAGTCGAACAAGCTGCAGTATTAACTTGAGCAAGCTTGTGAGCTAGTTTGGTGATGATGATCTTCTTTGAAGGCATTGAAACATTAAAATTAACTTTTGAAGAGGAAAGATGAAAGGCAAATATGATCCCACCAAGCGTGTTGAAAACTTGAGTCAAATATAATTTGAAAATTTAGAAGACAAATTTTATTGAGAACTTGAATAAAATTACAATCTCTGAATCCCTTGAATACAAAGAAAACCCCTTTGATTCTTCTCTTCAGTTGAGTTTTTATCCAAGAGTCATCTAGACTTGAGAAGAATACGGTTTGCCTCAAAGCGTTACTGTGACTTGCTCTTGAAATTGAGCTCGATGAGGTGTTTACTTGATAATTTGATTTGATTGGATTCAGGTATCTTTGAGACCAGAGGCATAGTTAGGAGGTTGGCAGGGGCCCCTATTCTCCCTTAAATTGGAAAAATTTTCATTTAGGTTTAAAATTTTAAATTAGTAAAGGTAAAATTGCACTTTTTCTCCTAAAAATGATAAAATTTTGATTTAATCCTTTAAAATTATAAATATATAGGTTATTAAAATGATGAATTTTTTGTATTTTTACTATTGTAAAAATTACAATTTAATTTCGCCTCCTAAAAATTTTTTTCTAGCTTCACCCCTATTTGAGACTTCATTTTGAATCAATAATGTTCGCTTCAAAGGTCGTTGACACTTGATCTTGAAAATGGGTTTGGGTAGACTTTGGATCCAAGGGTCTTTGAGACCTTATCTTGGCTGGATGAATCTACTTCAAGTGTCATGATGACTTGTTTAGACTTTTTTAACTTGTGAATGCGTGTTAAATGTCTAGAGAGTGACCCTTTTTTATAATATCTGTCAGTCAAGTAAAAGTGAGTTTTTGTAGAATTTAAGTTGTTCATTTGATTGTTCTACAAAAAATTAAACTATTTTATTTATTATTTATCTCACGTTTAATTTAATAAATTAGAAATTAAATAATTCTTAAAAATATGTTTTATTTATAAAAGAGTTTAGATTTAATTGCTTGATTTATCTATTTATTAATTTAATCTAGTTTAATTAAGGATAAACAATAATGGCAGATGATGAATTCTAATTGGTCAAAAAATATCTCTCTAAACACATATGTAATATATACGAAATAAAAATAAAAATTAATTTATTAAAAGAAATTAAATAAATACATCAAATTAAAAAAATATATTTAATTATATATATTCATTTATTAAAAAATTGAAAGCTAAATTATTGGAATCATTATGGAAAAGATTGAGATCCACTACTTGGAACAAATCTATACATTATAATTATATTGATGTTGTTTAGGAATGAGTATGTTATGTGGAGCAGCCAGGCAGTATAATCGCAAGAGAAATGTTTTAAAGATGAGAGAAAATTAGACGCATGCACAGTTAATTATGCAATGCATATATTATATTATATTATATTATATTAAGTCGTAAATGAGTCATGCGCAATAAGGAAAAAGATGAAAAAAAAAAGAGGAGTTGCAATAGTGAAAGGTGGCTTCATGAATCTTATCCTATTTTAGAAAGGTTGAATTATGATTTTTATTTCAAGTTAAATTTGAGAAATAATCTTTCAGTTAAATTCTGTTTAATTGTTTTAATTAAACTCTGTTTATTTGTTTGAGTAAACTCTCATTAATCTAGATTATTTTATTATTATTTGATCTAGAAATTTAGTCTATAAATAGGTTCTTTTACAACCTTAGAAAATATATTTATGAGATGTATCCATTAGAGTTTAGAATTCCTAATACTTTTGGAAAATTTAGTGTTTACGTTTTGAGGGTTTTTTGTTTTTCGGTTTCAGGGTTTAGTTATACTCTTCATCTTTTATACTCTTCATTTTTCTGCCATTATAGTAAAATTATTTTTGCCTGTGATTTTGTATCCTCTTCGGAGGAGTTTTTCCACGTTAAATTTGCGTGTTTAATCTTTCAATTTCTTCCGCTGTTTTTAATTTGTTCGTTGCTTAATCGAATTGATCCACAACAATAATTAATATCTTTAATTTGTAAGTGGGACCAGGATGTTTCTTCCTCATAAGCAACCAAGTTGGCTATTTAGTTCAACGGTAGTGGAGATGAAACAGGATAAAGAAAAGAAAAAATAATGTAAACCGAGAAAGATAGTTGGAATCACCACTATATTTCAAGGACAACATGAATACAATAGTATTGCAACTGATAATCAAAAACAAAATTCTCCAGATAACTAGAACTATAATGCATTAAACAAAATTCACCACCAAATTTTAAAAAAAGATCTCGATATATCAACTTTCGCTAAAACATCCTCCATACGGTTGCTGTGCTTGTGAACATCTCTTGATCGAGTTATCAATTAAGATGTGATATCTTCAAAAGCTGAATTTATATATATATATATATATTTGGAGAGTTAGAAGCATCCAGAAAAACTCTCCACATATAATCCCACACTAATTACGGTGATTTCATGATTGTTTTATTTGTAGGAGAATATTAGTATACATAGTAGTATGCTGTCATTTGTGCATGAGTCTGATAGCTACACTTGTGAGAGTGTATATAAGCATGTTGATGACTCTTGAAGAATAGCAATAATAGAAATCTCAGTTAAATATTTTTCTTTGTTTATTTTCAATCTTCTTGAGTGTTTTTCTCATCAGCCAAACAGTTTTCAATGTCTTTTTACTGAATCTTAACTGATAAGATGGCATAGGACTTCCTTAGGACAAAGAGTGGCACACATTTGTGGAATCTGTGGACAAAGAGTGTTTCTGCACGTTTTTTTTTTTAGAATTATTGTAATTTTTTAAAAAAGTATTAAAATGATATTTTAATTATAGTTCAGAGGCTAATTAATTACTATCCTTCAGAATTAACGTATCGTGCCATCTCTTTAACAAAAGTTAATGTAATAATTTGATTAAGTTAACGACTATTACATAATTTTTGATGTAATTTACCTTTCAAATTATTATTTTTTTAATTTGGGGATGCATTGAAAATTTATAGTGAGAGAATGGTGAACACTTGCGAGAAATCTAAAGTTCATAAAAAAGGGTAGGCTACTCTGAATTGCAGCAGTAATAGCGAGAACACCATGTTGGAAGCATTTTTAAAGGGGTGTGTCATGTAGGTGATCTAGTGTTTGGTTTTTCAGCTTTCTTTTCATCTGTGTTTTTGGTGATGAATCGATTTTGATCCATATGTTTTTGGATTAATAGAAACTAATCCAACTGAATCAAAAATTCATTTGACAATTGAAGTAACATAAATGAATTTTTTTCAGAAAAATTAACTAGATTAACAAATGAGCCCTTAATTATTGAAGTAGATTTAGGTGACTTAAATATTGGCTAATGAAACCTTAACTAGATTTAGGTGACTTAATTACTGGCTAATGAATTTTTTTTTTTCAGAAAAATGGTGTTAAACTTTCATTATTTGACAACTGAAGTGACACACCTGAAACCTTTTATTACCCAATACTAAGGGATCCATCATGTAACAGAAGTAACACAAATGAAACCTTTTGAACAATGACTTCGCTAACTCATTCTTCAAGACGGATTCGACTTTGTTTTTTGTTGAATAAGGTGGAATCCTCCACCACCATCCTAGAGATTGCCCTTTCGAATTGGCTCCACTTTTGCTCCAATGTCCCAGTATATCCAATCGACATCCTCACCAGCCCCGGCGAAATACCCGCGAGGGCCTTCTCTTCTGAGTTCAATTCACTGCTGGTACTGCTACCGGAGCAAGACATGAGAGTCTCGTAATAACCCAAGCTAACCGCTATTAACCCAAATTGACCGTTGTTCTGCAAGTGGTGCATCAGCCTGTTAGCTTTCTCTTCCGATTCCATGTCGACACAAAGAAGACCGCCGAATCCGTAGCCTTTGTTTGCCATGGACTTCAATAGGTGGTGTTGAGGGTGATCCTCAAGGCCTGGATAGACGACCCTGACGCCTAGTTTCTTCATTCTAGTAGCATATTCCAAGGCTCTGCGGCAGTGCTCCTTCATTCTCAGGCCTAAGTGAGGTATCCTTTCAGAGAGCTCAAAGGCAACCTTGGCGTTCATGGTCGGACCTAGAAGCATCAAAGCACCTTGGTGAAGGTCCATCATGGAGTTCAACAGGCTTGCAGGACCACAAACAGCACCTGAAATTTCCCATTTTATTGCATTAACAAATCAGTGCGTGTAAATATAATTAAATATTAATAAACTAGTCCGATGCTAACTCGTTGTCGAAACGTTACTTTTTACTTCTCCACTAAAATTATCAAATTTAGGGAATTAAAACTTTAAGTTGGTATACAGAATTTATCAAAAATATAATACAAAAAAGCAAAACGCGACATGCTTTTCAAGTGATCACGAATGGCATCATTCATTGGGTAGATAAGTTTCCACTCACCATCCCCAAAAAGTTTGGTTATTTTGTAGAGCTCATATCAGAAATCTTATTCGTTTGCCTTCAGTGTACCCAAAACTATGTTCATTTTCCATTTTATATGATTTTACGACATAACACAAGTATGCTATTGGTACATGAGAGACATACGAAAAAATCTAACCTGCGATAACATCAGCCCCACCGCTTATGAACTTGGAGATACTATGAACGACCACATCGGCACCAAGCCGGGCAGGGGAAAGAACCATGGGAGAGAAAGTGTTGTCGACGACCACCATGGCTCCTTTGTCATGTGCTAGCTTGCTTAGCTCCGGAATGTTGGCCACTGTGAGTGTGGGGTTCGACATGGACTCGAAGAACAACACGTTGGTCCGTCCTTGGACGATGGCGTTTTTCACCTCTTCGTGATCGGTTATGTCTACAAACGTGGTCGTGATGTTACAGGTTCTGGGCAAAAAATGGGTTAAAAGTGCATGGGTTCCTCCGTAGAGGGTCGCCGACGCCACCACATGTCCGTCGCTGCTGCAGAGTTGCAACATCACTGATGATATAGCAGCCATACCTGTCATCACGAAATCATATTATTAACCTCGAACTTGACGGTTGTGATAATACTTTCTATGCATATATAATTAGACGTTACCACTAGCAGTGCAATAGGCAGCTTCGGTTCCTTCTAGGGCTGCCATCTGACGACCGATATTTAAGACGGTAGGGTTAAAGTGACGACTATAAATGAAGAAATCACGATCGGGGCCCAGTTCACCAGTGAACATGCAGCGCATTGTCTCAGGTTCCATGACGGTGAAGGTGGCGGAAGCTTCAATGGACATGTTCACGCCACCATGCTCACCGAATTCACGACGCAGGCTGGCTAAGGAGGCAACAGGGTCATTTTCCCATGCTGCTGGTGCCTCTGCCAATGTTGGCAACATAGATTTCTTGGCCACGAAAATATCATCATCCCCTTCAAAGCTAACAGCCGCTGCCGCTCTCTTCTTTCCGGAAAATCCAAATTCACAGCTACGGGTTTCTGCCATAATTAAGGGTTGAGAAGGGTTGATTAACGATGTAAATGGTAATAACAAAATTGAAGGAGTAATTAAGATTTTCAAGAAAGAAGTGGTGAAGAGATATAAGGGATGGAAGCTATATATAAGCAGAGAAGTGAACCACAATGGTAGGGTTAGAGATTTTGCAGACGCGGAATTAATAAAAAAAATTGAATATTATGTGGACTAAGTGTGAACTAATATTATAAGACTTAGTGCTAGAAGGATTCATTCAACAAGCCAAAAACTTAGTTAGTAGAATTAATTATTGAAAATTAAATGAATAAAATCATGGGTTTGTTCGGTATGCATGGTATCCGGTAAGAATCTAAAATTTTTATTATACTTTCTATTTTTTTAACCAAATATTAATTTTATTTTAATTTGATTAATTTAATGGTAGAGAGACTAATATGATTAGATCCTTATGATAAAGGGACCTCTTAAATACATTCAATAGTTGTTTCTTTATCTAAAACTATTTATAATCTTTCTCAACTTTTAAATATAAAGATAGATATGCTTCATATTTTCATAATACAATAATACCAATACCAATTAAATTAAAATTTAATTCGCACTCGAAACTAAATCTTATTTTCATAACCAAAAAATACCAGAATTTTTCTGTTGGATTTTCGTTTTAGGATTTTCAACGTCCGACTTGTGATTTGAATAATGCCTAGTTGCCCACTGATTTATATAGTTATCCTTGACTAATAACTCTATTTAAAATTGAACTAAAACTTACTTTCTAGACTTTGAAGATGAAGGTATAAATGTGAACTAAATCACCAACTAACAATTTCCACATGGTAGTTAAGTTCTTGGTCGGTTCTTTTTCTTAAAATATTTAATATAAAATAATCAATTTTTATTTGTTTATGCGATGCTGTAAATTAAAATATTTTATATTTTAATAAATTTTATAAATAATAAGAGTAAATTTTATAATTGTATGTGTGAACAATATTCTTAATTATTTCAATTTATTTATTTTATTTTCAAATTTGTAACAATATTTTTATTGGTTTAAAAACTTGTTAAGGAAACAAATATAATAATTTTAAGTTTTTTAAGTATTTAAATATGTTTGTAACAACTCCTTTTAATTTGTTTTTTTTTCTTGTTCTAGGAAAAAGGGTCAACGTTGACCTTAATTTGTAAACTAAAAAAAATTGTTCCCTTTCGAGATTTAAATATCATCCACATAATTTTAATTTTTTTTAAAAATTGTATAATATTTGTGTTTAGCTTAAATAACATTTCGGCATTTTCTTAAATATTCTAAATGTGCTTTAAAATTATTTGAATAGGATTTTAAGTATATTAATTATCACTTAATTAGTATTAGAATTAATTATATTAATTAATTGTTATTTTAAATAATGTTATTTTACATTAATATTTGAACGGATAGATTAATATATTTTAATTTTATCTAATAATTTAAATAAAATAGAATAAATTATTAAAATAATCACTTTTGTTTATTTCAGGTTACATTTCAATCACTTATGTTTGAAATGTTACGTTTTAGTCACTTATGTTAACATGTTGTAACATTTTAATTACTGAACTATTAATTACCGTTAAATTGACGTGACACGTTAAATCATCATTTCAAAAAAAAATTTTAGGTTAAATTATAAAATTGGTCGCCATATTTTTTCGTTTTGAACAATTTAATTTTTTTTCGTTTATGTTCTTTTAACTTTCATTTTTTTTTTCATTCTCTTCTATTTCTCCCTCTAGAAAATTAATTGTTCAAAAAAATAAAAGTATAGGAACTAGTTTTAACAAATGAAAAGCATAGAAAAATTATGTCAAAAGAGATGGAGAAGGGAGGAAAACAAAAGGAGAAGTAGAACAGACTGAAAAATAAAGACAAAAAAAAAATTAAATTGCTCAAAACGAATAAATATGAAGATAAATTGTATAATTTAACCTAAAATTTTCGTTTGAAATGATGATTTAATGTACCTTATCAGCTTATAGTTACACCATTAATGATAATTAATGGCTCAGTAACTAAAATGTTACAACATGTTAATGTAAGTGACTAAAACGTAAAATTTTAAACATAAGTGACTAAAATATAACCTGAGATGAACAAAAATGACTATTTTGATAATTTACATTAAAAATATTATTATAATACAAAAATATAATATTAAAATATCAAACACGTGAGTCAATGTAAATTAATAATTCTTAAATATTATTTGAGACTGGAAAACGTGTACCCATCTTATCTAAAGGAGTTGGAAATGTAATCTTAGTCAATATGAATTCGAGAAGGTCTAAATAAATAATAAATATAAAAACTTCGTCACGCCAGCCCTATAATATTATTATAATATGTGCTCAATTATTTATATAGTTTTAACTTTTTATTTACCATACATTCATTCATGATTCATGAATGTTTCCATATTTCATACTTTCCGACAATGCTATGAGATTGGCGTCATGATTTTTTATTTTTCGAAAAATAGGTTTAGACAAAAAAATAAGATCCATGTTTTAAATGGGTCAGATTTCAAGTAAGAATTTTTTAATTCTAGTTCGGTCCAGTTTGAATCACTTGTTTTTGTTTTTATTTTGTTGTTATTTCGTTATTATACTACTACTATTTTATTGTTATTTGTATATTGTATAGCTCTTGCTTTATTGTTAATTTTGTTATTATTTTAGAGGTATTTGATTGTTAAATTGCAAGTATCTTAGTGTTATTTCAATATAATACTTTTTAATGTATTTTCAATTTGATGAGAAACTATATTTTTAGTGTATTTGATGTACTATATTTTTTAAAATTTGTTTCTATATAAAAAAAAAATCTAAAAAATTTAATACTGACAGGTTGGGTCGAGCTCGATTTAGCATGTTTAATCTAGACTAGACTTGGACAAAATATTATACCTATTTTTCAAGTCGGACTAAACATAAACCCAAAAACTGAACCTAAAATTTTACATCATCTAGACTCGAAGCCAACAATGATTAATATATCCATTTTAGTTGTTAGGATTTATAAAGCTTGGCATCTTATAGACAAGTTGCAAAAGCTATTATTATTATTATTATTTTGATAGAAAAGAAGCAAGTTGAAGTAATAAGTCCATGTTTTAAACGGATAATTGAAGAAAGAAGTCCAAACATTTCACAGGTTCACCACACTGCACACAGTGAGCATCATCAATCATTCCATGTCTCATTCTCTCCCCATTAGTAAGCAGTCAAGTAAGTACAAGAAAATCGTTATTCATTGAAGAGTATTGACTTTTCAAATCATCGTTTTGTAATAACGAATCTCTTTTCTTTATAAATTGTTCGTAAGTTTCAGAAAAAAAAAAATCAATAAATGACTATCTTCATACAAACCAATCATCCGGAGCTAGCTTTATTATTATTTTCGAACCTGAATCATATTATTCATTAAGGGAAATAGAATAGAATAGAATAGAATAAAATAAAATAAACCTAACACGCTTGTGATAAGAATAGAAGATTGCCGTGCGTATTTAATTATTGGCAGGTGTAAGTATCAAACTTTACTTCTCAGTCACATTGGATTTCTAAAGTAATCTCAATGGATCTTTGTTTTTGCTTTATTCACCATAAATTATATATTAATTTTGAGACCTAAAACTTTTTGACCCACTTTATATTTTTGTTTGATTATGGGTTCATCATAAAGTATCTCAGAATATACAGATTCATTTCCATCATCGTTTCTTCCATACGAAACTACACTCAATAAGTTTTAATTTCATATATAACAGGACCCTTAACTTTTTATATACAATTTTTAGTGAATTTTCAAAGTTAATCCTCTGTTTTGTCCAAACTGTTTTACTAAATCACACATTAATCCCTTCATTTTATCATTGTAAACATTCAAATTATGTACCTATCTAACAATTTCTACGCTAATAATTCATATACCATTAGAAAAATTAAACTATAATTTAAAACTCTTGTAGTACTTACAACAAAAAGGTTGATTTCCTTCTCTTTTCACTCTTTGTTCTTCTCTTTTCCTTTCTCTTCAATTTGATCCTTGCCTCTCTTCTCTTTCTCTTCAATTTCACATAAACACATATAATCTATAAGCTGTAATTCAATAATTTTCATGCAAAATAACAGTAAAATACATGTATATCATGAGGATTTAACCATTTCTTACCTTAACCCTTGAATTTAAATTTTCTCGATTTAGTCCTTTATCTCTCTAACACCTCAAAATTAATTCTATAAGAAGTTTAAGGTGTCTACTAACTCTCTTTTATGACTTTCTTTCAGAAATTCCAAAGAAAATGGAAGGTTTTGGAGTTTGGAAAGCTTAAAAATGATGGAAGGACCTATTTGGAATAAAAGCAAAAGTTGGAAATGGAAGAAAAGGCCATGGACGGCTAACTTAATGAAAAAGATGATATTTTCATCTTTTTAACCAGCTTTTTCTTCTCTCAAATTCTCTAGAATTTTCACTTAAAATATCTCACTTAAGAAAAATGGTAAAATTACACTCTTAGTCCTTGAGCCTTTCAACTTTACACTTTGGCCCAAAACTTTGCCTCCAAAAATATCTTCCACCAAATTACTCTTTTGCCCCTCCTCAATCAATTTAATTCCCATGATGACTCAAAATTCATTTTGGATAATCCGCTATTTAATCCCCCATATTTTCTCTCATTTACTATTTAATCCTTAAATTTTTCTAACCTTCCCTACTTCAGCTAAACATTTCTAATTCTCTATTCTATTTTATCACTATTCCAAATCCGGTTCAAACACACGGATGTTACAAATGTCTTGTCAAATTAAAATATAAAAATTAAATATAGATTAAAATAGATATATAAATATATTTAAAAAAATATTTTACGAAAAAAATATAATAAAACATTTTTTAAAATAATTTTCTTTAATAATTCATTTTCTATCAAATAAGCACCATAAAATAATGAAAATGTTGCATCAGACAATTTTAATAACAAAAACTTTTAATTGTTTTGCATTTATTTTATATAATGAGATTAAAAATTGAGCATGCAATGACTCAACATGCAATTATGCTTTTTCTTTGTCGAGGTAAAGTTCGTCAGCAAATCCCTTAATATTGTTATAAAATGTGCCCAATTGCGTTTCCTTTTTAATTGTTTATTTACCATACACTTACGATTCATGAATATTTCCATATTTCGTATTTTTCCCACAATGCTAGCGTAACTTTTTATTACAAAAAAAACAAAGTTGCTTTAATTTGTTTTTTCTTCTTCTAGGAAAAAGGTGAACATTCAATCAACATTGACTTGTGCGCATGGGATATCATCACAACATGAATTTCAATTTTTAAATTTAAGTTCAGTTGAGGTTGATTTATCAATTTTTATATTTAAGCTTAAATTTGAATTTAATTAAGTTTGTACGTATTCAAATGTATTAATGAAAAATTTGTCTGGTCCACAATATTAGATTTGAATGACTCGTAAACTTAACCAAAATTTATTCGACTTGATTGATAACTCGAGTTCGGATTCAGCTCTACAATTATCAAATTAAATTAAAATTTTTTTTTTCAAATCAAATTCACTTTGAGCACTAATTTTTCATTTACAACCTATCTCGTCCACTTGGGCATATGGTTTAGGAAGAGACTAATCCTATAATGCACCCACACAACACGAGTGAAAGAAATAAAAATAATATATATTTTTTATAATAATAATAATAATTGATAAAGTAATAAAATTATAAAGCTTCGCATCTTAATAGACAAGTTGCAAAAGCTAATATTATTATTATTATTTTGATAGAAAAAGAAACAAGTTCATCACACTACACGCTACACACTTTTTTTGGTACAATAGCCTTTTAAATCGTGATAGCAAATTGATAATCTGGCATAGCATGAATTGTTGTTTCCACAGGTTTTCATCACACTACACACAGTGAGCATCATCAGTCATTCCACGTTTCATTCTCTCTCCATTTGATAAGCGCGCAGTCGAGAGTGTTAAAGCATCCACAAAAAGTAACGCAAATAAAACCTTTTATTACCCAATACTAAGGGATCCATCGTTTAACAGAAGTAACACAAATGAAACCTTTTGAACAATGACTTCGCTAACTCATTCTTCAAGACGAATTCGACTTTATTTTTTGTTGAATAAGGCGGAATCCACCACCATCCTAGAGATTGCCCTTTCGAATTGGCTCCACTTTTGCTCCAATGTCCCAGTATATCCAATCGACATCCTCACCAGCCCTGGCGAGATACCCGCGAGGGCCTCCTCTTCTGAGTTCAATTCACTGCTGGTACTGCTACCGGAGCAAGACATGAGAGTCTCGTAATAACCCAAGCTAACCGCTATAAACCCAAATTGACCGTTGTTCTGCAAGCGGTGCATCAGCCTGTTAGCTTTCTCTTCCGATTCCATGTCGACACAAAGAAGACCGCCGAATCCGTAGCCTTTGTTTGCCATGGACTTCAATAGGTGGTGTTGAGGGTGATCCTCAAGGCCTGGATAGACGACCCTAACGCCTAGTTTCTTCATTCTAGTAGCATATTCCAAGGCTCTGCGGCAGTGCTCCTTCATTCTCAGGCCTAAGTGAGGTATCCTTTCAGAGAGCTCAAAGGCAACCTTGGCGTTCATGGTCGGACCTAGAAGCATCAAAGCACCTTGGTGAAGGTCCATCGTGGAGTTCAACAGGCTTGCAGGACCACAAACAGCACCTGAAATTTCCCATTTTATTGCATTAACAAATCAGTGCGTGTAAATATAATTAAATATTAATAAACTAGTCCGATGCTAACTCGTTGTCGAAACGTTACTTTTTACTTCTCCACTAAAATTATCAAATTTAGGGAATTAAAACTTTAAGTTTGTATACAGAATTTATCAAAAATATAATACAAAAAAGCAAAACGCGACATGCTTTTCAAGCGATCACGAATGGCATCATTCATTGCGTAGATAAGTTTCCCCTCACCAACCCCAAAAAGTTTGGTTATTTTGTAGAGCTCATATCAGAAATCTTATTCGTTTGCCTTCAGTGTACCCAAAACTATGTTCATTTTCCATTTTATATGATTTTACGACATAACACAAGTATGCTATTGGTACATGAGAGACATACGAAAAAATCTAACCTGCGATAACATCAGCCCCACCGCTTATGAACTTGGAGATACTATGAACGACCACATCGGCACCAAGCCGGGCAGGGGAAAGAACCATGGGAGAGAAAGTGTTGTCGACGACCACCATGGCTCCTTTGTCATGTGCTAGCTTGCTTAGCTCCGGAATGTTGGCCACTGTGAGTGTGGGGTTCGACATGGACTCGAAGAACAACACGTTGGTCCGTCCTTGGACGATGGCGTTTTTCACCTCTTCGTGATCGGTTATGTCTACAAACGTTGACGTGATGTTACAGGTTCTGGGCAAAAAATGGGTTAAAAGTGCATGGGTTCCTCCGTAGAGGGTCGCCGACGCCACCACATGTCCGTCGCTGCTGCAGAGTTGCAACATCACTTATGATATAGCAGCCATACCTGTCATCACGAAATCATATTATTAACCTCGAACTTGACGGTTGTGATAATACTTTCTATGCATATATAATTAGACGTTACTACTAGCAGTGCAATAAGCAGCTTCGGTTCCTTCTAGGGCTGCCATCTGACAACCGATATTTAAGACGGTAGGGTTAAAGTGACGACTATAAATGAAGAAATCACGATCGGGGCCCAGTTCACCAGTGAACATGCAGCGCATTGTCTCAGGTTCCATGACGGTGAAGGTGGCGGAAGCTTCAATGGACATGTTCCCGCCACCATGCTCACCGAATTCACGACGCAGGCTGGCTAAGGAGGCAACAGGGTCATTTTCCCATGCTGCTGATGCCACTGCCAATGTTGGCAACATAGATTTCTTGGCCACGAAAATATCATCATCCCCTTCAAAGCTAACAGCCGCTGCCGCTCTCTTCTTTTCGGAAAATCCAAATTCACAGCTACGGGTTTCTGCAATAATTAAGGGTTGAGAAGGATTGATTAACGATGGTAATAACAAAATTGAAGGACTAATTAAGATTGTTAAGAAAGAAGTGGTGAAGAGATACAAGGGTTGGAAGCTACATACAAGCAAAGAAGTGAGCCAAAATGGTGGGGCTATAGATTTTGCAGACACGTGGAAATAATGACAAAAATTGAATATTTAAGACTAGTGTTAGAAGGATTCACTTAATAAGGCAATAACTTGGTAGAATTAATTATTGAAAAATAAATGAACAAGATCATGTGTGTATTCATAACCCTTTCAAACTTTAAATAAAATGATAAATGTATTTTAGCGTTCAAACAAAAATATAAAGTGGATCAAATAGTTTTAATATCAAAATTGATATATAAAATTTATTGGTTTAAACAATATAGTACAATAGAGTATCATATTAAAAAATATCATTTGCTTCTTATTTTTTATTTTACTCGACAGTGATTAGCTCGATTAATAATTCAAATTCAAACTCAACTCAACAATTATCAAATTGAATTCAATTTTTCAAGTCAAATTCACTTTTGAATGCTAATTTCTCATTTACAATCCGTCACATCCATTTTGTCGTTTTGGTTTAGGAACAGATTAATCCTATAGTGCACCCACAATATGGATGGAAGATATAAAAATAATATAAACAATATATCTTTTAAAATAATAACAATCCGTTTTTATAAAAAAAAAAAATAATCATTGATAAAGTAATAGAAATATAAATAATTTTGTTAATTAGATTTTGAATATGACATATTATTAGTGTATGAATTTTATACATCATTAATAAATTTCAACAATATATTTTATGAATGAGTAAAATAATAATAATAATAAACCTATAAATTTGTAAAATAATTATAAACATAACTACAAATTAAATATAATTTATTTTATAAGTATTATGCTTAACTAAATTTTATTTATAGATTCTTCATCTTCACTATTTTTTATTTGTAAATAAAAAGTTACGCCAATCTTATAGCATTGTCGGAAAAATATGAAATATGGAAATATTCATGAATCGTGAGTGTATAGTAAATAAACAGTTAAAAAGGAAAATTGTAAAAGTAATTTTATTTGTATTTAATTTATAATTAATTTTATAATGTAAAAATAAATATTTCATATTTAAATTATTTTTTAAAATATTTTTAATTTTTTTATATTATGCATGCTCATTTTACGGTCTATGTTCTAAATTCGTGGCTGCTCATCGTAATAATATTGTTTTCAAAATTCGAACTTACATTGTTCTCTTGATAGTATAATGTATCTTACCATTACATATAATCACTTGTAAAATAATTGTTTATATGTCATTAACACATTTAAATAATAACTTGACATTCTTACTATAAGTAACGAATCTTTGTTTATTGAAATGTCAAATCGTTACATCTTAATAATTTTAATTAAAAATATTATTTAAGCTAACCACAAATATTATACATTATTTTAAAATTTAAAATTATGCGGATGATATTTAAAATTAAGCTCTTTCTAGAACAAGAAAAAAAACAAATTAAAAGAACTTTGTTTTATTCGTAAAAAAAACAGTTACGCCAATCTCGTAGCATTGTCGAAAAATATGAAATATGGAAATATTCATGAATCGTGTGTATAGTAAATGAACAGTTCAAAGGAAAACTATAAATGTAATTTTATTTGTATTTAATTTATAACTAATTTTATTTTTATAATGTAAAAATAAATATTTCATATTTAATTTTTTTTTTTTTAAATTAAAACTCTTTTATAATATAAAAATATTTTTATATATTTGTTAAACAATTGCTTATATGTCATTATTACATTTAGATAATGATATAACATTTTTACTAAAAGGTTTCGTTTGTTTCATTAAAAATATATATTTTTTTAAATGTTTTTTTTTTTCATATTTTTTTGTGTTTGTTTCATGAAAATAATTTGGTCAACAGGAAATAACTTACAAGTCAACGAACAATAATTTTTTTTTCTGTAAAATAATTTACCCTTTTAAAAAGCATAAGTCATTTTTCTAGAAAATGACTTCTTTATGGATGATTTCGTTTTTATATAAAAATTAACTTAAGTCAAGCTTAATATTATTATATTAATAATAAATTTTTATTTTATTTTAAATTATTTAAAATAAATAAAATATTGATATAAAATATTATGATTTTTAATATTATTAAACATAATTATTTAATTATCTATATTTATTAATATAATTTATTATTTTAATAAATTATTTAATTTTTCAATTTTATTATAATAATAAATTTTAAAAATAATAAACTTCATATATACTTGAAAAATATTCAATATTAATAGTTTAATAATAATAATTATTAAAAGTATATATATTAATAATAAATGTTTTGATGGCAAACGGTAGTGGATAAGAGAGGAATTCACGGGTGTAATTGATCTTTTCTAGCAATTTGAAAGAGTAAATTGCACTATTGTATTTTATAACAAATATATTCACGTCGTATTTGTTTTTACAAACAACAATATAAAATATAAATTTATAAATATAAAGTAAATTCAATTAAATAATGAAAAGAAAATAAAATTTCAAATGCATCTTTGTTTCATTGAAAATAATTTAATTTTATGAAATATATTCAGAGAATTTATCAAATAACAGAAAATATTTTACACAGATTCAATCAAACATCATAAAAAATTAACTTTTTCAAAAGAATAAATTATTTTTCAAAAATTATTTTCAATTAAATAAAAAGAGCTTAAGATCGAAAAGTTAAAGAATGAAAGGAGGAGAAAAGGTTGAAAATGCTTAGAGAAGAACAGAAATGGAGACTCTTAGAAAGATACGGAGAAGAAACGAAGAAAAGGGGGACAAAGAAAGTAGAAAAAGAATATAGAAAGTTGACACGAAAGATAGGGAAATGAAAAATGGTAAAAAAAAAAAAAAACGATGTTACATACTTAATATTACATTTAGTCATCAAAATGTAATAAATTAATAATTAAATACTAAAATTGTATGTTCCAATGCAATGAATTAATATTATATTTTGATAAATTTATTATGAAAAAATAATATTGTATTTCTTATATTTACATGCTCTCTCGGGAGCGATGGGTGGCATACCGACAAGGACTTGATTAACATTGCATATAAAAGCAATACGAGGACAAATGCAGTAAAAAAGAAAAGCTGAGCATGAGTTTGTGAATAAACCGTCAAACATCAATTGCACTTGCACTACTTTGGAAACAAAGAATAAACCGTTGCTACTCTCTAATTGGCAGATGAATTTGTGAATCATTTGCCTCTCTGGTCATGCAAGCCCGATTATGGGTGTTTTGACGATTAATTCAATTTGAATTAGTATTAATTAAATTAATCAAAATTTTTAATTCTTTAACCGTTAAATATTGGAGTTTTTAAAACAATTAATCGAATCGAAATATTTCAATTAATTCGATCTATTAGTCGAAATCTATATGTTTTTTTTTATTTTTTTTTTTTATTAAAATGAGTATAAAACATATAAAAAAATAAATTGATATTGTTCATTTGACCGAATTAATCGAGTTAAAACTACATATAGTTTTTATTATTAATTACTAAATTCGATTAATTCGATTAATTACTCTATTTCGAATTGAATAATCGATAACCGAACTTTCAAAAAATTATTAATTAATCTCTGATTGATTTAAATCGAGTAACCAATACACCGACCAAAAGCTTACAAATCAGCTTCTGAGTATCTACCCCAACATGTTCCACTACTTCACAAGGAGGAAAACTATGTACGAGTAAGTGGAAGGCAATGATTAAAAGGAAAATTTTGATGGCAGGCATACTTCTCAGCTATATATAAATTACACGACAAAAGTAATACCAATCTAACACTATCTTAATCTATTTAATTAATATACTTAAATCTACTGGAATTCGTAATTTCTATTGAATTTATAATAACATTGATAATTAATGTATTCTATTGTGTGTATGTTTTATTATGTAATATTTATGTTAGGCCTCGTTTTAATTATAAGGAGTGAATTATATACGGGTAAAATGTGTAAAAATTTTGCATTGGTAATAATCCTTGCTTCATCTTCATTCTTTCAGTTCACCACATTTTTATAGATCCTTTTAACGTCTCGGGCTGAAGGTTTTTTTTTTATTATCTGTTTTTGCCTCACTGCACTGTTTCTTCGCTCTGCATTGATCTTCTTCGATTCCGTTCTGGCGTAGCACGCCAACCGCTCGTTCAACGCAATGTCAGAAACGTCTCAGGAATCCGAAGCCAAACCGGAACTGAAAAAAACAGGTATGGATCCGAAAGCGGTGAAGGACAAAGGGAGCTCGATCCGATTGAATGAGGCAGCCAAACCAGCATCCATCTCCCACATTGCTCATCCGGAAGTGCTAAAAGAAGAAGGCAACCGGACCTCCACCATCAGACGGCTAAGTGATTTGAAAAGCGACGATGATGATGCAGGGTCTCATAATAGGTATTTTTGTTTTTCTTTCTCTTTTGGATTTTCAATTGATCAAATAGTTACGCTCTTTAATTTGTAATGGAGATGATCATGATTTGTGTAGAAATCTCTGCATCTTTGGAGTTTTCTCTTAATTCGTCTCCTTAATGTACATATGGAAAATTATTAAAGTTTCAACTGATCATTAAACTACGGTATTTCTTATTTTATATCCTGAGAATGGAGAAGTTGGAAAAACGTTTTGGTTTTTGAATATCAATTGGCAGGCTACTAGATTCAATTAAGTAGACATGACGGCTGTTGCATTATTCGTATACTAGTAGTATTTTAAGATTTTTGAGATATTAGCGCATTCATGTCTTGTTCATCTCTTATTTTAGTTATTTTTTCGTGTTGTATTCATGTTATTCTTTTTTATTTTTTTATTTTTGTGATTATTCATGTTATTCTTTTTATTTGTATCAATGACTGTTCCATGAATTTGAAGTTTGACATTAAATGTAATCTTACTCCATCTCTTAACTTGGATGAAGGAAGAGTCCTTAGTTTTAGGATCTTGAACTTAATAGAATCAAGTTTATTTTCTGGTTATTGTGCTGCCAACCGTGAAATCCTTTCTTGGTCTCGTTGGAATAAGCATGAGATCATCTTGTTTCTCCTTGTATTTCCGGTATTTCTTGTGCTTGCAAATGATATCATTTTCTGCCCTGTGACTTCTTGTTGCAGTCACGAAAGCACCCAACAACAATCCTACCAAAATAATGCTGCAATTGAGTTGATCAATAGTGTCACAGGAGCTGATGAGGAGGGCAAGTCTCGCCAACGGGTTCTTGTATATGCTGCCAGGAGGTAGTAACTTTTCTGTTTCACACTTCCCTGTTGCATTAAATTCTACATCTTGCTGTTTCAGAGTCCTGCTATTCCATAGTGGTGATTTCCAGTCAAATTTTGTAGGTATGCTAGTGCTCTGGAGAGAAACCCAGAAGATTATGATGCTCTTTACAACTGGGCGTTGGTTCTTCAGGTTTTTTATACTGATTCAGTTTGAGTAACGTTGTTCAGAATTATGGGTCATCTCCTCCTACACATACTTGGACAGGACAGCTTGCATTACATTGTCAACTCAAGCACACTTTAATTTTGGTAAAATGCATCAGAGTGTATTATATCCACACTTTTCTTATTTGGCTTGCAGGAAAGTGCAGATAATGTTAGTCCAGATTCTACTTCACCTTCTAAAGATTCCTTACTAGAGGAGGCTTGTAACAAGTATGATGAGGCAACTCGTCTTTGCCCTACATTTCATGATGTATGTATGCTTGGCCATGTCTGTGATTGTCTGTGATGTATTTATGATCTTTCAAATATTGTTTCAATGCACAAGCCAGACAAGAAACTGAAAAAACAATAGAAAACAATCTATAACTGTACAAGTACAAATGTGTATACACAGAGAGGAGTCTGTATAAATATATGTCCTTGCTTGACAGGCTTTCTACAACTGGGCAATAGCAATATCTGATCGAGCAAAAATGCGTGGTCGGACCAAGGAGGCTGAAGAACTATGGGAGCAGGTTCTGACTATATAATTTTGGTATTTCAGTAATAGACTTTTGTACGAGTAACGCTAGCCTTTCATTGGAAATTTTCAATTTCTTGTCATGGATAACCTTTTGTTAATCCATTTCAATGAGAGCAAAGAACCATTGAAATTGGTTATTGACTGTGGCTTTTTGGTATATATTCATTCTAGAATTTAGTACAGAAACACTTTGTCTTTGTGGTACTGCTGTGTAGAAATCCTTGGCCTTCTCTGTTAAATGCCTGGTTGTAGTGAATAAAAACCATGACATTGAGTTTTAGAAAGAGTAATCTTATTGTGATGGTTTTGCAGGCAACGAAAAACTATGAAAAAGCTGTCAAACTCAACTGGAACAGTCCTCAGGTATATTTGTAGTAGTTGTTGGTTAGTGTTGAAATTCTGCTATCTAGAATGACTCCATCTTTCATTTTTATTCTTTCTGTTAGTAATTCTAAGGATTCTTGTTTCTCTTTCAGGCGCTAAACAATTGGGGACTAGCTCTTCAGGTTAACTATGTTTTAGTGATGTTGATATTATAATCAGCCTCATTTATCTCCATTTCATACAAAATAGATGCTGGACCTACTTCTGCAGAGTTAAATAATACTTCGCTTTTCATTCTTATTTGGTATTGTTTAGGAACTCAGTGCGATTGTTCCAGCACGAGAGAAGCAAAAAATTGTGAGGGCTGCAATCAGTAAGGTACAAAAATCATTTGGAGAAATAAAAGTGCTTGGATGGTTATAGGAACAAGCAGCAGAATTAATTCAACGTTTGATACTTGAAGTTGCAAATTCTGCTCTTACGATATCCTTTACTTCTAATGTAGTTTCGTGCCGCAATACAATTGCAATTTGATTTCCATCGAGCAATATACAACCTAGGAACAGTTTTGGTAAGTTTGTTGGTTTCTACTAGTTCTTGTACTGGATTGCATGATCCTATTCTCACCTATGATTCATTCCTTTGTGAATTAATTAGAAAATAACGCCTTCATCATCTAAACATTTCATTCAAGTGAATCATTAATTCGGAACTTAAAATGTGTATTATTTTAACTGCAGTATGGGCTAGCTGAGGATACCACAGGAACTGGAGGCTCGACAAATCCAAAAGAAATTTCCTCAAATGAGCTGTATAACCAATCTGCTATCTATATTGCAGCCGCTCATGCATTGAAACCAAATTACTCAGTAAGAAATCCATGTGTTTTTGGACCACAGAGTTTTGGTTAGATTTAATATCACTTTTAGGCTGTATAGGCGGCATAATTATTGGCTAATGAAAATTTTCTTCATAAATTTACAAGAAAGTTAATGATATACCTCTTTTTCTCCTTAATTTCAAGTTTCAGAGTTATGCAATTTGACTTCTCAGTTTGTGGATATCTTCTTATTTGACGTTTTAAACTTTACAGGTTTACAGCAGTGCCTTGAAGCTTGTTCATTCAATGGTCAGTATTGATCTTTGAACTTTATATTTGAGGTTTATTCTCTTCTAAATTGATTGAATATTTCGTAAGCATTGTTGAGTCTGTTGGCTATGAGAACAATATCTTGCTCTGTTTCCTGGTTAATTAGCATTTTCCTGGATTTTTTAAAATTATTATTGGAGTAATATATTTTAGTGTAATCCATGTATTTCATATTTCTTCTGTCAGCGCATCAGGGCTGATTTAAACTGCCAATTATCGGTTCACTATATTTTCTGACAATATTTTTGACAGCTACCTTTACCGCATCTCAAAGATGGATATATGACTGCACCACCAGAAGGAAACGCAATTGCACCTCATCGTGATTGGAAGAGAACAGAGTTCTTTTTGAATCATGAAGCACTTCAACAGGTAAAAAGCTGATTGGTTTTTCGTTGTCTATTGCAAATAAATATCAAGTTCAATTTTCTCTTTTTTCTGGAACAAGGGATTCATTTCTTCAAGCAAAATTTGATATTTAATGTCTGAACTTAAGTGGAATGAATCATAGAGTATGAGCAAATATATATTTGTTGTAGATCACTATCATAATAAATTCCAGGATGTTATGCATGCAAGGCAAAATCAATATAAACTGCCATGCAGAGTCGGTTTAATATACTACTGGCTTATGTTGGTTTATCCTCGTGACTTTCATTTTCTTCCTCTATGTCCTCTTCTGTTTTCCAATTGAGCAGGTCATCCAAGCCGAGCAGAAACAAGTTTCACGAAGCCTCTCTGGCAGCACTGCAGAAGTAACAAATGAAGAAAATTCAGCTATCAGAGTTGAGATTCCAGATATTGTGTATGTATCATCATGTGCTGATCTGACTCTACCACCAGGTGCAGGCCTCTGCATTGATACTACCCATGGTCCAGTTTTTCTGGTAAGTATCATGCTTTTATATTTTCATTCAGATAATTTCTTCTTAAAATCTTATTAAATGAACGATATCTTTCACACTTTCGGAAAACTTGACAACTATGCTATTTAGCAATATACGAATAGCAATCCAGCTTTAGTGAGTATTGTCTGCTCTTCCTTTCAGGTTGCTGACTCGTGGGAATCTCTAGACGGATGGCTTGATGCTATCCGCTTAGTTTACACAATTTATGCACGAGGTAAGACCGATGTTCTCGCCGGTATCATTACAGGCTAATTATTGTGTTGAGCTTACATTTTGTCCAAGTCCTTTAGATCTGTCTTCGATTTTGGTCTTGTATATCATCAAATATTTTGGAATAATGTAAGGTTGAGCTAACTTTTATGTCAAATTATTCATTTGGCATTTAGATGATAATATATTTCTTCTGCTCCTTATAAGTAGTTTGTTCGGTAAATATATCTAGGCATCTACCATGTCGCAATTGCAGTGAGCTTCGTGTCCTCGAACTGGCATTCGAACTCTTTTAATCTTCTGTCTTAAACATTTTGTCCCGAAGCAGTGAGAACCCACAGCATCATCCCGATTATTAGTCTAGAAGCAACGGCTGCAAACGTCAGGTCAGCCTTCTTCGTATTCTGTTTGTGCCAAACAAAAAAACATTCATGCCGGTTTCACAATCAAAGTAGTAGTAAGCAGCCAATGTATCAGCCATCAACGGCCCAAACGCATGCTTGCCCACACACACAAAGAGAAAAAACTATGGTTCACTATTGAAAAGTTGAAATATGATCAAGTGAATGCCTTAGAGGGTTGTCGATGGCCAAAAAGCTGTTCCCGTATCTAATTGGCAAAAGAATGGTAGGAATGCAAATGATAATGAAATCATAAGAGACAACAGATAATTACCCCTACCTCTTCTTATATTTGAAGAGAAATATCTAAAAAGCTTGAACCATTCGAATAATGTATATTTATTATTATTTTGTATTTCTATATTAATAATATATTTCATTTAAAATTAGCCTCGCCCATAGACCATAGTTCTAATTCAACTGCATTGCGCTGGTTTTTGTCATGGAAGTTTTAAAAAGAAAAAGAGAGAGTAGAAGTTGCAAATACAACCTTTATCTTTAATTTCAGGCGAGAAAAAGAGAATATAGGAATTTGCCTGATGCTGAAGAACAATCAAGAAATGAGATCCGGAAGTGGGGGAATCCCTACAAATCCCGCTGAAAATCATCAACAATTGAATGACGACGACGATGATGATGGAAGTGAACACTAGAATATGACCATAAATCAGCTTCATTGATTGTAATCGTTTTTTTCTTTTTGGTCCTCCATTGTTTTTGCTTTTTTTTTTGGAAGGGGGGGGGGGGTGTAATTTGTACACACTAAGTTACTAACTAATATTTTCTCAGAAGTAACATATATATTTGGCTATTTAAATTTGTAGAACTATTTTAAGTACAATTATTAAAAAAAGCTGCCATTTTAAGGGTTTATAAAGGGTATAGGGTTTTAGTTGAGTGGCGAAAATTGGGAATTCAAGAAGGTATGTGGGCAATTACAAGAGGAGGGTTTTACCAAAAACTTCTCAACTTTAACAAAACCATCTCCCGCCCTCTCATGGCTACCTCCAATCTTATTAGGGTTTCTTCCCCGGCTTACTCCACTGGCTCCCCCAACAATGTGCCTTCTAAGCGCGTTGGCACTCACAGCGGCAGCTTTCACTGTGACGAAGCCCTTGGCTGCTTCATGATTTGTCTCACTACCAAGTTCTCCAACTCCGAGATTGTCCGTACCAGAGACCCCAAGGTCATTTCCCCCCTGTTAGATTAAGTAATAAAGTACGCAAATTATAAAATGGATTTTCTTTTGGTTCTTAAAACATGTTATCCTTTTTTCTTTTTTCTACAAAGTTATTTTATTTCTTCTTTATTTGTTTGCAAGTTCTATACAGCTTATGTTCTTCTGATTTAGCTTTGCTGAGCTTCCTCTTTTGAGTGCCCTTTATAAAATTGATCCATATTTTGCAGGTATTGGAGGGTTTTGATGCTGTGCTTGATGTTGGAGGCATATATGATCCAAGTCGTGATCGGTATGATCATCACCAGAAAGGATTTGAGCAGGTTTTCGGCCATGGATTTAATACAAAGCTTAGCAGTGCCGGGCTTGTTTATAAGGTATTCATTATTTCCATTAGACAATTAAAGATCCCTTCTCAAAGTTCTCTTCTTGTTGGTATTTTTTTTATTTGTTATTTTCTCATCCAATGTTGGTAGTGTTTAATCCGAGCAATGATGTTTTTCAATTGTTTATGCTGTTTTGTCAATTACCAGTCAAATGTTCTTTGTATTTAGCATTTCGGCAAAGAGATAATAGCTAAAGAACTTCAACTCGGTGAAGACCACCCGGATGTGCAAAGATTGTTTCTGGCCATTTACAAAAACTTCATGGAGGTACTTTCCTCTTCAATTCTTAAGTTTTAAAAGGTTTTGAATTCCATGGATTCTGGATACTTTGTGTAGGAGTAGAATTGGAACTTATGGTTAAACAAATATTAGTATTTAGAGTCTCAACCATTCGGAACTGGTTCAAAGAGGTTGTGCAGACTTTAAATTCCGTGCTTTCATTGTTCTATTAGCAAAGAAAATTTCTGGCTTTCTTTTATTCAGGCTGGTCAGATACGATTAATGTGTGGTATTATTCTTCCTGTTGTTTTCTTGGTTTTAGTTTTTCTTCATTTGCCAAGTGATTATGGATTTGGATGTTCATTGGGATATCATCTTCTTGCTTTTACCAGGCAATTGATGCGATTGACAATGGAATCAACCAGTTTGATACCGACAAGCCTCCAAGATATGTGAACAATACTAATTTATCCTCTAGGGTTGGAAGATTAAATTTAGACTGGATGGATCCCAATCAATCACCTGAGAAAGAGAATGAGGCTTTCCAACAAGCAATGGCTGTAGCTGGTAGTGAGTTCTTAGATGTAAGGTTCTACCGAAATAAAAGAAAAAGATGCCAAAAAATACACTATTATTGCTATAGTCTTTATGCCTAGTGTCCCGGATATGGTACTTTTTCTTCTTTTCAGAAGGGACAAAAGTATGTACTGTGTTCTTTATATTTTAATAGTTTGATGACCTTTTTTCAGAGTGTCCGGTTTCATGCAAAATCTTGGTTACCAGCAAGGTCAATTGTGACGGAGTGTATTGCAGATAGATATGATACAGACCCTAGCGGTGAAATTATGGTTTTGAAAAGGTTTACCCCTGTAAGTAGATAGTTTCTAAGTTTTTCTTTTCTTGTAATTCTCTTCTTCCACTAATCCTACACGAGTGTATGGTATCTCTGGTTAGCGAGGTGCTTGTATATAAATATAATCCTATGTTGCTCCAACTCTTTACTATTTTTATCTTTTTGAAGCCTCCATGTCCTATGTATATCTGAATATAGGGATAAGGATATCGTCCTCCAAGGACTCTAAATAAATGAAAACCTTGGAAAATGATGAACATACCCCATTTCAGATTCATATCCATGTCTTAACACTTAGCCATTTTGGTCCTTCAGTTGGTTTGAATTTTAATCAAATATGTTGGTGTGCGATTTTCAGCAGGATGAGAAATGGATGCATAGCTGACAAGTGACTCGCTTATTCTTGGCTTACCATTATACATCCTTTTCTTACAACTGAGTATGGTTTTTGTTGCATCCAACAGTGGAAGCTTCACATATTTGAGCTTGAGGAAGAGATGAAGGTTGATCCTCCTATTAAGTACGTTCTTTATGAGGTATGTATTTAGACCTATATTACTCCAACTCATCATTTTCTTTTAAGAACTCATGTTTGATACTCGTGTCCAACACATTCAGATTTGTGTATATGAGAATGATGCTTTAAATATATGGGAAAACCCAAGCTGTGTCGGATAAATACCCATATCTGACACTAATCCTCTAGTCTAAGCAATATAGCCCATTTTCCTTTCGAATATGTTCAAGAATTAGTCTTTGGATTAAATCCAATGTATTTTGCAGGATGATAGGGGCAAACGATGGCGAGTTCATGCAGTAGCAATATCTCCTGATAGATTTGAGAGCCGAAAGCCTCTCCCAGCTCAATGGCGAGGCTTGACAGATGATGAACTCTCGAAGGAGGCAGGTATTCCGGGCTGTATCTTCGTCCACATTAGTGGGTTTACTGGTGGAAATCAAACTTATGAGGGCGCTCTAGCTATGGCAAGAACTGCTCTGAAGATATGATCAACCTAGGGAGATTGATTCCATTTGGGTCTTTCACTCACTCAACATGGTAACTCATAGTTCATTCTATAACTTAACCTGGAATAGTTGATTTTGTAGAAACCAAAAAGTTAAGATTTAGGATGTAAAATATGATGTCTTTTCTTTTCTTGGTTTCCTTGACAACTATGTTCCACTGATTCGAATGCCATAAGAACGTAATAGAAACAGTAGAAAGGGTATCTTAATTCAGGATACTAGAACATGACACTAGAACATTGTGATGCAACACATGATACTAGAACATGGATGTTCTCTTCTATCATGGTTAACGTCACCCATACCTTACCTTGCATTTTATTTCAGGTATCTTATTGCCTCACACACCACGGATTATCAGCTTCGACATGCTGGTCGTTCTCGTGCTGGTGGTCGTGAATTCTCAAGCATGCACAAAGTCCGAATATTTGGAATCAATGCTGATCATTGAACTGTGAAGGGATTCATGTCTGATCTCTAGTACTAGCTTTCATTATTTGTTCTTCCGGTATAATTTTATAATATCCCTATACAGATAATGAAACTGAGAAGGGCAGTGATCTTATTTTTCTATAATGAAATTCTGTAACATCCACTTTTCTTTATGTGATTAGGGGTAAAAGTGATTTTATTTTTTGCTCGACAATAAAATTTAAATTTTATTGAAAATAAAGGTGATGCATAGAGCAAGAACCATATTGTCAAACAAAGCAAACAAAAACAAAATATCACGTAACGAACACCAAAACCTGAAACATCTGTAAAGAAAACAAAATGACACCAAGACGATTCCAAAACCATAAAACAGATTGAGGCATAGCCCTGCACAACTCTCAACAGACTCCACGATAGCAATCCAATCCAAAGAACATTGTTGAATTTGGAAGCTTCAACCTTCTCCCAACTCCCAAGCATCTTCAAAAGAAGTTTGTTTCCCACCTCGGCTCGGACAAACATTCAAGAAACAAACACAATTTGTCCCACTCACCTTTGCAGAGGCAAATCGCATAATCACCCAAAGCAAATGACACTCCAAGACCTCTCGACAAATTACATACACCATGGAATTTCCTCCCAAATACCATAAATGATCAAACCTCAAAACTCATTACCCGAATCAACAAGACAACAAATCATTCAAGCATAACCAAAAGAATCACTCCAACCATCCACCCTTTACATTAAAGTGATATCAACCTAACGAATTCGAATTTGAAATGAGTTTAACAATATGCTTATAAATATTTTTGTATATGTAAATATAGATTTGAATGTGTATGTAAAATAATTCTCAAGTTATGTACATTTTTTGAATGAAGTTATCATGGAATGTATTTATTAGGAAGAAGTGGTAAGTTGTTGTAGCATGTTTGTAGCACATTGTGAATCAAGTACTTGAGGATGTTTGCCACTTATCGAGTAATTATGCTCATTCCAGTATTTCAAATGCCGAGAAATTGCAGGTAGCTAGTTCTATCAAGACGGCTTTGGGATTGAGAAATCATGGCTACCAATTAGACATTGAAACTTCAAACTTGCCAGTAACTCGGAAAATCATTAGTTTATTGTATCCATGGATGACCTCAAATTATTAGTTTTAGTATATACCCTCTTACGTGCATATATGATAACTGCTTCAAATAGTTACAAATTCAAAAGATATGATATTGAGCAAATTTGGATTACGAGTTTTTAATAGAGACCAAATATTACCATAGTTTGGAATTAAACAGCGGCATGGACCCAACCTTAAACTTGAAGGACATGTTCTTGTCGGCAGTGGGACACAGTCAGAACTGCCCATGAAGCCTTGGGTGGGTGACTTGAATCCCAAGCTAAATTCTAATGCACGCAACACCTGCTCCTGAATCATATGTCAAATTCAACCACTTATGCTTCTGTTTTTTTTATTAATTATGAAGATATAATTTATTAAAAATGATAAAATTATAATTTAATTTCGATTTCGCCTCTACTTTCCGTGGAATATGATTTATAGGAATGACTTCCTTTGATATGGAAAAACATGTGAACCTGAGCTCAATAACATTGTAGTTAAGCAATGAAAAATGCTATGAAGTCAGACATTTATTGTGGTTTAAGCTAAAATGTAAGATGGGGGGGTTGGCTTTTGGCTGGATATTCTGATTTTCCTGAACATCCCATGGAGGAATGCAAAGTAAGATCAACAGCTCATTAACTTAAAATAACAAAATTGAACTAATTAACAAACATTTGTAATAAAAAAAAAGGGAACCTCTGTGGGTGGGTGTATTATTCTGATGCGCAGTTGTCCAGGGGAATGTTTGTGGGCAACCCTTGGCAAAAAGGAGGTTTTGTCAGATCTTCCTCATCAATTCTTTTAATTATAAAAAAATGTTAATTCCTGTTTTGGCTCCTGTACTGTAGTGAAATTTTCACTTTGGTCCTTTTACTATTTTTCGGTCACTTTCCCATTTTATTTTCATTCCGTCCATCACTTTAACCCTTATGACCATTTTAAGCCGATCAAATGCGAACATTTTGATGGACAAAGTGAAATTTTCACATCATATAGGGGTCAATGTGAGTTTTTCTTAATGGAAAAAAAATCAAGGAATTAACGTGATGAACAGAATGAAAGTAAGGGGGCAAAGTGATTGGGCCAAAATGAGAATTTCAGTATAGTATGGGGCCAAAACTAGTATTAAGCATAGAGAAAAAAAAAAAAAAAGGAGTTTGATAGATTTTTTTAGTACATGGAGTTTGATATTTTTTAAGATTGATTTTAGATTTGAGTTTTGTGGATAAAAAAGATAATATTAAAAAAAAAAAAAATTTGCTCTTTGATTAAGGGTTCGATTGACTCGGTTTTAGATTTAATCAAAATCGAATGTAAAATCCAAATAAAAGATAAAAAAAAGGGAGGCAATGGCATATATGCTATATCATCACCGGAGGAAATAGCGGGGGTAATGTGAGGGATTCTTACAAACGTGAACAAGAAACGATTTTTAACCCTAAAATAAATCTGGGTTTAGCCTGATCTCTTGTAACACAGTATCCAGGTCATTTAGGGTAGTTATTTTCAAGTACTAAACTAGAGAGAATAATAATAATAATAATCTTAACCATGAAACCCCATGTATTCCTATGTGTTAGTAATGAAGAAATCTAAACAAGTCATCCCCAACCCAACCCAACCCACTCACTTCAACAAATCAATGAAAAGCTGAAAAGGAAAAAACAAAAGAAAAATTGCCTTCAATGTTCTTTAATTACCATGATGCTCCACCTAACATACCATTCCAATATCCAGCCGATGAATCTCCTTGTTCCTTATTATCTTCATCATCAGTTGTTTGCTTCAGATCTTGAAAAGGAAACAGCAGCCTCCCATCTGTCTCTTCAACCCCATCCACACAGAAATTTAACGTTGGTTTATACTCTTGAAAAGGAAACCCAGGCGTATAAACTGTGTTTGGATCTGGAATTGGCATCGGAATGAAAGGATTCGACCCCTTGGATGACATTCCTGTAACCAGCTCCAAAGCTGAAAGTTGACATCTAGGGAACAATGAAGAAGGATTCTCCTTCTTATTGTTTTCAGACAAACTTGTGGTGTAAACTTCACAAACTGGATAAGCTAAGTTGAGATCTTGGCCTCCATGGATCTTAGGGTTATTAACCAAATCAGGAAGCTTTTTGGATGATGATGATGGTCTCTTGTTCTTTCTTGAACAACCTCCGACAGGGATGTTCCTGAGAGAACCGCCTTCGGTCCAGTACCTTCGACAAGTCTTGCAAAAGTGCCTAGGCTGTGTGAGACTGTAATTGTTGTAATAACAGAACTTGGTGTTCATTGAATTGCACCTGGGACAGTTCAAAGCTTGTTGTTTTTGAGGCTTAGCAGCAGCTTTTCTCTCTAAATCTGCAGGTTTTGAACATGCATTTGTGACAATTTCCTACGAAGATAAACAACAAACAAATGCAAAGAAGAAGAAGAAGAAGAAGAAGAAGAATCAATAACTTCAAGATCAAACAAATATGATCATCATCTTTTTTGCAGAGAAAAGAAAAAAGCATCACAATAAACATACAATTGACTGTAAATTATTGCTTTGAAAAGCCAAAAGGGTTTAATAAAGAAAACAAAGAGGGTGATACATCTCTCTACCTGTGGCCATAGAGCAGTATCCATGAATATGAAACTGAAGAGAGAATGACTAATATCTTCGATATATAAGAAAGAAAAGCAAACAGTGTTCTGTTTTTATTTTATTCTGGGTTTGAAAAGCAGTTGAAATTGAAAAGTTGGCTGGTTTTTTAGGATATTATTCAATGTACGCTTGTTTCACCATGCTTTATGTTCCAAAGATTGAAGAAGGAGAAGAGGACGCTTTCTTTAATATAATATATTAAATATCCATCCACTCTGATTTTTTTAATATCTTAATGTTCAGAATTTGTTCGCCTTTCAATTTTCACCTATTTATTTTTCAAAAAATACAAAACTATATAATTTTGTAGTTTATTTTATTTAGACAGCGTCGTTTCAAGTATTCAAGTTTCCCTTCGAGTAAAATTTCTAATCACAATATAAAATTTGTATTAATTTTTCTAATAAACGAGTACTACAGATAGATAATGAGTTTTGAATTTTAAAAATGATATTATTGAGAAGAGTTGTCCGAAATTCCAAACATAAAAAATATCAAAAAATAATTGTGTTGATTTTACATGATATTTGGTAGTTTTATGTAATGAATTAAGAATAAAAGGTTAATAAATCCTAACTTTTTTTCCTTTTGGTATATACTTCAAAGTAATAAACAACTATATTTATTATTATTATTATTATCATCTATGCTATATTTAAAAGGCTTCTGAGTTTAAAGTTAAAAGTTTAAAAAAAAAATAAATAAATAAAAAGTTTTTTAAAGTTACTATCACAAGTCAAGTCATCAATTAAGTCGATTAAACAATTATCCAAACTTTTCTTTTTATAAAATAACAAACATTATTACAAGAATATTTTTATCATATCAAATCATGTAAAATCAAAAAATTGCACATGAAATTCGAAGCAAAAGGCAGAAACATCATGATTTCTAATATTTTTAACTTTGTTGTTTCAACCAAATGTTCATTTATTCTTAATTTTAATTTTTTTAAAATATATTTGTTATGTAATTTTTTTTTACTCGTGACTCGTAATCTTATTGTTTTTATTATTAAGCACGTGATCTCAATTATTCTGAACGAAGATGATTATCCATGAAACATGTAATGACAGCGATTCAGGTTGAAAGAAAGCCATGCAAATAATAAAATAACTTCGATAGTTTCGAAGTGGTTTAATGCTGAATTCAATTTTTTTATCTTACAAAAATTGAGAAATTTTTAATTTAATTTGTTGAAATTTAGTTCCTGCAGTTTACAAAAAAAAAATAAAAAATTTAGTTGATTCGGGTTACATTGTAAACTTTTTCATTAAATCATTGATTAAGGAAACCCATTGTTTAATTTTAGTAAAAATCAACTATTTTTAACTGATTAGTTTTGCATTAAAACGTATACCACTTAACTATGAACGGAATGGGACATAAAATTTTCTTATAAATTTATTAAATATTGTTTGCAAATGTAAAATATATGTTGACCAATTCCATCTTCTTTCGGTTTTTAAACATTGATTATTGCAAGCGATCCCTTCAACCGTTCACATGCTAAATCACTTTAAATTCGTGTGGTACGGTTTTCTATCATTACGGGCCCCAATTGATATCACATACCAGTATAAGGTTTGCATGTGGTTAACACCCACCGGCTTCACCACCTCCATCCAACCATTCTCTGCTGACCAAAAACCTCACTTTCTATGATCACTCCCTTAATTATTTTGAAAATTTCAATCCCAATGCAAATATCATGTAGTTACATTCACGGAATTAAATTTTATTATTTCTAAAATATAATATATAAAAAAAAAAACAAATGATTTTTTTTCGGTTCAATTGGTTTTTTCAACTTAATCAATATAGTTTAAAATAATTGATTCGACCAACTCTTGACATGTAAATAGATCCAATCGAAGAGATTGACATCAATCACTTCGATTAATTGAGAATATATTTTGATTTTGATTTAATTGTGCATAATTATTTTGATTTTGGTTCATATTTAATTAATATAATTATTTGTGTATGTAATATATCACATAAAATGATGCTAATTTGAAAATGTTATAAATGATTTGTAAAAATCGAATCAAACCATAATTTCATATGTAAAATCAAAATCCGTATATAATTTTGATATTCATTCCCTTTTAAAATACGACAAAATCCATGTTCTATCTATTAGAGGAAAGCACTGCAAAGTGCAATCCATAAAACCTCGCACTTATGGATGTAGAGTTTAAGATAATTAACTTTGACTATGCAATTTATTTTTTTTATAGACCCAACCAACTCGTTGAATAAAAAAAAAAAAAAGAAATAAACATGCATAGGTATATTAATATGCCAATTAAAATGTAAGTTTAGATTTATAAATAAAATTAAGTAGATCCGTACAACTAATCTAATGGCATTTAAGAAAATTTATCGATAAAAATTAGAGATTATTAATACTAATAAATTAAAATTATATAAAAAAATTTAATATTAAGCCAAAGACGCATTATCGAATTAAATTTCAATAATTATTTTTTAATCATAGTTTCGTGAATTATTTAAAAGTAAGAAAAGTTATCAATAATAAGTGACGATTATAAAAAAAAAAATTAAACATTAAAAACTAGTATGATATAATCTAAATTAGGGAATTATTTTTACTTTTTATTTTAATATAATGATTGAAATAGTCTCTTCACAGCATAGCAGTAGGGGGCGTTTTGGGAGTGGACCCCATTTCCATGCGCATGCCTGATGCTCCATCACCATCCCTACCCAACCAAGCGAGGAATCCAATCACAGCAGTCCGATTCAAACACCCCCTGGAAAAAAATATATCACGTGACTGATCCCATCTTTGACGTGGACCGCATGTGAGCTTAAGCTAGTGCATTCCACGTAATCAATAACAACATCATCATCGTAAATGAAAAACTTTATCGAAATATTTTAAAAGAAAATACTACAATTTTCACATAAAAAATTAAAAAACAACAACAAAAAAAAAAAAAAAAAAAAATTTCAAATCAGAAAATATTCATAAATGATTTAATAGGGTATGTTTGTTTTTTAAACAGTGGTTAGCTAGTATGAAATCTTCTGAAAGGGCCGACTAAATTTGTAATGAGTTTGATATACACAAATTTCAATGTGTTTTGTGAATTATGAGTGTTATATATTTATAATAAAAATAAATTTGAAATCCCATCTTATATGATAAAATTTTACAAACATGTTGAAGGGGGAGATCAGTTTCTTTTTCTTTACTTCTGAATCAGGATATCTTTTATAACCGTATCCGTTGATTCAAATATATAAACAAGGAAGTAATTGGATTGTTGATCCTATTAATCAAAGCAGCGTTCGAAAATGTTTTATTTTAAAACTGTATATTCGGTCGGTCTGGGGTTTATTAGGATGCTGGGCCTCCACACCTTTGACTTGGTTTACTACCTGTATCAACACTCTCCCATGTTGAAATCTATGATCTGGAGGTTGGTGCCATTTTCTACGCAGATCAGGTCGATGGCTGTCATTCTTCAGGACTTTAAGAACAAATAATCAAGTTTAGTGGATTTGTACAATTCAATTTTTATCTCCAATCAAGTTCGAGTTATTACGTTCTCACCAAGCTCAAAGACTCAAATTTGAAGTCGACCCCAAGCTTGAGCTTGAGCTTTTTACAACCATATTCATTAACAAAGAGAGCATAATCATATTCATGGAGACAATGTAAGTGCCTTAGGTGTAAGCAAAAACATCCCTGGCTAGTAGTGCCTATAGTCCAAGAGGTAAACACAAAATAATTTATAATCCTATATTCAAACTATATAATTACCTAGAACGTTATTTGCTCCATTTGTCATCTTGGCAATAAGTTCTGGAAAAAGTGAGTGCACTAACGTTGGATCAAGAGACAAATAACCTGGAAGTCCGGATAAAAAACCAAGGTTGAAGTCCTGAAGAGCCAAAAAGCAGCTAACTGGTTCAATGTAAAAGCAAACTCAAGTCCTAAGGCCTTTGCTGCTCCTGTTTTCACCAATTGTTTACTGATTTCCAAGGAAACTGAAATGAACTCTAGTAACTGCTACACAAGAGATTCCTAGAGGAAGAACATATTATATAAGCAAATAAACCAGGCATAAAGTATTGCACGCAAAAAGCAAAACAGTCGCGAAGTTGATAGAAAATGCCTCTACAAAAGCAAGCCAGAGTTGAGGTATCAAAGAGTAAGATTCTGAGGGGAAAGAGAGCAAGGTTCTACATAATTCGCCGTTGTGTATTCATGCTGCTTTGTTGGAGGGATCATGGAGACAAAAATAACCGGTAAAGTTCAACATTCATGCTAGATGATGATGTTTTAGGCATTGGATTACAACAAAAATAGCATCACTACTTGTAAAAACTAGAACCCTAGATCATATGAAAATTTGCTAAAGAAGGCAATGGAATAGAAACTCGCTCTTCCCATTTTCTCCTTTTTCTTACTCAGCAAAGTAGAGGCCTCTTTATGCCAGGCATAGGTGCCTGCATCCATCTTACCTTGGTTTATTAGATAATTTTCCTTAGCAAGTGAATAAAGATTGTACATTCTTGACTCATTTCAAGTTTCAGAAACAAGCGAAACAAAGAGGAAGGCACCGTAGGATAAACAACCCTCCCCCAACTCTCGCAAAGTGGGGAGCCATTGGCACTGGAAAACGTCCCTTTTACACTCTGAAGAATGAGTTAAGACTAAACATTTTGATATCTACATACATACATATTTCTTGAGTGAAAATATCAAGTTCCAGAGCACGCATGAGAATTCAAAGGGAAGAAGATGACCAAGTAATAAGGAGACAACAACAAATATGCTGAAAAAAGCTTAGGTTGATATCATTAACAAAATTCCGGCGAGCCAAGAAAGAATCATATGCAGCCACTGCAAATATTCGACCATATCCTAATGAAACAGCCTAGATAAACTCTCTCTCTCTCTCTCTCTCTCTCTCTCTCTATATATATATATATGATAAATGCATACACTTGAGTAATGATTTTGAAGCACTGAAGAAAGCAATCCCCATCCGTCATAATATTAGTTCAGGTTCAAAAATATCAAAATCATGTAATCCAAAATTTATAAATATAGTAAATAAATAACATTAATACCTTTAACTTTTTACATAACAATTCCATATTCAATCAGAAGTATCAAAAAGAATCTAGAACTTTAATTTGTTTTAATACAAAAAAGCCACTAAATCAACAGAAACGGAAAATTAGTGTCGGAGATAAATACCGAAATTTTAGCGGAATGGATGTCTTTAGGACTATATAAGCGAGGCCTAGTAGACATTGTCGTTATCGTCGGGGCCGGTGGCGGCAAGATTAACGCGACGAAGTGATCTAGAGATGCGAAGATGGCTGAGACAACGGTGGTGCCGGTCCAGCTTGCGACCTCTTCCAGCTTCTAGCGAGAGATCAAGCTCAGGGAGTAGTTCACTGCTATAAAATTTGGTTAAATTCTAAGAATAACCTTCTACTTATAGATTTTTTTCAGATTTAGTTCTTTTATTTTTTTTTTTTCATTCAAAATTAGGAGGGTTCCTTTTGAATTCTCTTTTTTAAAGAAAATTTTTGACAAATTTTTTTGGGTCTAAAACTTAGGCATAATTATAAATTTAACCTTTAAACTTTATTTTTTTTTGTTTTAATTCGCCCTCAACTTTTTGTTCATTGGATAAATTTTAATATTCTGTTACAATTTAACAAAACCGTTAAAAATTATATGTTTATCATATTTAACTTAGCAATATTTTCACAAATATGTAAGGAAATAATGAAATCACAGTAAATACGTTTTAAAAATTAAAATCCAATATATTAAATAATTGCAAAAGTTTGAATTAATCTAATCTAAAAGCTCGTAGAAGGGATCGAAAGCTTTTAAACCCAAGCAAAATGTTCTAGAAGTTCTAGAATATTTTAAGATTGCATAGACTTGTATAGATGATTCTAGACACCATGATCCAACCGTGCACTTTTACTATTTGTAGTCGTAGGATCAAGAGAGCTTAGCCTATAAATGAGGAGGCACCATCCATTATGTGTACATACTAGAATTGAGTAATATCACTAATGGATGTGTACATACTAAATGCTAGTTAAAATATTTTTTTGAGTGGATTTAGCTATGATTTACTTATACATTAGGTAAATTCGAACCTAAAATCATATATTAACGGATCTAAAATCTTAGGCACATGATACTTTGATAATATGAGATAATTTATGAGAATTATGAAATATAGTGAAGTTAAAGCCGATAAATACTAGTATTTCTAAATAAATCATTAGTTGATTTATTAAGTGAAAAATCCATGATTTCTTAATAAGAGTGAAAGATAAAAATTAGACTTAATGATTTATTTTCTCATTTTGGTACATGTGGCTCTATTAAAACACAGCATATCAAATTTTTTAAAATCACATATATTATACTGATTAAAAATGTGAAAAATCATATATAATATATAAATATTTTAAAAAAATTTAAAATTTAAAATTTAAAATCAATGATTCAAGTCAATCAATGATAAGTCAAAATCAAAGTTAAAGGTGTTTTTAATATTTAAATATTTAATTTTTTAATTTTTATATTTTAAAATTTAATTTAATATTTTTATTTTAAATAAATTTAATTGCCACGTAACACATTTTGATAAATTAAATGTGCCATTGTAACATCCGCGTGTTTGAATCAGATTTAGAACAGTGATAGAGTACAATTGAGAATTAGAATATATGGTTGAATTTAGAAAGGTTTGGAGAAATTAAGGATGTATTAGTAAATGTGAGAAAATAGGAAGGACTAAATTGTAATTTATCCAAATTGTATTATGAGTCATCATGAGAATTAAATTGATTAAGGAGGGATAAAAGAGTAATTTGGTGGAAGATATTTTTGGAGGCAAAGTTTTGGGCCAAAGTGTAAAGTTGGAAGGCCCAAGAACTAAAAGTGAAATTTTACCATTATTAAAGAAAGATATTTTTATAAAAAAAATTGATAGAAAAATCTAGAGAAATGAATAAAATAAATGATGAAAAGGCTACAAAAGCCATCAGCCATTGTTCTTCACGTAAGCAACCATTTTCACCATTTCAACTTTTGCTTTTCTTACAAATTAGTCCTTTTTCATCAAATACAAACCAATTAAGCTAGTTTCTTCCAAATTTCTTCAAGATTAATGAGTAAAATTAATAGAGAAGTGTAGTAGCTATCCAATTGTTAAAGAAATGCATCCATACTTGTCTTGGAGGAGAAAGAAAATAGGAATTAGTGTTGAATACAAGTGATTAAGGTAAGAAAGCTAAACTCCTCTTGAAATACATGTTAGTTTTGGTTTAGAAACATAGATTATGATATGTTAGAATGATTTTAATATGAATATATGTGTTTTGTATGAAATTGAAGAGAAAACAAAGAAGGAGAAGGACCAAATTGAAGGAAAAGGAAAGGAGAAAGCCATGGAGTGAGAAGAAATTATCTACAAGTGTTGTAAGTACTACAAGAGTTTTGAATTATAGTTTACTTTCTCTAAAGGTATATGAATTATTAGCATAAAAATTGTTATATAGGTACATAGTATGAATATCTACAATGATGAAATGAAGGGATTAATTGTGATAAAATGAATAGAATGATATGTATAATTATAAGAATGGTAATTATGTGTGATTAAGTAAAACAGTTTGGACAAAACAGAGGATTAACTTCGAAAATTCACCAAAAATTGTATGTAATGAGTTAAGAGTCGAATTAAATATGTAATTAAATCTTATTGAGTGTAGTTTCATATGGAAGAAACAGTGAAAGAAAAGGAATTGTACATTCTGAGATATATCTGAATTTGTGTAACAAGGTCAGAGTATGTTCGAGTTCCCCTGTTCTGACTTTGAAAAATCATAGAAAAATTTAGAAAAATTATTAGAGACTGAAATTCATATGGTTGAATCCTTAATGAGTCTATTTCAAAATAAATAGACGAGAATATTATTGGATTTCTGTACTAAAAGATAAATAATTTTTAGTGAAGAAAGGTCGAAACTGTCAGACAGCAGAGAAGGGGTAAATTGGAAGAATTTTCTATACGAATTGACTAAAGTAAAAATTTTGGAAATTTTATGGTAGAAAGATAATTGAGTATAGTTTTAGAAACATCAAGAGAATATTAATTTTGAATTCTGTAGCTCAAGATATAAATAATTTAATGACTGTGACTCAAATGGACATCTTTAAAAATTAATGTGAAAATAAGAATAAAAAGGTATATGATGATATATATGTGATGAACAATGTATATGTGAAATATTATGTGTTTAATTATAAATATTGGTTATATAATAAAATGGTAATATTGTGTAAGCCTTTGAGTAAATAAAGGTGAGAAATACATGATTATGTATATGTGAAGAGAAATGTAAATGTGATATATGAAATTATGAGAAATGATGAATATGAGAGATTATGCCCATGTAGACAAGTTAGAACCATTGTGATAATAGTGGCTTGCCATTAAGGAACACTAACGCGCCTACTGTTTAGCACGTTTCGTGCCCTCTATTCAGCACTATGTGTGCCTTCTGTTCAGCACTATGTGTGCTTCTGTTTAGCACTATGTGTGCTTCTGTTTAGCACTTTGTGTGCCTACTGTTGCCTAGCACTTATGTGCTTCGTTTAAGTACTTCAGTACTTTCTGTTTGTTTCGTTTATCTGATAGGTTCTATAAAAGTATGGGCCAAGTGGATAAATAAACTAATATGATAATGAATATGTGAGAAAAATTTATGTGTGAAATATTATATGTTTAATTATAATTATTGATTATATGACTAAATGGTGATGTTGTGGAAGCATTTGAGAAAATAAAGGTGAGAAATACATGATTATATATATGTGAAGAGAAATGTAAATGTGATGTATAAGTTGTGGATAATGATCTTAAATGAGATTGTGCCCATGTAAACGAATTAGAACCATTGTGATATTAGTGGCATGCCATTAAGGAACGCTAGCGCGCTTCTGTTTATCACTGTGTGTGCTTCTGTTTCCCCAGTACTACGTGTGCTTCTATTTCCCCAACACTGTGTGTGCTTCTGATCAGCACTGTGTGTGCTTCTGTTTAGCACTGCGTGTCTTTCTGATCAGCACTACGTGTGCTTCTAATCAACACTGTGTGTGCTTCTGTTCAACACTGTGTGTGCTTCTGTTTCCCCAGCAGTTATGTACTTTTGTTAAGTACTTTGGTACTTTCTATTAGTTCTGTTTATCCGATGGGTTCTATGAAAGTCTACAATGGGCTAAAATGAGAAAACGGTGAATCAAAGTATGAAATGTTCCATGGTGGTAAGTTATATGCTACAAGATGCTACAAGTGAGTAAAAGTAAAAGCTTATAAGTAAGAGTATTTACATGATTTTATATTACTATTGTAATACTTACTAAGCCTTCACCGGCTTAATGCGTTTGTTTCAACGCGTAGGTACAAAGTTACAAGGAGTAAAGTCGAATTCAAGGATCTCTCATCACATCACATCACATCATCCTTTGGAGGACTGCAAATATAGGTATTTATTTTAAAGGAAATGGCGTGTACAATGGTACTTGTATGAGCCCGTAATGAGTGGGAAAAATGTTATCTCGAATGTTATGAATTATGAAAGGAAATGATTAGTATACGATATTTTGACTCGAATGGTCTTAAAAGACATCGGTTTTTAAAGAAATTTTTTTTTGTTACTCGACTTTTTGTGCTGTACTGTAATGTAATGCTTCTATATTAGGTTTATACGTATAAACCGGGTATAGGGGTGTTACATTTGTTTGTATCAGAGCAAAAGTTTTTTGATGTTTGGGGTCGAGAATGAGTCCACGTGTACATGCCATTTTATATGTTGATGTGATGAGAGGATGTTCAGTTATTTAATTGTTAAAATTGTGAATGTTGTAGAAAGAAGAATGTCGAATAGGGCTCGTGCAGAGTCTGAAGATGAACTTGACAGTAGGACTTCAAATCCTGTTAAAGAAGAGGAAGATGCTCCTGATGTAATCACCGGTAAATTTTCTTTATTTGTGTAACACCCCTATACCCGATTCACACGTATAAACCCGATATAGAAGTATTACATACAGTATCGAAGATTTTAACACAAGTATAATAAAAAATTTTCTTTCAAACAATGTGTTTTAAAGTTATTTTATTCAAAACTCAACATTTCAATTCATCAACTCGTAGTAATCCAAAACAACATTTATAACCATCCATTGGAGACACATAATAGTACCATTTGTACATGCCATTTTTACCAGAAGTAATGTACCTAAACTGAAGTCTTCCAATAGTGATGTGATGTGATGAGAGGTCCCTTAGCTTGACTTCAACTTCTCGTAGCTTTTGTACCTACGCGTTAAGCCGGTGAAGGCTTAGTAAGCACTACAAAAGTAATGAATGATCATTTAAGTACTCATGCAGATAAACTTCTTGCCTTACTTACATGCAACCTGTAACTTACCACAATGACACAATTTACACTTTTATCCACTTTCTGTAGCTTAGCCCATAGTAGACTTTCATAGAATCGTTAGGATATACGGAACAAACAAAGAGCACCAAAGTACTAACAGAGATCACATAAGTGCTAGGCAACAGAGAACACACACAGTGCTAAACAGAGAGCACACAAAGTGCTAATCAAAGAGCACACAAAGTGCTAATCAGAGGGCACGAAACGTGCTAAACAGAGAGCGCGTTAGTATTCCTTAATGGCATGCCACTAATATCACAATGATTCTAATTTGTCTACTTGGGCACAATCTCAATTAACATAATTTCTCATAAATAATATATCTCACATAAATACATCATCAAATACTTCACATTTATATTTTCAAAGCTATTCACTTGCATCATAGTCACTAAATTATTTATACCTCAAGTTACAGAATTCGAAATTATAATCTGCTTGATGTTTCTGAAACTAGACTCAATCATATTTTTACCATAAAATTTCCAGAATTTTTACTTTAGCCAATTTGTACAGTAAATTCTTTCAATTTACCCCTTCACTGCTGTCTGACAGTTTCGATCTTTCTTCACTAAAAATTATCTTTTTTTTAGTAAAAAGATCAAATGATGTTCCTGTTTGTTTCTATTGAAAATAGACTCATTAAGGATTCAACCATATAAATTTCAGTCTCTAATAATTTTCTATATTTTTCTATGATATTTCAAAGTCAGAACAAGGGAACTTGAACCTACTCTGACCTTGTTATACAAAAACTAGTATATCTCGAAATATACAATTCCTTTTCTTTCACTGTTTCTTCCATATGAAACTAGACTCAATAAGCTTTAATTACCTATATAATTTGACCCTAAATCATTATATACAATTTTTTGTGAATTTTTGAAGTTAATCCTCTGTTCTGTCCAAACTGTTTTACTAAATCACACATTAATCCCTTCATTTTATCATTGTAAACATTCAAATTATGTACCTATATAACAATTTTTATGCTAATAATTCACATATCATTAGAGAAATTAAACTATAATTCAAAAATCTTGTAGTACTTACAACAAAAAGACGGATTTCCTTCTCTTTTCACTCTTTGCTCTTCTCTTTTCCTTTATCTTCAATTTGATCCTTGCCTCTCTTCTCTTTCTCTTCAATTTCACATAAACAAATATAAGCTATAAGCTATAATTCAATAATTTTCAAGCTAAATAACAGTAAAATACCTGAATGTCATGAGAATTTAACCATTTCTTACCTTAACCCTTGAATTCAAAATTTCTCAATTTAGTCTCTATGCTCTCTAACACCTCAAAATGAATTCTATAAGATGTTTGAGGTGTCTACTAACCCCCTTCTATACTTTTCTTTCATAATTTTCAAAGAAAATAGGAGATTTTGGAGCTTGGAGGGCTTAAAAATGATAGAAGGACCTATTTGGAATAAAATCAAAAGTTGGATGGAAGAGAGAATGGCATGAACGGTTGAACTATGAAAAGAGCTGATATTTTTGCCTTTTAATTGATTTTTAACCTTTCTCAAATTCTCTAGAAATCTCATTTAAAATATCTCACTTAATAAAAATGGTAAAATTACACTTTTAGTCCCTAAACCTTCCAATTTTACACCTTGACCCAAAACTTTGCCTCCAAAAATATCTTTCACCAAATTACTCTTTTGCCCCTCCTCAATCAATCTAATTCCCATGATGACTCAAAATTCAATTTGGATAATTCGCTATTTAGTCCTCCATATTTTCTCTCCATTACTATTTAATCCTTAAAATTTTTCTAACCTTCCTTACTTCAACTAAACATTTCTAATTCTCAATTCTATTTTATAACTCAAATCCGGTTCAAGAACGCGGATGTTACAATTTGATTCTTCTGTAGTTGCATTAATTGATTCTAGTTCTACACGTTTATATCAGTAGTAAATGAGAGAGAATTAGAAGTAGAACCTATTGAACATGAGATAAGAGATGTCCTTTAAAAATCCAGGGTTATAAGTTCCCGGTAGATTTATTGGCCTTAACATTTCATGATTTTGATGTGATATTGAGAATAAACTGGTTATCTGAACATGGGGTCATGGTTGATTGAAAAAGAAAAATGATTTCTTTGAGAACTCTAGATGGTAAAAAATTAATTGAGATTAGTGATGCTTATTGATGATATCTTAGTGTACTCAAATGACGAAGAAGAATGTGAGAAGTATCTCTGAATTGTATTGTAGATTCTGAGAGAAATTATTCGACATATGATCTTGAATTGGCTGCAGTGGTGTTTACATTAAAGATTTGGAGACACTATTATATGGAGAAAAGTGTTATATACATACTGATCACAAGAGTCTGAAATTTTTTCTAACTCAGAAAGAGTGTAATTTGAGATGAAGAAGATGAATTAAGTTGATTAAAAACTAGAATTGTATCATTGACTATCATTCTGAGAAAGCGAGTGTAGTAGCTGATACTCTGAATAGAAAGTCCATAGCGGCGTTGGAGGCAATGAATGCACACTTGGAGATGCAATCAGATAGTGAGATGTCAGTGAAATTGAAAGTAAAGCTGATCTTATTGTAAGAAGTGAAAGATATGCAAAAAGAAGATGAAGAGTTGAAACGAAAGATTTTGGATGAAGCTCATCATAGTTTCTTTGCTATGCACCCGAGAAGTAACAAGATGTATCATGTTTTGAAACGATAAGATAACAACATCCACAATTATTCAGTACAGGTAAATTTCGAGGACGAAGTTTATTTTAAGGGGGGAAGAATTGTAACATCCGCGTGCTTGAATCGGATTTGGAACAGTGATAGAGTACAATTGAGAATTAGAATATATGGTTGAATTTAAAAAGGTTTGGAGAAATTAAGGATGTATTAGTAAATGTGAAAAAAATAGGAAGGACTAAATTGTAATTTATCCAAATGAATTATGAGTCATCATGGGAATTAAATTGATTAAGGAGGGGCAAAAGAGTAATTTGGTGGAAGATATTTTTGGAGGCAAATTTTTGGGTCAAAGTGTAAAGTTGGAAGGCCTAAGGACTAAAAGTGAAATTTTACCATTATTAAATAAAGATATTTTTATAAAGAAAAATTGATAGAAAAATCTAGAGAAATGAAGAAAAGAAATGATGAAAAGACTATAAAAGCCATCAGCCATTTTTTTCACGTAAGCCACCATTTTTCACCATTTCAACTTTTGCTTTTCTTTCAAATTAGTCCTTTTCATCAAATACAAATCAATTAAGCTAGTTTCTTCCAAATTTCTTCAAGATTAGTGAATAAAATTAATAGAGAAGTGTAGTAGCTATTCAATTGTTAAAAGAAATGCATCCATACTTGTCTTGAAGGAGAAAGAAAATGGGAATTAGTGTTGAATACAAGTAATTAAGAGAAAGAAAAGAAGGAGAATGACAAAATTGAAGGAAAAGAAAAGGAGAAAACCATGGAGTGAGAAGAAATTATTTACAAGAGTAGTAAGTACTACTAAAGTTTTGATTTATAGTTTACTTTCTCTAATGATATATGAATTATTAGCATAAAAATTGTTATATAGGTACATAGTTTGAATGTTTACAATGATAAAATGAAGGGATTAATGTGTGATTAAGTAAAACAGTTTGGACAGAATAGAGGACTAACTTAAAAAATTCACCAAAAATTGTATACAATGAGTTAAGGGTCAAATTAAATATGTAATTAAAGGTTATTGAGTGTAGTTTCATATGGAAGAAACAGTGAAAGAAAAGGAATTGTATGTTCTGAGATATAACTGATTTTGTGTAGCAAGGTCAGAGTAGGTTCGAGTTCCCCTGTTCTGATTTTGAAAAATCATAAAACAATGTAGAAAAATTATTAGAGACTGAAATTTATATGGTTGAATCCTTGATGAGTCTATTTTCAAAAGAAACAGACGGAAACATTATCGGATTCCTGTACTAAAAGATAAATAATTTTTAGTGAAGAAAGATCGAAACTATCAGGCAGCAGAGAATGAGTAAATTGAAAGAGTTTACTGTAAGAATTGACTGAATTAAAAATTCTGAAAAATTTATGGTAAAAAGATGATTTGAGTCTAGTTTCAGAAGCATTAAGCGGATTATAATTTCGAATTCTATAGCTCAAGATATAAATAATTTAGTGACTGTGACGCAAGTGGACAGCTTTGAAAATTAATGTGAAAATAAAAGTAAGAGGTATATGATGATGAATAAGTGAGAAAAATGTCTATGTAAAATACTATGTGTTTAATTATAATTATTTATTATATGACTAAATGGTGATTTTGTGGAAGCATTTGAGAAAATAAAGGTGAGAAATACATTATTATGTATATGTGAAGAGAAATGTAAATGTGATGTATAAGTTGCGGATAATGATGTTAAATGAGATTGTGCCCATGTAGACGAATTAGAATCGTTGTGATATTAGTGGCATGCCATTAAGGAAAGCACTGTGTGTGCTTCTGTTCAGCACTTTGTGTGCTTCTGTTTCCCTAGCAATGCGTGTGCTTTTGTTTCCCCAGCACAGTGTGTGCTTCTGTTTCCCCAGCACTGCGTGTGCTTCTGATCAGCACTGCGTGTGCTTCTGTTCAACACTGTGTGTGCTTCTGTTCAACACTGTGTGTGCTTCTGTTTCCCAAGCAGTTATGTACTTCTGTTAAGTACATTGGTACTTTCTATTAGTTCTGTTTATCCGATGGGTTCTATGAAAGTCTACAATGGGCTAAAATGAGAAAAATATGAATCAAAGTATGAAATGTTCCATGGTGGTAAGTTGTATGATACAAAAGAGTGAAAGTAAAAGCTTATAAGTAAGAGTATTTACATGATTTTATATTACTATTGTAATACTTACTAAGTCTTCACCTGCTTAATGCGTTTGTTTCAACGCGTAGGTATAAAGTTACAAGGAGTAAAGTCGAGTTCAGGGACCTCTCATCACATCACATCATCCTTTGGAAGACTCCAAATATAGGTATTTATTTTAAAGGAAATGGCGTGTACAATGGTACTTGTATGAGTCCCTAATGAGTGGGAAAAATGTTATCTCGAATGTTATGAATTATGAAAGGAAATGATTAGTATATGATATTTTGACTCGAATGGTCTTAAAAGACATCGGTTTTTAAAGAATTTTTTTTTTGTTACTCGACTTTCTGTGCTGTACTGTAATGTAATGCTTCTATATTAGGTTTATACGTATAAACCGGGTATAGGGGTGTTACAGCCATGTAGCACATTCTAATTGTCACCACACGTCAACCTTTTTTTAACGTTGTTATAAAAAATGAGTTGAACCGAATAATAAAATAATAATTTAAATATAAACTAATAAAAAAATTTGTATACCAAAATAAAAAACTTTACATAGTCCTAAAAAATATATACTATTATACCAAAAAAAAAAAATTTTCATAGTTTCAAATTAAACATTAAACCTAAAAAATATATACTATTAAACCTAATAATTATATACATGTAATAAGCTAACTTAATTATTAATAAGAATTATTTTCTACATTGTGTTTGAGTTTATTTTTAATTTGATGTAGTGACAATCTTAATAAATTTTTTGTGATCAAGAGACAAAGTTGATGTAATGACGATTTTAATAAATTTATTATAATCAAGAGATAAAATTGACGAAAATTTTTTTTAGAGATAAATTTGATGTAGTTACAAAATTTATATTTTAAAAATTAATAATTATTATAAAATTATTAGTATGATAAAAATAAATTTTAAATAAGTAATAAAAAATAAAATCAAAACATCATATGTATTATTCTAGTATAAAAAAAATAGTTGATAATACAATTACTAATAAATTTAAACAATGAAAATGAACATCATATACAATTACTAATAATTAGCATTTACCTTATAGTATTTGGGTTGATAAACCAAATAATTTACAACTTTAATTATAAAAACTTAATTTGAAGAAAGACTTGATGCTAGGTTATATCCTTTTTATAATACGCAAATTAAGTAAAATTAATATTAAGTTCATTTATAAAAAATGTTTTATAAATTTACAAATTATCAAAACCTTTCATAATATTTCTTGTAAATAATTTTTTTTTGCCATAACTTTAAAAAGTTATCTTTTTTTATAAGTAAGTTATGATAAAAAAATTATTAACTTTTTTAATGAAGAAGTGTATTGTTTTTATAATATATAACATGGACACATAAATAATTTATGTCTATACTTGATCATAACTTTTTATAAATAGATATATTATAAAACTTTTATAACATGTAATTTATTTTTTACAATAAACTTTTGACCATAACTTCAGAATTTTTTTAGAATTTAAATAATATAAATTTTTTTATAACTTCATAAAATACACTAATTTTTTTATAATATAATTTGTTAGGATTTATAATATAAAAATATAGATATAATCATCTCAAACACTTGTATAAGTTCGTAATCATAATATATTTTTATAATTTTAATAAAAATAAAATTTTAAAATTAAATTTAAGTGTAATTACTTGTATAATTATTTTTTATTTTTAACTTCTTAAAAATTGAAAAATAGAATTGGAATGCTCCAATTATACGGACTTGAATAGGCAATAGGGATCGGGGAGGTGAGTGAGAAATCATCACTGTCCACCCTAAACAATCATGATTCGCACTTTCCTTGGGCGAGGCAAATCCCTCAATGATGCGGACCCCTGCAACAAATAATATTGCTTTGACTCTGGGAAACCATGTGCTGTTCCTGCATTATACCCACCTGCTTTGCTGCTATTTCCTCATATACCTCACTTGCTGCTTCATATATTCACAAACACAGCATTTCTCCTTTTTCTCATGCATTATTCATTAGGGAGGAGGTTCATATCTTGATTAAAAGTTTATTTGTTTTTCTTTTTAGCTTAAGGTGGGAAGGTTGAGTAGTCAATTTAAGCAAAGGTGTTATACTTGTTGTGAATATCACTATGGTTAGAGTTATGTAATCTGACTCCCGCTTGATTCGATCTGAAAAATTTGAGGTGTAACTCATTTATTAAAGAAATAAAATAAAGAAGCAAAATTGGGAATCAGATGGGTTATTTACCCCTTCAAAAACTTTGCATAACTGCAAAACTTTTGTATTATTATTTTTTCAACATTAATGAATTTTTTTTCTTTTACCCGTGATTTTTTTCGATAAGAGTTTTTCACGTAAAATCTATACATTTTTATTTTTTTATTGCCTTACGATTATTTCTACTACCATTATCGATATGTAATATAACAACTGACACAACCATTTTCGTTAAAAGATATAATCCTTCGACTAAACTATTCTCGCTTAGCTTGATTGGAGCACTCATTTACTTGCAAATCTTCAAATGACAAATCAACTTCACCTGCGATTTGCGTAGACATCAATATTTTTCACAAGGAACCAGAAAAGAGAAATCAACAGAACTTTTAATTAGGTAAAAGAAAAGCACTAATGTGTGGAATAATCATGATTAGCCAGCTGTTTTAAGCTTTTTAATTATAGACTAGATAGTGCCGCCATCTGTTTATTTTTCACCTTGATAAAACATCACCATCATCATTTCTTCCAACTACGATTAATTAATTTAATATTAGACCTTGCGATTGCTGATCAAAGTGATACGATCTTATGATCTACATATATACGATACTGAGTGCATCTTATCTTGTCATTGCTTCACTTATTAGAGTCGTTCGATGTGTGCATTGTCATTTTCAATTTGTTAGCTTGGTGTGAGCAATTTAATGATAAATTTTAGCGGTACTATGATTTGAATAAAATTTCATATACAAAGACTAATCTGGAATAAATTTTAGTAAAGAGATTAAAATTAACTTTACATAATAATATAGAAACTTCTGGTAGATTTTGACTTAAGAAATAGAAAAAGTCGGAGCAACAAAGTTCCATATAATTTTATACTATAATTACGTAAGCCAAAAATAACATATATTACTCAAATTCGATTATGAAAATTAAATATGAGTATATATGGAGAGCCATGGAAAGCTACACTATACCTATAACAAGAGACTATGTATATATATACGGGGAGCTAATTGATGCATGCAAAACTCAGATTGCTACACTTAGGGTTAAAAAAACCTCAATTTTATTATGAGGTGACAGAAATGAATGCATTTGACTTCAGTGGTATTTGCTAATGGATGTCGCATTTTCATGATCATTCTACAAAGCTTTTGAGTATGTTAATCGGGATTTTTTTAAATATTAATATTTAATAGGTTTTTGGTCAAACATTTCGCCACCAATATAAATAAATCCCACATCTTTTTTAACCCTCCAATGGCAACATCCAACATGGGTTCTTATGCTAAAACCATGATTCTCCTTTTCTTTTTAGTCTATCTCCATTCATTTATCAGTGAGTAAACATTTCAAAGCATTCAAAGTTGAAGTAATCAAGGCAGTTTTAAAGATGATTAACAAAGCTTACCATCTTCTGCAGGTGGAAACAAGGGCTCGGACTATGCTGCAAACTCTGCAAGCAATGAAGTAAGTTGACAGCAAATATATCACATCTGTCATAACACAATGATCTTTTAAACATACATTTCATAACTTTATACTTTAATTTTAGTGTAAACCATTGTTCCATCCATGTTATGTTACTCGGAGTTCATGTATTTAAAGAATCCTCTTGAGTCTATGTTGACATAGGAGTTAAAGCAACGTAGAATCTCATACTTTTGCTGAATATATAATGGCTCCACTTTGAAGGGCATGATTCAAGTGCAGACGAGGAAACTGATACCAAATGTTGACATCCAAAGGGGCTATAGTCCAGTCACTTCGAACCCAAAACACGAACCCGGAACGCCACGAAGAAAATCAGGAACAACATCAACTGCTGGAGGTGGCAGATGAACTTCAAATTAAACTGAAGGCCAGTTAAGTATTACTAAAATATGATGTTTGGTGGGCTTTGAATATAAAATACGTTGTTTTCTTCTGTTTTTTTTTTTGTTGTTGTAAGGTGTTTGAGTATAATTACTAGCTTTTAAGCTATGAATTGATGTAAATAATCTGTATTTCAATGGCGAACTGTGTCTTCCATGGATAAAGAAGCATATCTTGAAATTGAGAATATCAGAATCCAAAAATGGCTGGCTTTTCTCAAAAACAGCTGGCTATAAATATATTCAATTCAATTGATATGAATATGAAGATATGATTCTTCGAATATTTTTTTAATAAATAAAAGATTAAACATACTTGCGTCGGATATTCATGTTGGAATTCAAGCAACATGGTTAATGTTAATGGTGTATATTGAAGTAGAACAAATTGGGTTGACCGGTAGACACAGCTTTGATTCCATGTTTGACGAATATGTTTTACAGACAAAACTGAAACATCAACAAACAATATGAGATAAAATCTCCATGAATGATTATTAATTGGTTACTATAAGAGGAAAGAAGTAAGAACAAGGTTATGTAAGCTTAAGGAATGTCGTGTGGAACATGGTAATTTAATACAGTAAATTAAGCTAAAGCAACTTCGAAGTTCCAATTTCCAATCAAGAAAAACACACTAATATTTCAGTTAGAGATTTAAATTAGGGTATTCAATGTTAAAAAATTAGATTGGTTGTCGAATCAATTGAAATTTCGATTTCGATTCAATATAACAGATTGAAAATTAAATTACATTTAGATCTAGATCAATATAAATCTAGATAGAATCCACGTATGATATTTACACATATTGAAATTCGAACTTAAATGTCCAAGATTTTAAATCTTCGATTTTTATCGATACTACCAAAACTTCATATCCAAACCTAAATGCTCAAGATTCCAAGTCCTCAACTTTTATCAATACTACCAAAACTTCATATATGAACCTAAATGCTAAAGATTCTAAGTCCTCAACTTTTATCAATACTACCAAAGCTTCATTGGCAATATCTGCCCCATGGATAAATCATTGATTTTGTATTTAATTGATTTGATTTTCAATTTCATATAAAAATATCATGACGGTTTTTGTACTATTCTCAAATTTACTTTTGGGTTCGTGTTGAAAAAATAGATAAATTAGTTCCTTTATGTTACAAAAAAAAAAAAATCGGGTAAATCACTTGGTAGTAACGTGGCAACAAAATTATGTGATTTTTTTTTTTTAAAACACATATTCAAACTCGTCATGATAAAATATTATTTTTGTTGGAATATTGTTCTTAAGAAAAAAAATAACATCAATATTGTAATTGAAATAGTTAACAATATTAACTATTTAGAATAACAAATGACATTGTAAAATTAGAGAAACTAAATTATGTCAAAAATTTAATCATACGGATTCAATTCAATCCAAGTTTCATCATAGGCCCAAATTAAAATTTGATCATAGTCTTATAATGTCAAAAAAAGAATCAAGACAAACCCAAAATATATATCCGTCTCTAAGAACTTTAGGACGTTTAAATTATATATAATAAAATAACATTTTAATTGAAAAATTAACATGCTAACCATTTGAATTAACTAATAACTTTATAAAAATATAAGTACAAATTTATGTCAGAAATTAAATTACAGAACTTAAATCTTAAACTTAAGCACAATAGAAGACTAAAATCGAGATTAAACATTTTCTTATAATGTAAAGAAAAAATAGACAAAAATAAATCGTGCTAGTCGCTGTTTATAATTCACCAAAAAAAAAAATCAAACCATGTCTTCATTTTATATATAATTATATAGGTCGTAAAAGAAGACAAGATTAAATTAAATTATAAATCTCAAATATGATTATAATAGAGGGATTAGGATTGAAATTTAACAATTTATCTTTGAAGAACAAAAAGAAAAAATTATTTTTCCTCAAAAAAAATCTAAAATTATTTATTGTCATCATTAAATCTATTTGAATCCAAATAATTCAAATTATTTAACAAATAATTAATCTACTACACATTTGAATTTAGTATATATAAAAGAATTAAATAAAAAATAAAAAATAAAAAAATATCAATTTAAATATCCAAATTCTAAAAATAAATTAAATTTAGATATTAAATATTCAAAAATTAATATCTAAATAATAATTAAAATATCTAAACTCAAATATTATTTGAATTTATAAAAATAAATTGAATATACACAGAGGTTGCCATTTTTAAATACATTATAGGGCGTAGCCAACGTTAGTTAAATGGTGGTGTCGGTCGGAGACCGTTGCAAACGGCAGAAAAAGCCAAAAACAGAACAGTTGACAAATATAAAGACATGTATACCCTCAAATCTTACCGGGCACTGCCGCAACCCGCAACGCCAGGCAGGCAATATCTACTTCTTTCTTTGAGTCATACGGCGTATTGGTTGTGGTGAGCTGAACTCAAGTCGAATTCCCAGAGGACTTCAGTTACTGTCCGCTTATTACATTTTGCACGACAGTCCGCAATTTACTGTTTTGTCCTCGCGTTTAATTACATTTATATTTTATAGTCTCTCTCTCATCACTGGCTCAAACCTCCCCCTCAAGAGTGGTAACTGGTGGCTTCTCCTAATCTTATAAGAGTCTGTTCTTTATTTTTTTATTATTTTTTAATTCATTTCTCTCCTTTATCAAATCATCTTAGTTTTCTTTCATCTCCCAATTCGATTTTATTTTATTTTTGGAACCAATGCCGGGTCTCAAATCTCCACCAGATGCTCCTCCGCTACGGATTACAGTTTCGGAGCCACCGTCTCAAAATCCACTTCGTACCCCAAACAAAAAGATTCCATCGCCTTCTCCTTCTCGATCCAAGGCTTCCCCGGCTCGCTCCGCAAAGAAGCCTCCACCCGATTCACCCAACCCGGATGATTCCTCACTCGATAACCCGGATCTCGGCCCCTTTTTGCTCAAGTTGGCCCGAGACACCATTGCTTCCGGAGAGGGTCCTATTAAAGCTTTGGACTATGCGATTCGAGCAGCAAAGTCTTTCGAGAGATGCGCCGTGGAAGGCGAGCCCAGTTTGGATCTGGCGATGAGCTTGCACGTGCTGGCGGCGATTTATTGCAGCTTGGGGAGGTTCGATGAGGCAGTTCCGGTGATGGAGCGGGCGATTCAAGTACCGGATGTGGAACGGGGCCCGGATCACGCGTTGGCTGCCTTTTCGGGGCATATGCAGCTGGGGGACACGTACTCAATGCTGGGTCAAGTGGAGAAGTCAATTGGGTGCTATGAACAAGGGCTAAAGATTCAGATCCAGGCCCTGGGAGAGACCGACGCCAGAGTTGGCGAGACTTGCAGGTATGAATTGTTTTTGTCTAGATTTATAGCAGATTTGAGATCTTTTGGGTGTTTGTTGAATAGGGTGAGGCGCAAACTATGTACTCTTTGCGAAGAGGTACAAATATAGGATAGTTTACTGGGTATTGATACAAACCATACATATATGAGTGTCTATATGTCCATATATATGGCCGATTGCTGGAACCTGGAAGAAAAAAAGGGCTAATTTTATTCTGTTTCCATAAGGGATGAAACTTTTAACTATAAAGGTAATGAACTTAAAACCATGTAGCAACCTGCAAGCCATTTGCTTCTTCCATGGTGCTTCGCAGAGTGTAATATGGTTTGTTTTCACTGTAATTAATGAATGGATCGTAGGTTTTAACTTAAAATGCAGGATGTTATTGAAGGTCCGTTATTGTTGGATGTACTTATTTTTCCTTGCGGAGATTTTTGGTGTTTGATTTGTTCTGTTTCTTGGTTTTCCCCGGAATGGTTATTTGTATTTTTGCATAAAATTGTTCAAGTTTTGTTCATGAATAATGGAAACGATAGGTACTTGGCTGAGGCCCATGTTCAAGCAATGCAATTTTATAAAGCTGAAGAATTGTGCAAGAAAACTCTTGAGATACATCATGCAGACAGTGAACCAGCATCGCTGGAAGAGGCGGCCGACCGCAGGTTGATGGCACTCGTTTGTGAGGCAAAGGGAGATTACGAGGCGGCTCTTGAGCACCTTGTCCTAGCTAGCATGGCAATGATTGCCAATGGGCAGGAGAATGAAGTAGCTTCAATTGATGTCAGCATTGGCAATATTTACATGTCTCTATGTCGCTTTGATGAGGCTGTCTTCTCCTACCAGAAGGCACTAACAGTGTTCAAATCATCAAAGGGAGACAACCACCCTTCAGTTGCCTCCGTCTTTGTACGACTTGCGGATCTATACCACAGAACAGGAAAGCTCCGAGAATCAAAGTCCTATTGTGAAAATGCCCTGAGGATCTTTGCAAAACCCGTGCCTGGAACCACAGCAGAAGAGATAGCTGGTGGGTTAACAGAAATTTCAGCCATATATGAATTGGTTGATGAGCCTGAGGAGGCTTTGAAGCTCTTGCAGAAAGCAATGAAGTTGTTGGAAGACAAACCTGGTCAGCAAAGCACAATTGCAGGAATTGAAGCTCGAATAGGGGTGATGTTTTACATTCTTGGGAGGTATGATGAGTCAAGGAACTCTTTTAAAAGTGCAGTAACAAAGCTTAGAGCAAGTGGGGAGAGGAAGTCGGCCTTCTTTGGGGTTGTCTTGAACCAGATGGGCTTGGCTTGTGTCCAATTATTCAAGATTGATGAGGCTGCTGAGTTGTTTGAAGAAGCAAGAGCAATACTCGAGCAAGAATGCGGCCCATGTCATCAAGATACCCTGGGAGTATACAGCAATCTTGCAGCAACATATGATGCTATGGGAAGGTAACTAATATTTTAAACTACTATGCATCAACTTCCATTCAACCTAGCTTAGTATCCATTCTAGTTCCATTATGTATTGTTAAATGTTATAGCATAATATGCTTTTATAGATACAATGTTATATATATCAAGAATTCAGTTACTTAATCTTCTGATATAAAAATCAGGGTTGAAGATGCAATTGAGATATTGGAGTATGTACTAAAATTACGAGAAGAAAAACTTGGAATAGCAAATCCGGATTTTGAAGACGAAAAGAATAGGCTGGCTGAGCTCCTGAAAGAAGCGGGCAGGTCACGCAACAGAAAAGCAAAATCACTGGAAAATCTCATCGATCCGAACTCAAAGAGGACGGCGAAGAAAGAGGGGACGAAAAAATGGGGTTTCAGAATTTGAAAGGCATTTCCCAGATCGTATCTAATCTGTTTTTCCAACTTATCTCCACATTCTGTATCATGGAAGATCATGTGTAGTGTTACAAGTTGTAATTTCTTGAGCTTTCTGTTTTTGGAGCTTTAAGATCTCTCGTATATTTTTTTTTCCCTTAACCTTTTGACTATTGTTATTTGTGTTATTGAATGTCTGTGATGTGGTCTTGAAATTTGGAAAAGAAGAATGTTCGTTTGAGTGAATAAATCTTTGGGTGAATAAATTTGATTATATGTTTCTATTTCTTTCTATTGTAAACTAATGTATCAACTAAATTTGATTTTTAGTCTCTATCCCTCCATCTTTCAACTGAAACTTTATTTAAGAAACTCACATGTCATCCGTTATATTCAGTCAAAAGTGTGTTGACACCATTTTCATCCTTGGGAAAAATCTAACAATGCTATAATGATCACCATTGCTTTTCCTATCTGGCCCTCCTTGTACCACCTTTACACCAACCTAGACACAGAAAAAAAGAAACAATTAACAATGAAAATGATGTTGCCAATCCAATCTAGCCCAGCTAAGCAATACTAAACTCAACCCAGATGTGATAGAGGGGGTCTCTCTCTCCTTCAAAGGAGCACCTACGAGCGTCAATGTTCCTCAAACCACTCTCTTCCATCGTATTTAGGAAACTTCTATAATATCTTCATTCAGCTCGGTCCAAGGGGCACAAAATGTATGTAAGATCTAAGAAACCTCAAAAACGGGGAAGAGCTCTGCAACAGAATGTTAGATCCGAGTAGCTGATCAACCTAGGGTAGATACTAAAAGACTATAAATAAAGCAAGAAACTCGTAAGATTAGGAAAGTGAATCCTTCAACATAAATCTATTCTTTCCAATTTTTTCTTTGCTTGTATCGGTACCAACTTAAACATAGAAAGATGTTCTAGAGATCAAACTCCAACCCCCTTTCGCCCTTCTTTTGTTCTTTGAGAACATTTTGATTCAGACTAATAGAATGAAAGCAACAAAAACGATTCACGATTATTTCATGTCTTCTTCGAATTCTACATTGATCAAGCGAATACAATAAAAATTGAAGGAGATTGGTAATTAGTTTTTACAGTGTATTCTTAGAGAAAACAATAAAAATACTGATTGTATAATTAAATTGGTCATTGATAAGATAGAAGACTTAACGATAATCGAGGATTCACCTAAAGAGATTTCTATTATCTTAAGCTAATGTAATCTTTGTTTATTTTATTCACCGAAGAAACCCTAAGTTATTTGGTTCCGAACTCAACTTTTTAACCTTAAGTAGGTTTTAGACGGGTAAAAATTTTTGAGACAGCGTTTAGTGAAGAGAAAAATGAGATGATATTTATTTATTGGAACGAGATATATATAAAATGGTATAATGAATTTATGAAATCTTTGTTTACTCTTGTTATATTTCTAGTAAATTTATTATTCAACTTTTTTAACTAACTTTCTTCTTTACTTGAATATCGTTAATCCACAAGACAAAAATTAAAAACTAATTGAGATAAATGTTATACATGTTTCTTTTAGAAAAATGGTTCTTTTATCCTAAATAATATATATATTTTAAATATGATTATCTTATCATTAGTGATTTTTATAAAAAAATTATAAATAAAAATTAATCAATACAAAATATTTAAAAAAAAGTAAAAAATAAACATATTTTATTTCTAAAATATATACAAGTTTTAACTCCATTTTCATAGAATCAATTTCCTTTTACTAATTTTAATTTCGTACTTGGCGGCTTTTCGTCCAATGCCAAACATGTTGATATCAAACAACAAATGCGATGTCGTTTCGTCGCTCCAACTACAAAATCTCCTAGAATAACCCCAAAAATCTACAAATTACATGTATACAGTTACCTCATCTGGAAAAAGTAAACGAACTCCTCCAAGGAGTTTTATGTAATTTGAAACTAACTTGATCGGCACTTTCAAAAGTCTTTTTCATTTATTTTGATTTTGAGAAACAAATTTTCCTTTCTTCCCAATCGATTTGCCCGAGTAAATCTCCACTTTCCCTACTCTTCCAGGTGACCCTTCATCCTGGAATCAGGCAAAACATTAATTAAAATTTTTGTTTTAATTTCAGCGTTATTTTTAATCTTTTTAAAGTAATTCGAGGAACCCTAGTTTCCCCAGCTTGAAAGGTAATAAGGCGACAGTTTTAATTCAATAATCTGGTTTCCTTTTTCTTTTTGCTAATTTCTGTAATTTTATTCTGATATTTTTTCATACAAGAAGTTCAAATTTCTTTTGCTATGAAACTTAATGAAAAGTTCAAGCTTGTGGACAAGCTGATTTCCAATCAGTAGATTTTGCATTGAACTCGTGGCCTGGGACGATGCCGTTATCGTTCTTGGTCAACAAATTTTGTGGTATTTTTTTTCTTTCCTCAGATTTCTTATCTGTTTGTCGATATAATTTGGAGAAAATATGGATTTGTTCAAGATTTTGTGAAGATAATTTTGGCGTTTGTTGTGCTTAGGTAAAATGCAATAGGAAATTTCAAATTTAGGAAATTACAGAAGCTAACTATGATTTGAGTTGTAATCTCTCTTTTTCACTCCTTTTATTTATAGTTGATCAAGTTTCTTAACAATGACGGAACTTATTTAGCTTTTGTTTGATGTTAATTGGATGAGGCTTAAATTCAATTACCCTTTTAGTGAGAAATCTCTATTTATGTATTTAATGGTAAAAGCCAATCTTTTTTAGAACTAGAAATAATTATTTAGCTATTTGATGAGTTCTTGACATTGTTGTGCTGCTATGAATTTCAGGGGATTACATTTAATAACTGCAATAACATATAATGGCATCACAAGCTTATCATCCTCTCTTACAGTAGTTAGGTACGGAATGCTGTAAAGCACAGAAACCATGGGAGACGGAAATAACACCTCAGGCAGAGGCATTGCAGCCAACAATACTACATCCAGCAACAGTGAGAAGCCAGAGTGGCTGCAACAGTACAATCTGCTTGGCAAAATTGGTGAAGGTACTTATGGTCTTGTGTTTCTTGCTAGAATCAAGTCTCCGACAAACCGTGGAAAATGCATTGCTATTAAGAAGTTCAAGCAGTCCAAGGATGGGGATGGTGTCTCCCCCACTGCCATCCGAGAAATCATGTTGCTTCGGGAGATTTCACACGAGAATGTTGTGAAGCTTGTGAATGTGCACATTAATCACGCAGATATGTCATTGTACCTCGCTTTTGATTATGCTGAATATGACCTCTATGAAATCATTAAGCACCATAGAGACAAGGTTAATCATGCCATGAACCAATACACTGTTAAGTCATTGCTCTGGCAGCTGCTTAATGGGCTGAACTATCTCCACAGCAACTGGATCATACATCGAGATCTAAAGCCGTCAAATATATTGGTTATGGGTGAAGGTGAAGAACAAGGGGTTGTCAAAATTGCTGATTTTGGACTTGCAAGGGTTTATCAAGCTCCCTTGAGGCCATTATCTGAAAATGGTGTAGTTGTAACTATTTGGTACCGGGCACCTGAATTGCTTCTTGGTGCAAAGCACTATACCAGTGCAGTTGATATGTGGGCTGTTGGGTGTATTTTTGCTGAGCTTTTGACTTTGAAGCCACTTTTTCAAGGTGCAGAAGCCAAATCTACACCAAATCCTTTTCAACTGGATCAGCTGGACAAGATATTTAAGATCTTAGGCCATCCCACCCTGGAAAAGTGGCCTACGCTTGCAAGTCTTCCACATTGGCAATCAGATGTGCAGCACATTCAATCACACAACTATGAAAATGCTGGACTTCACAGTGTTGTTCATCTTTCTCCTAGGAGTCCTGCATTTGACCTTTTATCTAGGATGCTTGAATATGATCCTCGTAAGCGTATAACTGCTGCACAGGCCTTAGAGCACGAGTACTTCAGAATTGAGCCCTTACCAGGTCGCAATGCTCTGGTACCCAGCCAGCCAGGAGAGAAAATAGTCAATTATCCTACTCGTCCAGTGGACCAGAATACTGATTTTGAAGGGACAACTAGCATTCAGCAACCACCACAACCTGTGTCATCTGGAAATGTAGCTGGCGGCATGGGTGCTCATGGGAGAAATGGATCTGTGAATCGGCCCATGCCACCTCCTCCCATGCAGAGAATGCCTCAGGGCATTATGACCTATAACTTCCCATCACAGGCTGGAGTGGGTGGGGGAATAAATCCAGGAGGCATGCCAATGCAACGAAATCTTGCTGCCCAAGCTCATCAGCAGCAACAGTTGAGAAGGAAAGATCCAGGAATGGGGATGACTGGATACCCTCCGCAGCAAAAATCAAGACGCATGTAAGAAAATTAACTTCTGATATGTTAATCATCTTAATGTAATTGAGTACCGTGTTGTATTCTTTCAATTTCAGTATATTATTAAACTTATTTCATGGAATTTATAACCCATTGACTTGTGCGAGATCTATAGATCTATTAATGTGAACTCTCTGCATGTTCAATCACTAACCATGCTTCAAATTCGAAGTCATAGACTACTGTGAGATCAATCCCCTAGGTTCGAAATGTCCGTTGAATAACCTTGCTGTTATTGCTTGATGAACATTTCCTTGCTGCAGCTATTCATACGTTGCAATTTTTTTTTTACGACTTATGAATTTAGTTATTTGATGAAGAGGCCTCCAAAGCTTACGAGTCAGAGATCTCAAACCTTCAACATTTTGTTCTTACGAGGGAAAACATGGTATCTTTATCTTTTTCTTTTTACTTTAGTTAAGGTTTTCTTTTACTAAGTGAGGATGAAGTAGGTTAGAAAAATCTTGAAAGGAGTTCCAATTTGAGTTCTGGTAATCATTTGCCTTTTTTAGACGTTCAATTCTAGTTCTCGTAAAAGTTCCAATTAAAACTTCTTTTTGTCTTGCTCTTAGCAGAGACGAGGATTGGGATTTTTATTAGTTAAAAAGAAAGGTTTCTTACAGCTTGAGCAAGCTCCTGGAACCAAAACCTGTACTTTCAATCACCTAGATTCTAGGACTACAAGAAATAAATTCTAAAATTACAACCTAATCATGACACTCCAGTACTCTCACAGGAACTACCTAGATTGGCCATCACATTTTGAACAGACAATCTAACCATATTGCTGCCTGATGATATCGAAACATCTAAACATTCCTTAAGGTCGGAATTGCAAGCTATCAAAACCCATTCATTATCGTCATCCAAATACTTGATTTCAAAAGTACCCACATCCAGCTTCAGCCTCTTGGCCACTTCCTCTTTCAGTTCCACTATACCAGAAGTTAAGGAGATCCGAAATCTAATTATATCTTCTCTGTATGTAGCCTTAATTGTCACACTCTTTGTGTCCTGCCTAGCTGTTAAATTGGGCGTTGATCGAGTATAAGTAGTTGTGACCTGCTTGAGAGCCAGATCAGAATATGGAGGTGGTGTCTCATCTACGGCAGCTTCCGCTGCCGAAGGGCATAGGTTTCTCAAGTCTTTAGAACTTCCGGCACCCTCTACTAGCATACCTCCAAAGGGCTCTTGACATTCTGTAGCCACAAGGGCGTCAGGCATTGAGAATGCGGCTGATACATTCATTCCCCTTAAAGATTGAAAGGCCAATTCAGGAGGGCTGTGTGCTTTAAAGCATTGAATGGTATTCAGTGGATCCTTAGTACCTGCACTTTCAATTTCAGGATTACCTTGGCATAGGCCAAGAGAAGTAGGCATGTTGGCACTCTCTTCTCTTTGGCATCTCAGCACTTCTTCCCCTTTATCCTTGCTCGGTGAAAGCCCATTCAGCTGAGGGAAAAGTTCTTCGCTCGATTTCCTCCCCCCCAGCAACCAATCTTCCACCAAAGCTTGTCCATTACTTCCCTGTGTACTATCATCTTTTTCACCTTGAGGCTCCAAAGGTTTGGAGTTTGGTGAGTTCTGTTGATTGGAACCTTTCAAACTGGTTGGCCATGATACAGAACCAACAGCAACTGGGAGCGGACTACTGGCAAGTGAAGTTAAACCAAATGTGCTGTCTGTGGTACCTTGGACAGATTCAATAACACATTTTAGGTTGCTCAAGGAACGGTTAACTTTGTTGATCCCACGAGATGGCCATCGGGAGATCCCATGCTGCCTGCAGATGCGCTTCATTGTCGTAGGACAAACTGTAAAGCAAAAATCTCCCTGAGCATAGTCCATTCGAATAATACCAAAACCATATTCCAGATTATATAATATAAGTTTAAAGGCTAAGAAAATTTTTCATATAGAGCATATTACCACCAAGGCTTTTTGCAGCATCTTTGAGACTCCCTGTAAAATACCGTTGGAGCACCTCCAGACTAATTGATTTCTCGGTTTTCCCACGTTTTCTCTGCAGTTTTTTTCCCTCTTTATTCTGTGGAAGACATATAGGTTTGTCATTTCCGCTAGCTGCAACGGTACCTCCAGAAGTTGCAGGGTCAAGATTCATGGTTAAATGCTGTTTTGACGAATCTAATTGTAGCTCTCTATCTGGTGAGGTGTTAATCCCAGGTGGTGATTTCACAGATGGAGGGATTGGAACAGATTCAAGTATCCCATCACGCCTTTCATCTGAAGAAGCTTCAATGATTTGGATAAATCCTTCACACTCTTCAAGTTTGGCTCCGGAAGCAACCTTAAGACTTCGGAAATGCTGCTTCATTGTTGCCAGTATGGAGCCCAACAAAGTCCGTTGTCCATTGCTGTCAACAATAGCAGAGGGCAAAAAGAATTCAAGAACATAATCATCATCTCTGGTATAAGCACTCCGTAAACAGATTGCGAAACATGCAGTTAATCCAAACATGCGAGCATAGTGTACCAAGGGGTACTCAGTTTTGCAAAACAGGGTAATGTCAGCACAGAAGCACAAGTTGTGGGATAAAAATGCCTGACCGGCAACACCCTGACCCTTTTGTAGGTGATGCTCGAGACAAGCCTCTCGGAAACCCCACGTGTGACCATCTACAACATAGGAAGCAAAATCAGTTGTTGACATACAGACTTGTCCCATGCAGCTACCATCAAAGCTTGTACAGTTTCTTTTTAGACCACCACCATTGGCCAGAACACTACGATGCTGGCAAGGAACCCAGGTTTGAGCCAAAGGCAGTTTGTGATTTTCACAGACTACTGTCAAAATCTCCAAAATTTCAGCCAACGCATTTTGGCGACTTTCATTGCAAATCTGGTATAAAAGCATCACTTCATCAGTAACAGACAGAAGAAATGAAATAACACCATACATTTTTTTTGCAGTATCCATAAAGAGAACAGATTTGAAGAATTAGCATTTAAAGCTTCACCTGGGTGATTGGATGATCCAATATTTCTGAACTCTTCAGATTCACTGCCTGCATAAGAACTGAAATCATTTTAACATATTATTTGCCAAGAATCAGTACTAAAGAATACAAAAGGAAAATAAGAAGGGTTCTTTGAGAAAGTCTCCGAGGAACGGACCGGATGTGAATGTCAAATATGGGTATATATATTCAACACAAATGTGTTCAGTTTTTTAAAGTTCTTTCATGTATTTGAACTTTGGAGATTCCTTGGAATGTCATATTACCATATTCGTATCCGGGATATGCGTACTTAGAGAAAAACACAAGGTTAGGATGTACTGGAAAGAAACACAACCTGAAGTGCTCTGCATACTTTATCAACCTCAGGTGCGTAGTTAATCTTCTGTGAAGTCATTATGATTGAAGGCTCAAACACTGGCAATGCCAAGGTTCCCTGAACATTGTAATGCAAAGCATGGCCAAGCCGTGAGTACTCTTTGCTGGAATAATACTGCACATTCGGAGTCCATTCCGGCAATTTCTGCAGGAAAACACGACCGGGAAGCCCAAGCTGCTTTTCACTCTTCCCATCCACAGAAAACATGTACATCAATGAAACCATCCGATACTGATGCAGCCCGTTGCTATTCGGATCGAGAAAGAAGGGTTGTCCCGAAGTCGTTAGGACATATCGGCCACCACTCTTTATGGGCGCCCAGACCTGTGCTAGAACATGTTGTTGTGTCGATTCTTTGAAGTAACGCAGTGCCTGAGTCATCCTTTCTTTCATTACACGATAACTATCTGGGTTCTCAAGTGGAAACGGTCCCAGAAATGGCGGAGACAGCCCCCTCGTATTATCGTCTTCCTTAGGATTCTCATTCATTGAATTGGAAGTGCCTGCATTTAGTAGAGTTTCGAAATACAAATCAAGTCAGTTAAGCAAACATGTACAGTTTCTAGAATGATGCTATAGAATAAACCCAGAAACTTAAAAAAGGGATTTAAAAACCCGATCAGATGAGAAAATTTCGGACACGTACTAAAAATTATAAAAATATCAAATATTATCAGGTACCAATCATTTTGGATATGAAATGAAAATATTTACATCAACATAAATAAAATTTTCGGGGTCCAAGAAGGAACAAAAAGGATCGAATTCAACCAAGACAGACCAAACCAAATTCAAGCCTCAAATCAACTGACTAAAACACGAAAACCCCAAAAAGGAATCAGCTGATAGAAATAAGAAAGCCAAAAAGAAAATATTGGAAGTTCAGAAAAGGACTAACAGGTTAGGAAAAGACTGTAACCGGCGGCAGACCCGAGTTTATTCTCTTCATCAGAGAAAGTCCAGAGAGGAGAAAAAGGCTGCTCAGAGGAAGATATGATGAAAGGAGAAGGTGGGTTAGAAAGGAAAGTCAGCTGATCCAACGGCCAGGAATTCTGGAGATTAACGTCGTCGTCGTCATCACCGACCGAATCCATGATCCCCTGCGGTTGTTGTTTTGGCGGGAAAGGGCATGCTTTGTCTTCCTCTGGCTCACACATTCTTCCGGAGAAAAGGAAATATTGTGCCTTAAAAAATATATATATATTGTTATTTGGGATGGAGAAAGGAAAGCCGTTTTCCCCTGAGCTTTTTTGTTTGGTGGGGAGAGACAGAGAAGAAGGAAAAAGAAAAAACACATACGCAACACAATACAGTGACTTGTTTCTGCGCATATTTGTTAATTCACGCATACTGCCATACTTTACAATTCTGAAATAAAATCATTTTAGCCCATTTCAATTTATTTTTTTTTACATTAAAAACGGTATCGGCATCAATTAAATTTAAATATTAATTTAGTTTGTAATCAATTAAAATTACCTCATACATCTTAAACTTCAAAACTCAATGAAAACAGAAACCACATGAACAACTAAAAAAAAATCTATGAAAAAGAAAGAGAAAGGAACATAAAATGAGCCACACAAAGCTAAAAAAATATCTTTTGAGAAAACTCAAAAAAAAAAAAAAATTGCAGAAAAGGCCGGATGTATATTATTTGATTTCTATACAACAAAAACTTTCAATACCTTATAAAAAAAAAAAAAAACCCCTTAAATTACACTTTTAATTATAACACATGTTTAGCAAGTTGTTTTAACCCTAAAATTTTGAAGTTAAACCCAAAGTCCAAACCATCCGACACTCCTATCCACACTTTTTGCTATCAATTGGAAAAAAAAAAGAAATAAGTAATTAAAGTGGATTATCTATTTTTATTTATTTCGGTACTGAAAGTACTTTTAATTCCTTGAAAAGGAAAATGTGACAACTTCATGATGCATAAAATTTCTAGCACCAGTGTTTTTACTTCCAAATGATTTAAATATAATATTATATAAAAATGATATGAATATTAATGACACCGAGAATCATCAAAGCATAGATCAGCGAGAGATCGGAGAGACGCCGATGTCGCAACAGAAAAAGGCAAAGGCTTCACAAAGCAAAGGGGATAAAAGAAGAAAATCAGCCATGAATGGAGTCTCACTAGACATCAGAAGGATGGGCGAAAACAAAATGAGAGACCCTCTGGAGCTCTAAGGCCCTGCTTCACGCATGCAGGCGGACTCAGGTCGGCTAAAAGAGAACGACAGGTCTTGAGTTATTATGCCGAAAAAACTAAGGGCACGGAAGAAACCTAAACGACGGTTGATGATGTGAGCGGTCCCGACCCTGGCCCGAAGTGGAAGGGGTGATAGAGTTTGAACCTTAACCATGTGCCTTCCAAACATGTGTCATTGACTCCATGTAAAAAAAAAGGAGTATTATTCTTTATGAGAAAAAACAATGTGATTCCTCCTAAAATTGATTAGCTGAGTCTACTTAAACGAATCTCACGTCATTGATTGATTTTATATTCCACCCAGTGACGAACCCTTGGAAAACTAAAACGAATAAAATGAGATATTTTAAATTTTTTTGGCTTAACAACTCAATCGATAATAGTTGACGACTTCTATTTATCATTGTTTATAGATATTACAAATGAGATTAAGTGGTGATATACATACCGCACAAATGTATTTTTGAATAAATAAAATATGCAGTAATATTGTAATTTTATTTGTAAATTTGAAAGAAAGAAAAAACCCTTCATTATCGTCAGCAGAAGCGATCAACTCCTCAGTATCCACGTACTGACGTGCTTTCTCTTGTAGGTTCCATAGCTTTTTTGGTTGGTGCTCTACCAAAGTGTAGTTCAGATGCTCAGGGGTTACTCCAGTCATGAAGGCCTGGATCCCCCAGTCATCTGTCAAACCCCTAACCTAATTCCTTTGGTGGCGACATTAAGCCAATGGATGTACTATCACAAACTTTCACCTTCCTCTCGCTTCGAGCCAAACAACATGGTATGTTTTCTTTATGCAACACTTGTCAAATGAATGTTGACTTTTGAATAAGTGAGCTAGTTTGTCAAAATTGCCTATAAACCTTGTTGGGAGTGTTAAGTACCAGGTTTTGGCGTGCTCTCGCAATGTCAAGGAAAACAACTTGCATGTGAGGGTGTCGGAGGCTTACATAATCCTTATTTAACTGTTACCTTGGATCTTCTATCCCGCTTGTATGTCTCCTTTAGTGGACTGGAGGAAATTAGAACTCGTTTCGCGATGACTTGGGCAGTTAATGGATCATTTGCATATTGTAATAATGAAGCCTCTTCAACTTCACCAATACTTTGCCTCTGCTTGCTATTGGGGGGGGGGGACCCCATTGGTGCTACGCCAACCCCATTTGGGCCATGCCACACATTTCTCCTCCTTACTCTGGTGGGGTGGTCTCTTTGCCTAAGCTGTTCTTGAAGCTCAGGGTATTATTGTGCAATGTGAGTATTGTTCTGTACAGTGGGGGTCCTTGACCCCTTGGTGTTGTGGTTGTTGGTTGCATTCAGCTGGATTTGGTTGATTTGGGTAATGTTGATAATACTTAGGTGGTTGCTCTTACTAAGGTTGCTGATAGTAATCTCCCTAGCCACTTGGTTGGCCATACTAGTTGCAGGCAACGTAATGTTGATACTTAGTTCTTGTATGTTGTTGATAATATTATTATTGATCATACTGATTATCTCCATACTCATATTGGTTGTAATATTGGTTCCGGTACTATCGATCACCCGCTAAAAGTTTACCTCATTTACTTGTATTTTTTAGATGTTTTGGATCGATTGAGTCATAGTTTCTCATTTAGTTTCTCACAAATGTTGGAAATTATTATAATGATTAAGTTATACAAGATGTTGAGGTTAACAATGATGGCGGTTCACATCATAGATTATGCGGAGAGCCAAAAAGGATGATAATGGTTTACATCGTAAATGGTGTGAAAAGTCACTAAAGATAATTGTTTATTTGAGTTGGGAGGATGTTTGAACAAAACGTAGGGTATATCATTGATTTTGTCTTCTTGTTCTTAAAAGATGTGATGTTTATAGGTGAAAGATGGTTTAGAGTGAATCCCTCATTATATGATTGCTTCCTTTGTTGAGTTCAATTTAAACTCAAATTAAAGTATGATTTTGATGTATCCTAACATGATTTTTTTCAAGGTTGGTGGGTTAAGAAAGTTGAAAATATTAATGAGATTGAATATGATTGGACGACTATTCTTAATGATGTCATGACGATATGCTTTTCGTGATGACGTGAAGATTTCATATATAAAAAAGCATAAAAAATACCCATACTTGGATATAATAAATAGTAATTTCAATCAAATGAATTAATTTAAATTATAATATTATCCAAAACTCAATGCATACAAATCAATTAGTCCACTCTTAAACTTGTCTAATCATTATTATATGATGAATAAATAGGAAATCAAAGCTGTTTGCTTTTAACATGATGATCATTACCATCAAAGTTTGTATTAAACTTAGCTGTCATCTTTTTTATTATAATCCTTGAAATGACAAAGCTGCCCGTAGCATTTCTATTCTGTCAAAGAAATGTGAGAAATTTGTTGGTCAAAGCGGTGGCATATTAGAGAAAGAGGTGCCTTAATCATACCCATTTATTATAAACCCCTAGATGTTGATGTTGATATCTAAGGGAGAATATTGATTTAAAAAGGGTTTTAAATCAAACTTGGACTAAAAAAAACAATTCTTCTACAAAAAGTATTTAAAATATTTCACAATTTGTAGAGATTTTTTAGATTTTATTAAAGATTTAGAGGATGACATGTGTCCTATAAAATATAGTAAAAAATATTAAATATATAAATAAATAGGATACTTGTCGCATTTCAATCATATTTGTGTAATCTAAAAATTGTGTAGGTAAAAGTATCATAGAAGCTTTTGTACTAAGAGTCGGATTGCATTTTGTCTCCTTTAATTAAAAATGTGCAAATTAATCTCTATAAATTAGATCAAAGAGTAAATTGATTCTTCTTTTAAAAATTTTATCCAATTTTACTGTTAAAAATCGGTCATTGTTCGTCAAAATGAGGTACATGTGACATAACATGTATCTGTATGGTTATTTCATCGGGCACGCAGCTTTTAATAATAAAAACGATCAGCTTGCTCTTTGATTTAACGTATAGACACTAATTTATTCATTTTCTAAATAGACGAGGTAAAATACAATATAATTCCTAAAATAGATATTTTTACCAACCATAATAAATTATTATTTGGGTCGAGAAAGAACTTCTGGAATTAAAAAAAAAAAAAAAAAAAAAAACCAGGGAGTGTTATGAAGGAAAATACAAAGTAAAGATCCTAAGTTCCAATATTGGACCAGAAAAAAGGCCTTATTTTTGCTACTTAAAAGTCTCTTCATTAGTTCAGAAACAGAGTGAAGAGGCATAATAAAAAGCCACCGACACAAATGTTGAGATAATTGTGATTTGAGTTGGAATCTTCCCTGCATCATTTCTTAAGGCAATGGCTCCATAAACTGGTAGGCAATTTAAGACGATGAAACCAATTAATATCATCTGCAAACCCTGGCCTTCCATATTGTTGCCACGCATAAATGCAGTCAATCCCAATAGGAATGAGAACAAGTTGATTATTGCGGCCATTGTTAATGGCACAAACAACGGGGATGGGAGCCTAAACTCAAAAATGGCCCGGCCATATCTCTTGCTATGTTCATCATCAAGCGCCTTGCTTGTTAGCCTAAAACCATGTGTGGAAATCCCCACTGACTTCAACAAGTACTCAACTGAACCAAATAAGTAACATGACAGTCCCCTTATCATCCACATCCTTTGACAATTCCACCACCTACGGACCGTGCCTCCAGCCAGGAAGAACTCAACGAAATCTTGCCCATATGCCCCGAGGACAAGGAAAACATATAGGAAAAACCATGGTTCCGACATCTGCAAACACACAATTTTATTTTCGAAATATCGAATTCAAACACAAGCTTCACTACATATGTTTACATTACCTCTGGGAAGATGCTGAGTTGATTGAGGAGTGCTAGCTGAGGGAGGAAAGAATAGAAGATGACTGGAATGCACCAAATGGGCCAAAATGCATAGTGAGAATAAGCTAGGCTCATTAAAACACCCATATATTGAGGACCAAAGATGAGAGGATTATATTTGGAGAAAGCTACTTCAAACAAGCCGATGCACCATCTCTTGTTCTGGCTAAGTACATCGAAAAGGGTGATTGGGACATCCCCTAAAAATGCAGCTCTCTTAGGGTTGCAAAATAAGCTCTTCCATCCTTCACAATGAAGCCTATACGATGTGTTATAGTCCTCAACCAATGATCCATATCTAAACCCACTCTGCATACACATCAATGAACTCTTCAAATACTTCAAACTTTAATCTTTTTGAAGACAGTATTGCGGAGAGTGAGTCATGAGCTTTACCTTAGAGCCCCAATTGGTTTGGTTCTCGTAGTTGCAACCTGCAACATGGTGTGCCAATGACAAAACTTCTTGAGATTTAATGGGCTTGCTTACCACATGGTCCGGGCTGAGTTCTGGGATTTCTGGTGGTACCGGAGTTGATGGACCTCCGAACAAAGCTCTTCGACGAAAAAAGCAGCCGGATCCAATATAGGTTGGTCCCTTTAGCCCATCAAAACCCATAGGATTTACTTGGAAGTGATGTTTATACTCACAAGCATAGATATCGTCTTTGTTAAGGCCATGAAATCGTTGGGGGAACTGGATAAATGCCAAGTTTGATTTGATTGCGGGGTCCGATAAATAACACAGTATACGAACAAGCGATTGGGGATCATTTGAACACATGTCGCAATCTTGAGTTAAGATTATTGGTGCATTTGTCATAACAGCTGACACACGTAACTTCAATGTCAAAAATGCAAGGGAAGAAATCCAATTAGAAAAGCATAGTAAAAAGTAATTAATTCGATGACTAGCAGAAAAACAAGATTAAATTCATACCAGAACATTAAGAGCACCGGCTTTAAAGTGGTGAGGTGAAGTCTTGTCTTTCTCTCTACAGACATAAATGAGATTTGGCATTAAACGCCCAGAAATATCTCTGTCGTGCTCCTTATCCAAGATAACCTGCCCGCAGTTCATAATCTATTAATAAACCTATACACGCATCGGATTATCTAAAATAATCTGCTCATAATAGAAAAAGCAAACCTGAATGACAGTAGGATGATTCATAGGAGTAAAGCCTTTGGTCCATTCTTTAAAAACATGGCGTCGTTGATCATCACTAATGTAGTCATCCATTGTTTTACCTTTATCTACCACATGTTCTACCTTCATTTTCATATCTTCATACAGTATCTGCAATAGTGACGCCAGAATTGTTGATAGCTGATAAGCAGAATACCAATGCACAAGAAGCTCATATTCCGTAACATCATTTAATTTATTAATATATTGGCTGAATCTACATAGAATGGGATAAGAATGACTTGAGGCAAGTGGATATTAGTCTGACCATTGCCAATCCATATATATTTTTGCAAATATTTTAAGAGTTTTTTACACTTCACAGCAGCCCCTACCCTATAAACATAAGGCTTTTATTTTTCAAATAAAAAATTGCTGCCGATCAAACCCCCCAAATTAATCAAATAGAAATCTCTCTCTCTCTCTCTCTCTCTCTCTCTCTCTCTCTCTCTCTACACGTGTATTTCGAAACTATAATATGATTCATTTAAGGATAATTATTTTATTGATTGTTAGTAGAGTAAAAATATTTTACAGGCAATTTGAGAAGACGTTAAATATCATTCTTATTTATTCTTAGTTTATTATATTTCAATTTTAAATTATATTATCATAAATTTACTTAAAAAATTTTACTTCCATAATTTAAACATAAAATACCAATACTAAACCTACTCTTTAATTTGAGTGTTTGAACTTTAAAAGATTCGAGTTTGACAGTAAAATAAGGTATACATGCTTTTTTTTTTTTTTTTAAATAGGGTTTTGTGTCGTTTTTTAAAATATTTAGAGGGATAGACCAATTTCGTGGAAAACTCGTCCAGCTAGATAAACTTTTCAGATTTTTCTCTCATTTTTTATTTCACGTTATTTTAAACTCCTTTTTTATTCCATCAATCATTTAAGAAAAAAAATATTTAGCATAAAAACATTAAATCCAATCAATTATATTTAATAAAGTTACCTAAATTAATTTATTGTTTAATCAAATAATCATTTAAAAATAATATTTATCATAAAAAAAAGGGTAAAACAACATAAAATAAAAAATTAATTATATTAAAAAAAGTTAAAAATTACAACTTAAAAAAAAAACATCGTCAAGCTAGACGAGCTTTCCCGACACGTGTAAAGAAAACTCGTCTAAAAATCTCACCTAACTAGATGAAATTTTCATAAAATCAACTTATTCCCTTAAATATTTTTAAAAACAATACTTTTTTTAAAATGCCTTATTTTACCGAGTTTGACTGTACACAAATAATGTCGACTAAACGACAAAAATTTTATGGCTGTCTGTGTCCGGTTCTTTGTCTGATTGTATCTTACCTATTTCGTATAAAATATGTTTGGAAAAGTTAATTAAGGTGTTTGAGTGTGTTAATTACCTTCATCTTCTGAAAGCGAGGGCTGGAAGAATGGTAATTAGATTCAAAATATACTTGAGGGCTCCTTTCCATTACATTGTGTTCCCTGCAAAATGGTAACCAATGCCTTGCAAACTCAGCAGCCTCCATGAAAGCAAATAGAGTCAAATCCGATCCTCCATCATCGGAAACATAGATCGAAATCTTGTCGGTCGGGTAATCGTAAGCCATCAATGACAATGCCGTGTTCACAACATTCATCGGCGGTTCCTTGTAAGGATCAGCCGTACATATGAACACGTCTAGTCCTACAAAATCTTCATCTTTGATGATTTGTTTTAGGTCTTGAGGGAACTCTTTCCGACGAATGGGCGACATTCGTAGAGCTTGCAGCGAAGCCCACATGAAGGCAAGAACGAGATCAGAGATAAACAAAGAAAAGGTGATGAAGAAAGAGAGTAGGCTGGTCGTGGAAAGGAGAAATAGGTTTTGGACATGGCGGTAGAGTAGAGCCAGAATGGCAGTAAAGTAAACCGCCGCGAACAGGCGGTTGAAGGCGGTGCGTCGTAACGGCTCAGACGTGTGAAGCGGAGGAGAATCGGTGGTGGTGAACCCTCCTCTTAAACGTCGACCTTCCATACTTGTTGGCTAGCTGATATGGAAGTTTGTGACATGACCAATACCATTACAACACATCTATATATAGGGCAGAGAGAGGGTAGACGAGGCAGAAGTATTCAGCCACGATCTCATGTCTGGAAATGCTAAATGGGGCTGGGATTCAAATGATTTCTTTTTCTCTCAGCAAAAATTCATTTCAATAAACAATCAGAAAAGGACCAAACAGAGCAGAAAATACAGACCAATGGGCAGCCTCAGCCTCAAGTTGTTCACCTTGGAATCTCAATTATTTTGGAAGGATTAGGAAAAAGAGGAAAGAGAAATAATTTAAAAATGGTTGTATGCTGTTGTCTTGAAGACTATTTTTGGGGGTTAATGAACCAACTTAGATATCAAACAATAGTGCTATCGTAAACTACTAATAAGGAATCAATTTATAGTGTTTGCGTTGTACTACAGAATGAATCAACATCACATATAAAAGGACGAACAAATGTATTAAAGATACATCGGAAGGGATTATGGGAAGGGTTGGATTTTTATTATGACCTACCAACTGAAGAGGATATGATAGGGGTATGGGGAGGATGAGTGCTCGATCAGTGTGGAAAATTAGATTCATGGACTAAGTTCATAAAAACGGTGTGAAGCATGTATGTTTACGATGATGCAAAGTTCATCGTCCAATGAGATCTGCAACCATGGGGGAGGGAGTTGAACGCCAATGGGAAGCACCTTCAGTACATCGTCCAAAGTTCATAAACTAATTTCCAACATTTGACTAGAAAATGCCTTAGAAGAGTCATTGCTACTCCATAAACAAAGTGAAGAGGCATATTAAAGAGCCACTGACACAACTGTAGAGATAATTATAATTTGGGTTGGCATTTTCCCTGCATCATTCCTTAAGGCAATGGCTCCATAAACTGATAAGTAATTCAAGACGATGAAACCAGTTAAAATCATCTGCAAACCCAGGCCCTCCATATTGTTGCCGCTAAAAAATCCAGTCAACCCCTGATAAGAATGAGCCACTGTTAATGGCATAAACAATGGATGGGACCCCAAACTAAAAAATGCCTTGTCCATATCTCTTGCTTTGTTCATCATCAACCGCCTTACTGGTAAGGCAAAAATCATTTGTGGAAATCCCTAGTGACTTCAACAAGTACTCAATTGAAGCAAATAAGTTACATGTCAGTCCCCTTATCATCCACATCCTTTGAGCATTCCACCACCTTCGGACAGTTCCTCCGACCAAGATGCAATCAAGAAAATCTTGCCCGTATGAGCCGAGGAAAAGAAAAACGTACAGGAAAAACCATGGTTCCGATATCTGCAGGACATGAATTGTTATTTTCCGAATCCATAAATATACCTAAATCTAATAAAAACTTTATATGATACAATTCATTAATGTTCATACCTTTGGGAAGATGCTAACTTGATGGAGAAGTGTTAGTTGAGGGAGGAAAGAATAGAAGGTGACTGGTATGCACCAAAAGGAACAAAATGCATAGTGAGAGTAACCTAGGCTCATTAAAAGACCCATATATTCAGAACCAAAGGTGAGAGGATTATATTTGGAGAAAGCTGCTTCAAGCAAGCCAAAGCACCATCTCTTGCATTGGTTAACACCATCAAAAAGGGTGATTGGAACGTTCCCTAAAAATGCAGCCCTCTCAGGGTTGCAAAATAAGCTCTTCCATCCTCCACAATGAAGCCTATACGATGTGTAAAAGTCCTCAACCAATTATCCATATCTAAACCCACTCTGCAAACATGTCAATGAACACTTCAGATACTTCAATTTGAATCTTCTTAGAGACAGTATTGTGTAGAGTGACTTATGAGCTTTACCTTAGAACCGCATTTGGTTTCGTTCTCGTAGTTGCGACTTGCAACATGGTGTGCCAATGACAAAGCTTCTTGAGATTTAATGGGCTTGTTTACCACATGTTCTGGGCTAAGTTCTGGGATTTCGGGTGCAACCGGGGTTGATGGATCACCAAATAAAGCTCGTCGACGAAAGAAGCAGCCAGACCCAACATAGCTTGGTCCCTTTAACCCATCAAGGCCAATAGGATTGCTTTGGAAGGGAAGTTTATACTCAGAATCATAAATATCATCTTTGTTAACGCCATGAAATCTTTGGGGAAACTGAATGAATGCTAAGTTTGATTTCAGTGCGGGGTCTGATAAATAACACAGCACTCGAAGAGGTGTTTGGGGATCAGTTGAGTACATGTCACAATCTTGAGTTAAGATTATTGGCGCATTTGTCATAACAGCTGATACACGTAGCTTCAGTGTTGAAAATGTAGAGGAAAAATAAAAAACCATAATGAAAGGTAATTAGTTTGATGATTAGCAGAAAAATAAGATTAATAGATTTGATTAATTCATACGAGAGCATTAAGAGCACCAGCTTTAAAGTGATGGGGTGAAGTCTTGCTTTTCCCTCTAGAGACGTAAAAGAGATTTGGCATTAAACGGCCAGAAATATCTTTGTATCTAAGGGAATCTGCTCATGGTTCATAATCTATCGGTAAATTAAATAAAAATAAAATAGACCTATCCAAAGTAAAAGAAGTTGAGTAAACAAACCTGAATGACAGTGGGGGTGATCCATACGAGTAAAGCTTTTGGTCCATTTCTTAAAAGCTTGACGTTGTTGATCATCGGCTATGTATTCATCACTAACTTCACCTTTATCGATCACATGTTCAACCTTCACTTGCATATCCTCGTACATCATCTGCAATAATTAAAGTTTCAGTGTCCAAAAAGTGGCAGATGAATTGCTGATAATTGATATGCATAAAAAAAATGGCAACTAGTCAGCTAAAAAACTTGAGAATTCATGTGATTAGCAATGTTCATTGTGACATCCCGCAATATTATCCGCGACAGAGATGGCAGAAGGAATCAAAGTGCAATTCTAACGGTATATTAACTTGTGATTTCGTAAAAATTGAAGTGAGTATATAAAGTATTTTTCATTTTTTGAGGGACTAAGACCACTACCTGCCCCCTTCCTTCACCCCTGATTATCAAGTTAAATTAACAGATTACTTTTGAGGGATCGTTATGTTGATAATGAGCATTGTTTTTTAGGGGAGTTACATCATATGTTTGTACGATCTAATCCGACGAGACGTTTAACTTGTATAATTTTTTTGGCTTAGAAATAAAATCTCAACCTAAGATAATACCGAACATTTTGAAGGGTTTGTCGAATTTGACACTTTGAAGATTTCTCTCAAAAGAGTTGAAAATCCATCAACACAGATCATTGATGAATGTTTTACTCATATAATTTTTTAATCTATACTATAAATAAATTGACTGATTGAGTTGATGTCTTAAGTCAACTCAACACCAACTCGATCATGAAATTATTAAAATATCTTTACTTTAAAAGGTAATTAATATTATTATAAAGATATTTTTTTTATTTCATCTTTTCAAATAAAAAAAAACCGAAAAATATTATATAAGAATCAAACATATGACTAACAAATTCAAATAAAAATCTCTTACCATCATTGTCATTTGTTAAAATAATTTTATAAATATATATTTTTAATATAAAATATTTTCGTTCACCCTTATCATGGGTGTGATCAAATCTAGTATATATAATATTCGTCTACATATCAAATATACTAGATTATAGCACACTCACAATATGAGTGAAAATTTCATGTAACAAATTTATAATAAAAATTATTATAAAACCAAATCATGTATATGTATTATTCTATATTTTATATAGTTGAAATGGTAAAATTAAGTGTTGAACACCTTTATAGCCCAACAACAACTCAAAACACCGAAAGAAGAAATCAAATGTAAAACTCAACACTTAATTTATTTTGGTGTAATTAAAAAGCTAGCATACAACTTTTTTATATAGGCAAAGGACCACCTAACCTTTGTTTTTCTTAACGATGTGGGATCTTATGCTAACACCTTATTCAACTACAACATAAACTTAACTAAATATTAATGAGTTGGTGTTGATATTTTAACATTATGATGGCGAAAACTAAAGTGTTTTGGTTCAAATCAAACCATGTAGTATTATTCTATATTTTATATGAAATATATAAAGACAAAAATATCTTTAAAATAATATTTTTCACTTTGTAAAAATAATTGGCTTTTAGTATTTTTTATAATCGAGTTAAAACTTGATTGATGAATCAATAATTCGCTTAATATAAATAAATAAAAACATAAAATATTGAAAATAAAATAAAAATAATGTCTAAAAGGTTATATTTTCCATGTGCAAATCAAGGGCGAAGCCAAGAAAAATTTTCAATAGTCGAAATTAAATTCTCTATTTCTTTATAATTTTTAAAGGATTAAATCAAAATTTTATCATTTTTAAGAGGACCAAAGTACAATTTTATCTTTACTAATTTAAATTTTTTAAAATTTTAAATAGCTAAAATGGAAAAATTCTCCTTTTACGAGGAACTCGGGATCTCTATCAACCCTTTGTATTTGCCCCTGATACAAATGCAATTTTTAAAAAGATAAAAATAAAAATAAAAATAAAAATAAAATTTCTCTATTTGAAGATAATAGATTAAAAATCATCCGCTAGGTCAAGTTTTAACCATATATATCATTCTATATCTATTATATAATAGATATGTAAATATATAACTTAATTTAGAAAAAAAAAAAGTAAATAATATAATAAACATATTTCTGCATTTTTAAACTTATTATATAATATTTTTTTTAAAATAACAGCACTTTTATATTTAAAATATATATCTTTTAAAAAAATAAAAAATTTACAAGTAAAATTGAAATGTTGACTAGCATATACAGTGAAAATATATAAAAATAAATAAAACATCTGATATATTTATAATTCTATTTAACGAATTAAAAAATATATTGTCAATATTTCAAATAGTTTTTTTCTAAAAAAACTAGATTTTTTTAACATCGGAATACTCAATTAGAGATTTCACATGTTTTTTTCAACTATGATATACCCAAGGCAAGTGGATATATATTTTGCTGATCCTAAATTTCAATTTTTTCTCTTTGCATATTTTAGAAGTTTGACAATTCAAAGCATGCCTTTTGCCTATAAAGTATTTTATGAAATAGAGATATTATATCTTTTTAATAATTTAATATTATATTAACAATTTTATTTTAAATTTTAAAATTTTTATTTAAATTTAATTTTTTTAAATAAAAATATTAATATAATATTAAATTATTAAAAAATAAATACAAATGATATAATTTTTCAATTTCATACCATCTTTTTCCACATAAATATAAGGCTTATACATGTCAGCCTTATAGGTTACATTTAGATATCTTATTATATTTCTTTTTTGGTACGATAGATGCACGTGAGTGAATGAAAACAATATGTACATAAAATTACTTTCAAAACTGTAACACCCTTATATCCGGTTCATATGTATAAATCCGATATAGAAGTATTTCATTAATTTTTAGTACAGAAAACTCGGGTCATGTAAAACTTCTTTTTTTTTATCAAACGATGCATTTTAGGCTTTTTGATTCAAAATATCGTAAATTAATCATATATAATTAAAATCGAGACTTAAAATTGATTTAAAAGAAATAAAATATGATTTTTAGTACAAAACACAATTTCAACCAAAATTCATCATTTCATTTCATCACACAAAACATTTCTAAACAACATCTTTGTCTTCTTCTAATAAGGACACATATAAGTTCCATAGTACATGTCATTTTACATCAAAAGTAATATACTTAAATTTGAGCTTCAAGTGATGTGATGTGATGAGAGGTCCCGATTTAGCTTCTAGTATTCCTTGTACCTACGCGTTAAGCCGATGAAAGCTTAGTAAGTACTACAAAAGCAAAGTATAAACTTTTAAAATTTCTCATGTAATTTACTCTTTCGCCTTACCAGTATATAGCTTGTATCTTACCACATTGACATTCATTTCACTTTGGTCCACATTTTTTTTCCCCACAATTTAGCCCAATGTAGACTTCTATAGAACCCATCGAATAAACGGAACAGAAAGTACCGAAGTACTTAATAGTAAGCACACAAGTGCTGGGAAAACAATAAGCACACACAGTGCAATCCAGTAGGCACATACAGTGCAATCCAGTAGGCACACACAGTGCAATCAGTAGGAGCACATAGCGCAAATCAGTAAGCACACGAAGTGCGAAACAGTAAGCACACAAAGTGCGAAACAGTAAGCACGTTAGCGTTCCTTAATGGCATGCCACTAATACCACAATGGTTCTAATTTGTCTACTTGGGCACAATCTCAATTAGCATCATTTCTCATAAATGAAATATCTCACATAAATACATCATCAAATACTTCACATTTATATTTTCAAAGTTATTCACTTGCATCACAGTCACTAAATTATTTATATCGTGAGCTACAGAATTCAGAATTATAATCTGCTTAATGTTTCTGAAACTAGTCTAAATCATATTTTTACCATAAAATTTTCAGAATTTTTAATTTAGCCAATTTGTACAGTAAATTCTTTCAATTTACCCTTTCGTTGCTGCCTAACAGTTTCGACATTTCTTCACTAAAAATTATATATCTTTTAGTACAGAGATCAAATGATGTTCCCGTCTATTTATATTGAAAATAGACTCATTAAAAAATTAACCATATAAATTTCAGTCTCTAATAATTTTTCTATATTTTTCTATGGTTTTTCAAAGCCAGAACAGGGGAACTCGTACCTACCCTGATCTTGTTATACAAAAACTAGTATATCTCGAAATATACAATTCCTTTTCTTTCACTGTTTCTTTCATATGAAACTACACTCAATAAGCTTTAATTACAAATATAATTCGACCCTTAACTCATTATATACAATTTTTGGTGAATTTTCGAAGTTAATCCTCTGTTCTGTCCAAACTGTTTTACTAAATCACACATTAATTCCTTCATTTTATCATTGTAAACATTCAAATTATGTACCTATCTAACAGTTTCTATGCTAATAATTCATATACCATTAGAGAAATTAAACTATAATTCAAAACTCTTGTAGTACTTACAACAAAAAGGCTGATTTCATTCTCTTTTCACTCTTTGCTCTTCTCTTTTCCTTTCTCTTCAATTTGATCCTTGCCTCTCTTCTCTTTATCTTCAATTTCACATAAACACATATAAACTATAAGCTATAATTCAATAATTTTCATGCTAAATAACAGTAAAATACATGTATATCATGAGAATTTAACCATTTCTTACCTTAACCCTTGAATTCAAATTTTCTCGATTTAGTCTTTTATCTCTCTAACACCCCAAAAGTAACTTTATATGAGATTTGAGGTGTCTACTAACTCTATTTTATGACTTTCTTTCAGAAATTTGAAAGAAAATGGAAGGTTTTGGAGTTTGGAAAGCTTAAAAATGATGGAATGACCTATTTGGAATAAAAGCAAAAGTTGGAAATGGAAGAAAAGGGCATGGACGACTAACTTATGAAAAATATGATATTTTCATCTTTTCAACCATTTTTTCTTCTCTCAAATTTTCTAGAATTTTCACTTAAAATATATCACTTAAGAAAAATGGTAAAATTCCACTTTTAGTCCTTGAGCATTCCAACGTTACACTTTGGCCCAAAACTTTGCCTCCAAAAATATCTTCCACCAAATTACTCTTTTGCCCCTCCTCAATCAATCTAATTCCCATGATGACTCAAAATTCAATTTGGATAATTCGCTATTTAGTCCCCCATATTTTTTCTCCTTTACTATTTAATCCTTAAATTTTTCTAACCTTCCTTACTTCAACTAAACATTTCTAATTCTCTATTCTATTTCATCACTATTCCAAATCCGGTTCAAACACACGGATATTACAAAAACGACAAGCAGCTTATCTACAATTTATTGTATAGTTGAAATGACTTGTTTATAGCTACATATAATATGATTAATACTAAACCTATTCCTTAATTTGAGTGTTTCACTATACCACAATTACTGTGCACTAAAATGACAAATAATTTATAGGTGTCACACTAGTATTAGTTAAAAATTATATTAATTTTGAATATCCTTTAATTTACTTATTGTACATAAATATATGTATTAGTTACAAACTTTAATTCTATAATTTAGTGTGAGTATTTTTTTTTTAATATACTGATGTGATTATATAGTAGTATCTGTTCATATTTTCTTAACCCTTTAACAACGCGCACACACAAGCGCTCGAACCCGAGACCCTTAGAATGTACAACATCCTCTTTTCCATTAGAGTCACTTGTTGAGTTATAGTGTGAGTACACTATTATTTCAAAATATTTTGTATATGAGTTAATAATAAATTGATTTTATTTAATAATTTTTAGTTACTCGCATATGAGTAGAAGAAATTTTTCAGACATATTTTGAAGATGTTTTATTTTTTATTAAAATTTTGCTCAATTGATAATTTTTAGTCACTCACATAAATTGTTTTGAATGAAAGGAAAAAAAATTTCAAACATATTTTGAAAATGTTGTATTTTTTATTAAAATTTTGCTCAAAATTTTAATTTTAAGTTTATACAAATTATTTTAATGCTTATATAATAATTAAGACACTATAACTAAACGGAGGCCTGAGTGTATTAATCAAAATAAGTAAATATAGAGAAAATCAAATTAATTACTAGTATAATTTGGTAAAAAATTATGTTTGGAAACGTTAATAGAAGTGTTTGGAATGTAATAATTACCTTAATCTTGTCAAAGTGAGGGCTAGTAGGATGGTGGTAACTAGAATGGAAATAGACATGAGGGCTCCTTTCCATTATCTTGTGTTCCCTGCAAAATGGTAACCAATGCCTTGCAAACTTAGCAGCCTCCATGAGCACAATCAGAGTCAAAATCGACCCTCCATCATCCGAAACATAGATCGAAATCTTTTCTGTCGGATAATCATAAGCCATCAATGACAATGCAGTGTTCACTACATTCATTGACAACTCCATGTAAAGATCGACCATGCATATGAATATGTCTAGTCCTACAAAATCTTCATCTTTGATGATTCGTTTTAGGTTTTGAGGGAACTCTTTACGACAGATGGGTGACATTCGAAAAGCTTGCGCCGAAGCTCACATGAAAGCAAGAACAAGATCAGAGATAAACAAAGAAAGGGTGATGGAGAGATAAACAATGAAAGCTAGTGCTAGGGTGGAGAAATAGGTTTTGGACATGGTGGTAGAGTAGAGCCAGAATGGCAGAGAAGTAAACCACCGTGAAGAGGTGGTTGAAGGTCGTCTGTCGCAATGGTTCAGACATGTGAAGCGGGGGAGGAGTGTAACACCCCTATACCCGGTTCACACGTATAAACCCGGTATAGAAGTATTACATATAGTATCGAAGATTTTAACACGAGTATAATAAAAAAAAATTCAAACGATGTGTTTTAAGTTATTTTATTCAAAATACATCATTTTAATTCATCAACTCGTAGTAATCCAAAACAATATTTATAACCACCCATTGGAGACACATAATAGTACATTTGTACATGTCATTTTTACTAAAAATAATGTACCTAAACTGAAGTCTTCCAATAGTGATGTGATGTGATGAGAGGTCCCTTAGCTTGACTTCAACTTCTCGTAGCTTTTGTACCTACGCATTAAAATAAACGCGTTAAATCAGTGAAAGCTTAGTAAGCACTACAAAAGTAATGAATGATCATTTAAGTACTCATGCATATAAACTTCTTGCCTTACTTACATGCAACCTGTAACTTACCACAATGGCACAATTTACACTTTTATCCACTTTCTGTAGCTTAGCCCATAGTAGACTATCATAGAACCGTTAGGATATACGAAACAAACAGAGAGTACCAAACTACTAACAGAGAGCACATAAGTGCTGGGCAACAGAGAGCACACACAGTGCTAAACAGAGAGTACACAAAGTGCTAATCAGAGAGCACACAAAGTGCTAATCAGAGAGCACACACAGTGCTAATAACAGAGAGCACGAGACGTGCTAAATAGAGAGAGCGCTAGTGTTCCTTAATGGCATGCCACTAATATCACAATGGCTCTAATTTGTCTACTTGGGCACAATCTCAATTAGCATCATTTCTCATAAGTGATATATCTCACATAAATGCATCATCAAATACTTCTCATTTATATTTTCAAAGTTGTTCACTTGCATCACAGTCACTAAATTATTTATATCTTGAGCTACATAATTCAAAATTATAATCCGCTTGATGTTTCTGAAACTAGACTCAATCATATTTTTACCATAAAATTTCCAGAATTTTTAATTTATCCAATTTGTACAGTAAATTCTTTCAATTTACCCCTTCGCTGCTGCCTGACAGCTTCAACCTTTCTTCACTAAAAATTATCTATCTTTTAGTACAGAGATCAAATGATGTTACTGTTTGTTTCTACTGAAAATAGACTCATTAAGGATTCAGACATATAAATTTCAGTCTCTAATAATTTTTCTATGATTTTTCAAAGTCAGAACAGGGGAACTCGAACCTACTCTGACCTTGTTATACAAAAACTAGTATATCTCGAAATATACAATTTCTTTTCTTTCACTGTTTCTTCCATATGAAACTACACTCAATAAGATTTAATTAAATATATAATTTGACCCTTAACTCATTATATACAATTTTTTGTAAATTTTTGAATTTAATCCTCTATTCTGTCCAAACTGATTTACTAAATCACACATTAATCCCTTCATTTTATCATTGTAAACATTCAAATTATGTACCTATATAACAATTTTTATGCTAATAATTCACATACCATGAGATAAATTAAACTATAATTCAAAACTCTTGTAGTACTTACAACAAAAAGGCTGATTTCCTTCTCTTTTCACTCTTTTCTATTCTCTTTTCTCTTCTCTTCAATTTGATCATTGCCTCTCTTCTCTTTCTCTTCAATTTCACATAAACACATATAAGCTATAAGCTATAATTCAATAATTTTCATGCTAAATAACAGTAAAATACATGTATGTCATGAAAATTTAACCATTTCTTACCTTAACTTTTGAATTCAAATTTTCTCAATTTAGTCTTTTATCTCTCTAACACTCCAAAAGTAACTCTATATGAGATTTGAGGTGTCTACTAGCTCTCTTTTATGACTTTATTTCAGAAATTATAAAGAAAATGGAAGGTTTTGGAGTTTGGAAAGCTTAAAAATGATGGAAGGACCTATTTGGAATAAAAGCAAAAGTTGGAAATGGAAGAAAAGGGCATGGACGGCTAACATAATGAAAAAGATGATATTTTCATGTTTTTAATCACTTTTTCTTCTCTCAAATTCTCTAGAATTTTCACTTAAAATATCTCACTTAATAAAAATGATAAAATTGCACTTTTAGTCCCTAGACCTTCCAACTTTACACCTTGGCCCAAAACTTTGCCTCCAAAAATATCTTCCACCAAATTACTCTTTTGCCCTCCTCAATCAATCTAATTCTCATGATGACTTAAAATTTAATTTGAATAATTCGCTATTTAGTCCCTCATATTTTCTCTCCTTTACTATTTAATCCTTAGAATTTTCTAACTTTCCTTACTTCAACTAAACATTTCTAATTCTCAATTCTATTTTATCACTCAAATCCGGTTCAAGAACGCGGATGTTACAAGGAGCATCGGTAATGACCCTGCTCTTAAACCTCGGCCTTCCATACTTCTTAGGTAGTTAATCTGGGAGTTTGTAATACGATGAATACAAGTTACGACATATGTACATGTAATGGATAAATAGGCCAAAGGGCGGCAGAGACGTGCCATAACAGTTCAGGCAAGTTACATGAAATATGGCAATATATACGGAAATTATAATTGAGATTTGGATCCAAGTGGTTATATTATATATAAACATCTGTACTAAACAACTTAATTTTTTAAACTACATTACCTCAACTATTTTTTGAAAGGAGGACATTAAAGGATTATACTATATGAATTATATTCCTCTTAAGTGGATGTTGACTTTCTCAAAAGAAGTCTACGAAGTGTGTCATTTTTCTGGAGCTGACTATCCTCAACAGATTGATATTGTCTCTAGTTAGAGTTTTCTCCTAAGTTTGTGAAGAGCTCATGTGCCTAAAGCAGTAGATTCAATAGAGTTAAAATGTTTAAACGGAGACGAACTATACATAGTGTACTATCACTTGCCAAGGAAATGTGAGCAATTACGATTGGTAGGATTCGAGACCGTGCCCTACAGCATACAGGGTCCTTGTGGGCAACTATGCCACCACTTGGTGGATGGCGGTTCATATGGAGTGAGGTGCAGAGATGTAACATCCCCCACTTTAAAAATATATATTTATGGTAGAAGAATTTGAATCAAGAATTTATAAATAAACAGTAGTATAAGAAGTAATGATCGTTTTTAGAGGAAACTATTACACATGGAAAAATAGAGAATTATTATTAGGAGCATGTGGTTAGTTAAAAAATTCGTTATTGAGTTCAAGGACTAAATTGAATAAGTTGGAAAAGTATAGGACTAAAGTGCAAATATTCTATTTTTATTTTGATGGAAGGACCTAATGGCAATTTTACCATTACTTTTAAAAAATCCAATAATTTTTATTATTATCATTATTATCAAAAGATATATTAATTAATAATATTATAATAAATAATAATATTTTATATTAATAATATAAAATATAAGAAAAGAAAGACAGAGAACATTGTTCTCAATTCTCATCTTTTCTTTTGCTTTGTTCCATGTTCTCTGTTTCTCTCACGAAAATGGAGAAAAAAATTTCTTTCATAATTTTCTTTCAAAATTCAAGCGTAAGCTATGGTTTTCTTCAAATTTTTCATAGATTTTAAATATTTAAAGCTTGTTCTACATATATATACTAATAATTTTTTATTTCATCAAGTATTTTGAAAGTTGCCATTAAAGAACATTGATGAAAGGTTAGGAAATTTAAGTGAAATAGGTATATTTTCTTGATAGAGAATGATTAGAAGATGAATTCTAGCTTATTAAAAGTGTGAAAAAGAAATGAAATTGGTTGGGAAGTTTATTTGATTTATCTGGCTATGTTGAAGGGGTAGTAGAGAAAATTGATTATTTTGAGTAATATTAGTTCTAAATGATAGCTTATAAATTAGTGAGTATTCCGGTGAAGACGGAATTGAAAACGGATAATCAAGTTGAAAGATATGAGAATTTCAAATTTGGAAGCTTACTATATTAACTTGATTAATCATGCATATTTACGTTGTTTTTATTAGTTTTAGTATTAAAATGGGTAAATGATATTATTTCGTATTGAATTGCTCATATTGTAGCTAAAAACGAAGCCAGCACCTTAAAGGAGAAAGACGAAGAGAAAAAGTAAAGCGATTAAAATTTGATTTGTGCATTAAGTTAGACTAGATCAGATATAGTTGGCATGTCATAGAGTCTTTATATTAGAGAATTTAGGTCTCCTGAATTCCCAGAGGGTCAAGGGAGAAAAGGCCAAATTGGTCAGTTTTTATTATTGTTAGCTCCAATTCCCAGAGGGTCATGGGCAATCCTAATTCCCTGAGGGTCGTGGACTACTCTGATAGCCATCGTTGTCGAACAACTCGGGGTGGTGGATTCGTGTATCTGGTTATGGGTCTAAATTTTTGGTACGGGGTTTAGATTGAAAGAAAAGCAAAAACAAAAGTTGAATATATTTGAATTTTCTTATTGTGTGAATTAAATTGATTATATGATTTTAAATTTGAATAAAAAGCTTATTGTTATTTATTTACTTTTATTAACTAATCTATATTTAATATTTATGTAATGATTTATATGATATTAGCACCACTGAGCATAAAAATTTGCTCAGTGTACGGTTTGTTTATTTTTCCGTGCGCAAGTAGTTAGATTCAATAGATCGTACAAACAACATCCGAAGAACTGGAATTCAGCTCAAACAAAGTTGGTGAAAAGTTTACTTTTTGGTTAATATTTATGGCATGTACATAGGCTTATATAGATATAATATTATCTCATAAATTAAATTTAAATATGCTTATTATGTCTCTTTTGCTAGTACTTTATAATCAATATTTTGATGAAATGGTTAAAAGTAAATATTAAGTTTATTGAAATGCTTTGAGAAATTGTAGTGTTGGGAATTGATTTGGGAGATTATTTGAATGCGAATATATTGTGAAATACAAAATTTTACAGGGGGATTTTACGTAAATAAGTAGAAATGCTGTTGAAATTTTTATAAAATATTTTTTTACTACGCTTTAAAAAAAAAGAAAAAAATAGAAAAATAAGTTGCTTCGACAATAATATGTTACATTTTATATTCGAATCTAACAACTGAGTCGAGTATAAGGTGCCACAAGAGAGTTGCTTTAAAAGAATAGATGGGTAAGAAGCATAGTCGTCTAGGATAGAAGAAGCTCCTCTTGAAGCTAAGGATGGATATTTATAGGTGAGGTTGATCATCCCTAGTCATCAAGCCTTGACACGTGGTTAGTGTTAGCCTTATCGCAGTTGGCCACTTAGGGAGCGTGATAACCCTCTAGATAGGCGATGATGAAGTTGACATAAATTAAGCGAGACCTCATGTATGATCATGTATAGAAAGATTCAACATTTGTCCCTGACGAGATAGATCAGAGATGCTCCACGTGCCATGCAATTATGTGTAGGCGAGGTCCATAGTTGGGAAAGTGTAGCCTACAAGTGAAGTCATAATCAACAAGGTTGTTACCGGCTGAGGTGATGGTCCAAAAGAACATGATAAAAGAAGCAAGGCAATGTTCATCAATAAGAATACAAAGCAAAAAAAAGAAAAACAATTGGGAGTAACCCCGAACATAACCAACAAAATAAATATCAACATACCAAAAAAACAAAAAAGACAGAGATCATAGTTTCCAATATTTCACTAGAAAAGGCCTTATTTTTAGTATTAAAAACACTCATTAATACTTCACAAACAAAGTGAAGAGGCATAATAGAGAGCCACCGACACAAATGTTGAGATAATAGTAATTTGGGTTGGCATTTTCCCTGAATCATTCCTTAAGCCAATGGCTCCATAAACTGGTAGGCAATTCAAGACGATGGAACCAGTTAAAATCATCTGCAAACAGAGGCCTTCCGTATTTTCTCCACTAAAAAATTGTGTCAATACCAATAGGAATGACAAGAAGTTGATTATTGCTACCACTGTTAATGGCAAAAACAATGGGGATGGGACCCCAAACTCAAAAATGCCTTGGTCATATGTCTTGCTTTGTTCATCATCAACCACCTTGCTTGTTAGGCTAAAACCATGTGTGGAAATCCCTACTAACATCTACAAGTACTCAATTGAACCAAATAAGTTACATGACAGTCCTCTTATCATCCACATCCTTTGTGCATTCCACCACTTCCGGACAGTGCCTCCATCAAGGACAAAATCTAAGAAATCTTGCCCGTATGCGCCAAGGAAAAGAAAAACGTACAGGAAAAACCATGGTTCCGCTATCTGCAAGACATAAATTTTCATTTTCTTTTCGAAAAATAATAAAAACTTTAGTACATATAACACAACTCATCGATGTTCTTACCTTTGGGAAGATGCTGACTTGATTAAGGAGTGCTAGCTGAGGGAGGAAAGAATAAAAGGTGATTGGAATGCACCAAATGGGCCATAATGCATAGTGAGAATAAGCTAGGCTCATTAAAACACCCATAGATTGAGAACCAAAGATGAGAGTGCTATATTTGGAGAAAGCTACTTCAAACAAGCCAATGCACCATCTTTTTCATTGACTAAGTACATCAAAAAGGCTGATTGGGACATCCCCTAAAAATGCAGCCCTCTCAGGGTTGCAAAATAAGCTCTTCCATCCTTCACACTGAAGCCGATACCCTGTGTAAAAGTCCTCAACCAATGATCCATATTAGAGTATGAGAGTGTATTGTTAATAATAACAGAGGTAACAAATTCTAGTAGTTAGTTGTGAGTAGGTAGAGCTGATTTCTAGAAGTTGTTAAAGATTAGTTACTGACTAAAGTGTGTATAAATATGAAGGTGCACTGTACAAGAAGGTTAAGCATAGAATTTTCAATTGCTAAGTATTGATATACTGAAACAATACAGACTTCTCTTGTCAAACCAAGCTCTTGGAGCCTGTCTAAGACCATATAGTGTTTTCTTCAACTTACACACCAAAGGTTGTTTCAAGAAGCAGCAGGTTGTTTCAAGATCAATTGCTGAAGCTGAGTATCGTGGTCTTGCAGCTGCAACTACGGATGTTACTTGGTTGGCTTTGCTTTTGAGTGAGTTGCAAGTCAGGTCTGTTGATGCACCAGTAATTTGGTGTGATAACACTAGTGCAGTTGCAGCTGCTGCTATTCCAGTTTTGCATTCGAAGTTTAAGCATGTTGAACTTGATTTGTTTTTTGTTCGGGAGAAGGTTGCTAATGGATGTCTAGTGGTTGGTGAGGTTCCGTCGTGTGATCAGGTTGCTGATATATTTACCTAGCCTTTGTCGTATCCACAGTTTAGTCGACTTAGACACTTGCTGAAGATTTCTCAAATAGAGTAGCTGAGTGAATATTAGAGTCTGAGAGTGTATTGTTAATAATAACAGAGGTAACAATTCTAGTAGTTAGTTGTGAGTAGGTAGAGCTGATTTCTGTAAGTTGTTAAAGATTAGTTACCGACTAAAGTGTGTATAAATATGAAGGTGCACTGTACAAGAAGGTTAAGCATAGAATTTTCAATTACTAAGTATTGATATACTGAAACAATACAGACTTCTCTTTTCTATTTCTTGTAGTGTATTCCTTGTGTTTGCTGTATGTTTGCACATTCTTTGAATCCATATCTAAACCCTCTCTGCAAACATGTTAATAAACTCTTCAAATACTTAAATATTAAGCTCTTTAAAGACAGAACTGTGGAGAGTGACTTATGAGCTTACCTGAGAGCCCCATTCGGTTTGGTTCTCATAGTTGCAGCCTGCAACTCGGTGTGCTAGTGCCAAAATTTCTTGAGACATAATCGGCTTTCTAACCACATGGTCCGGACTGAGTTCTGGGATCTCAGGTGGCACTGAAGTTGATGGACCTCCAAATAAAGCTCGTCTACGAAAAAAGCAACCAGATCCAACATAGTTTGGTCCCTTTAGCCCATCAAAACCCATAGCATTGATTTTGAAGAGACGTTTATACTCGGAAGCATAAATGTCATCTCTGCTAAGGCCATGAAATCGTTGGGGGAATTGAATGAATGCTGAGCTTGATTTAATGCAGGGTCTGAGAAATAACACAGCATACGAAGAGGTGTTTGGGGGTCATTTGAATCCATGTCGCAATCTTGAGTTAAGATTATTGGTGCATTCGTCATACCAGCCGATACACGTAACTTCAACGTCGGAAAGGTTGGAGGGAAAAAACAATTAGAAAAGCAGAATGAAAGGTTATTAATTTGATGATTGGCAGAAAAATAAGATCAATAGATTCATACCAGAACATTAAGAGCGCCAGCTTTAAAGTGGTGGGGTGAAGTCTTACTTTTCTCTCGAGAGACATAAATGAGATTTGGCATTAATTGGCCTGAAATATCTGTCTTTGCTCTTATCTAAGATAGCCTGAATGTCTGTGGGGTGATCCATACGACTAAAACTTTTGGTCCATTTATTAAAAGCTTGATGTTGTTCATCATCACTTACGTATTCCTCACTAACCTCACCTTTATCTACCACATTCTCTACCTTCTTTCTCATATCCTCATACATCATCTGCAATAATTAAGATTTTAATGACGGATGATATCACCTTTATTACTTCAACACCATACATTTTATGGTAAAATACTTCAGAATAACTAGTTCCTACTTCACAACAGACCTTAGCATATCTTTAATTAATATTTTAAAAATAAAAATAAATAAATGAAACACACAAAAACTTTTTTAAAATCTTAATTGTGAAATTAAAAGATTGCATTCAATTTATTAAATAATAATCCTAAAAATTATTTATATATATATTCACGTCGTAACCCAAGCTGCACTATATAACTATTTCGTCCTTGAAGAAATAAATTAAGACGTAAAATAGTAAAGTAAGTTGAAAGGTACATATTACAAACCTTTAGATATCGTATTATACTTTGCACACGATACATGCAAATACTGTGCACTAAAATCACAAAATTTGATGGGTATCTTACTCATATTCACTATCTGTTTCTATTAAAATTATATTTATTTTAAATATTAGACATAACATTAAATTTAATTTTCAGTGTTTACATTTGTTGTTAAGCTAATTTCTCTCTTTTTTTTTTAATTAAATTCGACTTTCAATCTTTTAAAAAGAATCAAATTTGATCATTAATTTTTCAAAACGAGTCAAATTATTATTATTTTAATAGAAATACAAACTAAAATGTTAATTTTTTAAACATTATAACATGCATGACAATTACATGTATTTCATGCTAATTTTTTATGAACTTGTTTATAATTTTTTTGCATTTTATTTTTTAATTATTTTTATAATTTTAAATTATTTGTTGATGTGACATAAGATTAATAGTATCATGTCAGCAATAAATACGTGCGAACTACTAAATAGGTTGTCATGTCAACATCACTATAAAAAAAAAAATCAATGTGTTTGTTAGAATTTTCATTAAAAAAAAAAAAACATTTTTGATTTTTTTTTTTTTTGAAAAATTAATAGTCAAATTTAACTTTAAAGAAGGGTTAAATTGACAAAAAAAAAATGTAAATGTAATGGCTAAATTTGATATTACGTCTACATGTTATTTAAGATAGATTAATTTCTACAGACATGAATGATACATGTGTTTAGTAAAAACATTATTTCTTTGAAGATGAAAAAATTATTTTAATGCACAATTAAGCCGGTGTAATTAATCGATGTTAGAGAGAAGTAAATAAACAGGAAATTAAATTAATTACTAGTATAATTTGGTATAAAAATATGTTCGGAAAACTTAGTTAAAGTGTATGGAGTGTATTAATTACCTTGATCTTCTCAAACTGAGGGATAGAAGGATGATGGGAGTTAGATTCACAATAAACGTGAGGGCTCCTTTCCATTATCTTGTGTTCCCCGCAAAATGGTAACCAATGCCTTGCAAACTTAGCAGCCTCCATGAAAGCAAACAGAGTCAAAACCGACCCTCCATCATCCGAAACATAGACCGAAATCTTTTCTGTCGGATACTCATAAGCCATCAATGACAACGCCGTGTTCGCTACATTCATCGGAGGCTCCTTGTAAGGATCAGCCGTGCATATGAACACGTCTAATCCCACAAAATCTTCGTCTTTGATGATTTGTTTTAGGTTTTGAGGGAACTCTTTACGACGGATAGGCGACATCCGGAAAGCTTGTGCCGAAGCCCACATGAAGGCAAGAACGAGATCAGAGATAAACAAAGAAAGGTTGATGGAGAAAGAGAGGAAGCTGGTGGTGGGGTGGAGGAATAGGTTGTGGACATGGCGGTAGAGTAGAGCCAGAATGGCAGAGAAGTAAACCACCGCGAAGAGGCGGTTGAAGCCCGTCCGCCGCAATGGTTCAGACATGTGAAGCAGGGGAGGAGCATCGGCTGTGAACCCTGCTCTTAAACCCCGGCCTTCCATACTTATTGGGTAGCTAATGTTGAAGTTTGTGATACGATGAAGACAACATATGTACATGTAATGGATATATAGGCACAGTGGGAGGCAGAGAGGTGCCACAAATGTTCAGCCAAGATACATGAAATGACAATATTTCTGGAAATGCTAAATCAGATTTGGATCCAAGTGGGTTGATATTAAACAACAACTAAAATTTTTAATCTGCATTTCGAATCTCTAGATTATATTTATAATAAATATTCTTGGATTTTGAATCTCAATTATTTTGAGATAACTAGTAGTCTATGAATCATTGGCTGGCTGTTGCTTTCTTAATAGTTAGGTATGTGTAGGTATCAAAACAGAAGTGCTCTGGAAAAGACGATCAAAATAAACATCAATTATTTTGAGATTATTTAATTAAATAACAAATCAATTAAAGATAACTTAAAATTAAATAACAAATAAAAATATTAAATAGCAAATCAATTAAAAATAACTTAAAAATTAAATAACAAATAAAAACATTAAATAACAAATCAATTAAAAATTAAATTTACTCAACTAAATAAAAACATTAAATAACAAATCAATTAAAAATTAAATTAAACAAAACAAATAACTTAAAACAATAAATACTAAACAAAATATAATTTTAAATTACCAATAAAATATTTATATTTACCTTTCTTTTAATCAACCTACTAAACAAATAAAATTATAATAACAAATCAATCACAATAAACAATAAAATTAAAATTATTACTACTAACTAACAAATTAAATAATTTTAAAATAAATTTCACAATAAATAAAAAACCAAATTACTACCTTTCTATCCTTCTTAGTTATTTTTTTCGTGTATTTTGTATAATTTTTCAGTGTTCAAGTATTTTTTGTGTGTATTTTATATAATTTTTCTCCGTAATGCCGTCATTTGACAACCCTCCATTAATATAAAAAAAAAATTATTTTTTTAATATATAAATATAAAAAAATTTCATGTCAGAAAATCCTTGAGTACCACCATTTGATAACCCTCCACTAATATAATATTATTTTTTATTTTTTTAATATATAAATATAATAAAAAATATAAAAAATTCGTGTCAAAAAAACTCACTGGTGTCGACATTTGATAACCTTCCACTTAACTAAACATACCATTTTGATAAATAATGAAATTGGGATACTGTTTTGATTAATAATTTTTTTAATACTATTTTAGTAAAAAAACCCTTTGATGGCACATTAATCATTACTCTCCAGTTAACTAGGGTTGGTATCAGTTAGTTTCGGTCTAAGTTTTAAAGATTTTTTAATCATTTATTATAGCTCAATTTAGTTTTATTTTCTATTTTTTCACATTATTTCTTAAACATATTTCAATAAATTAAATTTTATTTTATAAGTTTTTAATACTATTTAATAAATTTTCAAAATATTTTTAAGAAATAATAATTTTTTAAGAACTTTTAAATTATTTTTACTATTTTAAATTAAAATTAATTACATATTAAATAGAGTTGGATTTGAGGTAATTACAGTTTTTAAGTATTTTGATTTGAGTCGAATTTTCATTTAATCGATTTTTTTACTTAACCGCACCGTTAACAAAATATGTAGTAAGATGAATAGCGATTTTCCCTTTTTTTTTTATTAGCGGACATAAATTAATGTTACCATTTTATCCAAGATTTATATAATTCTCAATATATACATTTATTATATAAGATTTTCATTCGCATGGTTAATCTAATTAACGTAATATTCTCGTCCATTCAATTTCCCGACAACATCTTCTTAGAGTTCACCATCATTTCTTCACAGATGGTAGCTTAAACCGTCAATTTCATACAATTTCTAGAAACATTAAGATAACTGACAATTTTCTTTTAAATATTTTGTAACATATTTGTGTATTTTATCGCTTTATAATCCCATAATCATACACGATTGAATTATACCATCTGCTTGCTCCAAAAAAACCAGACTACGATATATTCGTGTTTCTTAAAGAGCAGACCATTCAGCTTTCCTGTTTGTCCCAACCAACATGTAATAACATAGCCGGAATTACCTACTTCTCAAGGGCCTGACCTAAATGGGTCCAAACAGACCAAGCCTGTTCAAGTTTCCCTATTCACTCTATCACAAATCGATTCATTTGTGTCAACTACGAGAAGGTAGGTTTTAGATTCGTGCTCTAACAAACACCATGCAGGACCACCTAACTCAGTGCAGTTGTATAAAAATATTTTTAAATGTATTTTAATTTATTAAGAAATATTTGTTTTGACGTTTTTAGTCGAATTATATTTTTTTTTTAATTTGTTTTTATATAAAAAATAATTTACAAAAAAATTTAAAACAGACAAGTGAAGTCGAGCTCGAGCTTAGCATTTTTAATTCGGATCGCGCTTGGACAAAATTTTAAATTTATTTTCCGGGTCAAATCTAGACCTATAAGACAAAATTTTAAATTTTGCATCAACCCAGTTCGAACCAACTCATGATCGAGTCTAGTTTGGAGTTTATTGAAATTCTTGAATTTCATACTAAAAGATGATGATATTCTGTAATTGATGTCTCGACAATGGCAGGTGAAGGTGCAGCATGCAGTGCGTGGTATCGAATTCGTAGCAGACACCACGTCCAAGATCGCAAGACGACCATCTTCCAGGGTACACCATTTTAAATAACCTCCTAATTCGGTTAAATGTTTGTAATCTGTAACGACCTCCTATTTGATTGTTTTGGCTAAACTTACATCTGGGGTTTTTTTTTTTTTTATATAAATCAAATATGAAAGTCTAAAAGATTGTTATATTAATTAACCTCGAGTCTAACATAGGAAATAGAAATCTTAGAGGGCTGAGAAAGAAGATCAAATCAGTGAAGAACGCCGTGCCACGAAGATAAGATTAAAATCCGCTGGCACAAATTTTAGAGGGCTAAGAAAATAGAAATTTTAGACCGTTGCTGAAGTGTCGTTTACCATACTATTACTTTAATCCAATCTTCTATTCCTTCCCCCACTTCCCCATTCCATGCTGCTTAAAACTTGAATCCCCCCCTTGAATAATCACAAGCCATTGCCAACGGTCTTCTCATCACATGGCGCCGATCAAATTTTTTGAAAACCAAATCCATATTTGTCTCTTTCCCCAAGTACTTCCCCCATCTTCTTCCCACTAGTTTTTGCCAGAGATTCCACGTTTTAAATACCAGTTCAAGCGCCTCTCTGTCTGTGAATTTCTAAAATGGGGAATTGTGCTCTCAAAGGGGCCGTTGAGGAGTGCAGCCATTCCATCAGGGTTTTAACCGATGCCGGCGAAATCATTGATTTCAAGGGCCCCAAACTAGCTCGGGACATCGTAACTGGTTTTCCAGGGTATGGTATTTGCAGAAGAGGCCAAGCTTCAGCTCCATTGGCTGACGATGAATGCTTGGTTGGTGGGGGATTTTACTATCTTCTTCCCCTGGACAAGTTTCAGAAAAAGGGTGACTCTGGGGTGATTCCAAAGGATAAGGAAGAAGGTGTTAAGAAAGATGAAGTGGATGGGGTCGATCAAGTTGAGCCACCGAAGATGTCGTCGGCGGATTTCGTTGAGAATTTGTCGAGTGGATCGTCGTCGGCTCTGGAAGTGCTGTCGTCGGAGAAGAACGGGGTTTGGAAGGTGAAATTGGTGATCAGCAGTCAGCAACTGGGGGATATTTTGTCGCAACAAGTGAACACTGAGGCGTTGATTGAGAAGATGAGGATGGCGGCTAGCTCAGCTGTTGTAACTCCACGGCGGACCAAGCGGTTTTGGGTGGTGGCCTCCTGGAAGAAGCCAGCGGTGTCGACTGTGTTCAAGGTTGCCACTGATAAAACCAAATCACCATAGCTAAATTTTTGAACTAGAAAAAAAATGCTTAGTAGCTTAAGCATCTTCCTGTACATATAATTAATTGAAATTTTAGAAACCCATGTTGGCTTCAATGCTTCAAGCATCAAATTCCGAGAAACAATGATAATTCTGGTTATGGTCTTATTTTCAGTCTCACTCTCCCTTCTTCACTTTATTTTCATGTTTGCCTCTAACTGCTTCATAATCTATGTCAAATTCTTTAAACATAAATTAAAAATAGATTCGTAATAATTTTTTTTAAAAAAGAAATTTCATGCTACGGTTCGACCGATAGGTACGTTAGATTATTATCTAACGACGAGTAGAACATATTTTAGATCTTAAATTAATTTGATCATTAATGTTGAAAAACAAAAAAATATATATTTAAATTTTAATTTGTAAATTCGTAACATTTTAAATTATTTGATAAAAAATAAAAGAGTTTTCGAAATAAATTTTTACATAAATCAGTGAATAAATTATATATTCTTTTAATTAAAACTCGTATTTTATTGCGTAGTAGTAGTTTACCCAAATTTTAAAAAGGGCAAAAAAAAAAACAAAATTAAGGTTCCACCGAGATTTGAACTCGGGTTACTGGATTCAGAGTCCAATGTCCTGACCACTAGACCATGGAACCTTCTGTGATAATGTAGCCAAACATAACCATCTTATGCTGTTACACTTTTAGATCCGACTTGCTCTGTCTTCCTCGATGAATTAGGAGGCAAGTAAATAACAACATTGGACTAAAATATGAAACATGATTTAGAACACATGCAAAAAGAAAAAAAAAAAAAAAAACCAAAACTGATGTGGCAAAGCTGAGAAAGATGGACCTTTGAAAGAAATTTCAAGCAAACTTTGCTTTTGCTAATAAATTAATTGCTAGTCTGTCATGAAGGCTAGTCCTAAAAATATGCACTTTCTATTAACTCCTCATTATCTGTTATCCATTAACAATATGTTGTTCCATATCACCATCAGTGAGCAAAACCGAGCTGTGATGATGCACAAGGTACCACCGTCCATGATGGAACTCGAAGACGTTAGTCATGTTAAATGCGCCATTATCCATGTCAACATAGGTTTTCATAGTAACCCAAGCCATGTCTGTCAATACCCGGGCTCGAACATCTGTAACATGAAAATCAACCCCTTGCTGCAAATTAAATGCTAGGTGCCAACTGAGTATTACCGTATTATATCTGCAATTGGGAAAAGAACAACAGATATCAGCAAAGCAAACCAGTGATATGAAATACCTAAGCCTAAGGAAAATACTAAGATGATATATTTTACTAATATGCAGATTAGCTAATGTCAACCTACTTCCTCAGAAAAAAACACCATGAACGTCATAATTCTAATACGACTAGGCTGAGTGTAAAAGTACCATGGAGGCCCCTATACTAGGAGTTAGATTGCATTTTGCCCCTTTCACTGAAAAAGGAGCAAATTAATCCCTGTAAGTTAAATCAAAGAGGTAATTGGTCTTTTCAATTAAAATTTTCATCTATTTTTACAATTAAAAATTGGTCCATGTACGTCATCATGAGATATACGTGGCACATCTATCTTCAGCATAACATCTCTTCTTCTCAATACTTCCTGCACTTATGGGGTACCTTACCTTTTGTTTGAAGCATGAATTTCTCTCATGCTTATAGCAAAAAACACGAGATATTTTTTTTTGTTGAAGTGCACTGACAAGCTAGGGAAAAAGCATTGTTACTCCAACTGAGGAAATCACCATGAGAAAATATTGTAAAAGAATTCCAATGTTGGAACCAACTAAACAGACTCAAGCCACATACATTGCGGTTGTATAATCAATCAACAATTATCCTCCAAGTTAAATCTCCTTTTTATTTTCATATATTTTGGAATCATCGCAGCATATACTAGGCATCTTAGATAGGAAAACATCAAGAGACCAGATCCACATTTGACTCGCATTTAATTAACTGCTGCATTACATTACATCTATAAATGGGCATATAAGCATGTCAATCTATATGGCCAAAAAAAACTCATGTCTATGTAACTCATAAAGTGGAACAGATCAACATGAAATTGTTCAATCAACAAGATAAAAGAATTAAAATGAGTAATGACACCACAACTTTTACAGGGCTGAGTTCAAAGTATGAACCCAGACCTACCTCAAAACTAGACTATGAATTTTAGAGCAGAAGCTTGATGAAAAATCACAGGAATTACTGAAATTATAACCTTCCATCATCATGAGGACAAAAAGCAGTAAACAACATACCCTGAAAAAAGTTCTCCAGATGCATGAACACACTTTACATAATCTGCATTGAGCCAAAAACGAATCATCCCAGGAAGAGACCTATCTCTGATGATGTTAAAGAATTCAGTATTAACATTCATTACGGCTCTTGTAGCCGCATAGTATGCCTTCCACCCATTAACTGGTGTTATGGTATCTTGCTCCAAGGTAAAATCCTAACAAACAAAAGATTTAATAGAGAAACAACCCAACTTTTAAGAGAAACATGATAATGCACAATGGTAAGAGGAAATAAAATTGCTATCACCAGCTAACGGCCCAAAAGTTCAAAATTATGAGTGATTCATCCTATGAGGTGATAAACAAGCTCACACCACAAAGGAACAAAATAGAAGACACATAAATATTAAAACAAGTACATTTTTTCATTCGAGATAAACAAGTAGTGCCATGATTTTGTGTAGTTAGGTTCTTAATTCTACTCTCTCCAGTAAACTAAGAACTAAAGGTTGATGAAATTGGGTACCTTGTGATAAAGCGCTTTCCAAACATTATCATCATTGGCCGCCTTTCTCATCAGCGAATTCGTCATGGAGAGCCGGCAAAGGCTCGGATAATCCAAGTAACTGAGCGCGTGTGTTGTAATCTCCGGCACTAACTGCTCCATCATCGACGCCCCGTTCTGTCTCTCCGCCACTACATTGGAAACATCCGAGGTCACCATACTTCCCTCAACTGGAGCACCGGCACCGCCGAGAACGAACGCCGCGGAATCGGAATTTCCGTTGCGGGAGAGGGAACAGTTGCAGGAGGACGAGGGTGTGGCTCCTTTGGTTTCGTCTTTGCCGGATGACGTGGAGGGACCAGAGGCGTATGATTTGCGGGGCCTCTTGAAGATTGATCGGACGGCGACGAGGAGGGAAAGGAAGGTGATGATTGTGGCTATGATGAACGGCTGAAGGGAATTGAAGGCTATGGAGAGGCTATAGGCAATCTCCATTTATGACACATTAGAGCTTCGCTGTACATGAAGTAAAACCCTAGAATTCCCACTGATTCCAAAACAAAATTTAATTAAAACACATAAATTCTTAGGTCTTTTTTCTTAATTTGAGGCTTTTGGCAATAATATTTCCTGAAATTTTGAAAAAATATTTTTTAAAATTATTTTAAATTTTGTTGCGGAAGGGAGGACGGAGAGTCGTAACGGAGTTGGGGAGAAATTCAAACCAAAAAAATAGGTCAGCACTGGGGGATAATTTCGTAATTGTAGTTTTTAGAAAATTTTCTTTGGCAACGACGTCATTTAGGATACGTATTTTTTATCTCCACATGAGTTGTGAAATTTTGATTAAGCCTAAATTCACCGAAAACAACTTTAAAAAAATGACTTTTAGAAAATAGATTGATTTTAAAAATAATAATATTTATTTAGTATTTGAATAATTTTGTGTAAAAATATTTTGTAATATTTTTTTAAATTGTTTTAATGAAATAAACATAACATAAATATATTTGTTACAAGATATTATAGTAATATTTTTTTTTGATAATTAAAATTTATTTTATAATAATTAATATCGTATATAAATTTAATTAATAAATATTGTTTAATTTAAATTATATGATTTAAATAAATAGTTAAAATACATATTTTATACTATAAAATATTTATTATATTTTTAATTTTAATATATATTTATAATTAAAATACTAATATAGACATTTTTCAATAATATATTTAGAATATTATTTAAATTTTAAAATTACTATTGTTAAAATTTATTGTTAATTTTAAATTATACCAATTATATTAATAATTTATATATGGTATTAATATTTTTAAATATTTTAAAAATAAAAATAAAAATATTATTAATATAATAATATTATAATTGATTCAAATTAATTTTATATAAAAATAAAATTACTAATAAATAAACTTTTTCTAGAAAAATCTTTACACATAAGTGTATTTATTTGTAGTGACATGTTAGGTAAGTGCATTTTGATATAATGAATAGGATTAAATATCTTGTCATAGGTCGTCATAACTGGCATCGCAACGCAATAACTTTTAAACCTAAGCAAAAGGGGTTTCTCCGAAGCTTTGAGCCCGAAGAATGTAGGTGGAGCTACTATTTTCCTTTCTATAGTTTCCATTTTGGCTTGCTCCGGAGAGTCGTAATAGGGAGAACATTCCTTCTTATGAGTGGGTAACATTGATAGCCTGGTGAGAGTAAATGACAAACGATTTAGTAATTGACAAGGAAGAGAATTCAAGGTTACTTAGGCGCGAGACGTGACGAGGAGCCTCTAGGGATAGCTTTAAGAACTCTTTAGACTTCACTTACTCCTTGGGAGAAAGAAACTCCAATATGAGTTGAAGAAGCAGCAGCAACATAAACTTAAGGATTGTCATTTGGGTGCCAGGGGAGCTTCGATGGGACTTGAGGAGGCCTACAAACTCCACAGACTCCTTAGCGAGAAGATTAACGACTCCCATAGTATATGAGGCAGGTGGGCATTAAAAGTTGGAGAGAGATTAGTAAGGTATGCTATGTGGACTCCTCAAACTCCTCGAGGATGAAAGACTTGAACTTCCTGGGCTTGAAGTTTCAAAGGGGAGAGAAACTACAAGTGGTACAGAAAGCTTGTAGGTTTGAACTTGGATTTAGGAGTTGGACGATTTTGTGGCGTGAAAAGGTCTAACCTTGGGGTTTTTTTAAGTGAGTTGTAGACATCCTAGACTCCTCAAACTCCTCTTAGGATGTGAGGGTCTTATGACTCATGCTTTCAAGGTTAGTTGGGTGTGAGATCTTGGTGCAATGTCCAATGGAGGGTTGTCCCGTAGGTTGCGTGCAACTACAATAGTTTATTGTCTCCTTGAGAATGAGGGATGCCTTGACTCAAGGTTTGAGTTGGAGGAAAAATTGCTAGTGGTGAAGGGAACTTGGCAAGACCTAAATCCAAAATTAGGCATCGAAAAGTTTTAGAACGTGGAAAGACGTAATCATGTGACTTTTGAGTGGCTTATAGACGTAGCAGATTTCTCGAATTTCATGGGCTCTTTCTTTGGACATGCAAGAAAAGAATTGTGGTCAATGTACACTAGAATTTTTACCTCTAGAGCACACTCCAATGCTCAAATCAGGTATGTAACCAAACTTTGAAAATTTTATAAGAATAGAAAGAAACCTTGTAATTGATGGTATGGTTGCAAATGACAATGATATTTGCCTTTTATAGAGCTTTTGGTGACAACTTGAGAAAGCCGACTTCCCATTATAGGCTTAGAAGATACATTCAGAGGTGAAATCAGAAAAAAAAAAAATTAAAGGAAGACGAAATTAAATTGTATATTTTTACAGTAGTATCGTAAAAATATAATTTTACCATTTTAATATCTATATCTTTATAATTTTTAAATGATTAAATCAAATTTTTATCATTTTTAAGGAAGAAAAGTGTAATTTTATATTTACTAATTTAAATTTTTATAAATTTTAAAGGGACTAAATGGAAATTTTCCATAAAAAAATTTTCCTTAAACCTTGAATCAATGTATTTTTACTTGGCATATTCTCGACTTTGTAGACTTCTTCTAATGGGCTTTAAGCCACCTTACAAGATCTTGGTATTTTACTTTTTCAGTCCATCGAAAAGTATAAGTCAATGATGTCATCTACCATGCCTTAGCTTTTTTTTTTTTTATTAATTAGCATTATTTAAGTATCAAAATGGAAATTAAATTAAGAAAAGTATAGCTCAATAGCTGAATTCAGCAAAAAAATACATATAGTGACAGAAGGAGCACTAGTGAGAGGTATGGATGTCTCAAAGCTCAATAGCTGAATTAAGCAAAAGCATATATATATATATATATATGGTGGTGAACGATTTCAAAGCGGATTTTTCATTCATTAGATAGATAATATCATTAATATCTTGTGATCTGTTGTCAAATTTATTTCAATTCAATGAGTATTATTAATATTAGACTTTGAAGAGGATTCGAACCTCCGCGTTTTTTAGCACAAGATTTTGAGTCTCGCATATGTATCATTTCACCACCAAAACATTTTGAAAGTAAATCGTATTCCATAAATATGATATATATCTAGTGTGATGTATAAAATATATGACAAAGTTGATGTGTTGGAGTATTTCTATTGACTAAAGGAGCACTAGTGAGGGGTATGGATGTGCCACGTTAGCCATGAAATTGAAGTTGAAGTTGAACTGTATGTGATTTATGGAGGCCTGCAACATAGTTCAAAACACTAATCGGACTTGGACAATCGACAACGTTTGGTTTGCATTTTTGTTAGAAAAACATAAATCAAAGGCGAAGACTTCAGGAAATATATATGGTTGTTTCGAAAGGAACATAGAAAATGAGTCAGAAAAAGCTATTGCCATCATCATCCATTATAGTCTGCAAATCCAAGCACAATAAGGAAAAAGGAAGAAGAACAAAGCACAAGTGGAATACTGAGCTCACCTAATTAATGGAGTTCTGAAATCACCAATCTCCTCCTCCTCCTCCTCCTCTTTCCAAAAACTAAAGGTCAACTCATGTACCAAAATCCATAATTTCTCTTGTTATTTCAATACATGGTAGGAAATTTCATCCCTTTTATAGATTTTGAACTGCTGTCATCTTTTAAATAATGGGTTTCCTTTTCCTTTTTTTGGGATGCATTGGTTTGATTTGAGACAACTGGAAGCTTGATTCTTGGTTGTTTTAATTGAGTGGAACAGTTGGAACGGGACAATGTCTTATTTTTTCTTCTATTTGTTGTTTTGGGTCCTACATCTTTCTGTCTGTAAAACTAGTTGACTTTCTCGCATGATTTTCTGCATTTTTAGGATCTTGATTTCTTTTGGGCCTAAATGTCTTTAATGGTTCGGGAATTAGCTCGAGTAATTAAGAGAATCAGAATCTAACACCCACTCCTGCAGATCCAGTTTAGTAGATTCAAGGAATTCACTTCATTGCATATCTTTGTCCTGTCACTGTTTTTGGTGGTGACTGTTTCCTTCTTGCTTGGTACGATATAGTAGTAACAGTTCTTTTAAGAGAGTATTCATAGTAAAATATTGAGATATACAGAAATGATGGTTTTAGTTTATTAAGGACTAAACTGTTGGATGGATGTAAATTCTTGTTTCGACGTAGCAGATATCATCAGACAGACTATTTGCATGAATCCCATCCCTGAGAATCTTGTTTTGTTTAGTTATGCATACTTTGATGGGCTGCTTTTGCTCGAAGAAACCTAGACACAAGCCTGGATATGAAGCCTCTATCATTCTTGCTTCCGAGACACCTTGTAAGTTAGACAGTGACGAATGAACCTAATAACTTGTTTTCTATTTACATGTTTCGGTCTTTTTCTTTTCGCAATCCCCACTTAGTTCTGTTGTGCAAACAATGTACTTGTAGAGTACATAACTTTGAAACTTCTTTAGTTTTTAAGATTCATAGATGAAAGGATATTGACCCTACATATGCCACTGCATAAAAGGCTAGATTTCCGAGCATCAATTCGCGCAATATGTAGTATATTTGGTTGCATAAGTGTAGAGCATGTCTTAAAATTTGACAGTTACGGTGAACGAAGTAGAAGCTTTATATGATCTGTTCAAGAAGATAAGCAGCTCCATAATTGACGATGGTCTGATTCACAAGGTACATCTATCTATTCCAGTAAGGTTCATATATTTGATTTCTGTTTGTGGGGTTACCTTAGATTGTTTGAGTCGCAATGTAGCAACCCATGTTCTTTCACCATTTCTTTAAGTTCACTTTCTCTGAAATGTTCTCCAAACAGGAAGAATTTCAGCTTGCACTCTTTAAAAACAGCAATAAGCAGAACCTCTTTGCGGATAGAGTGAGTATCCTGTCATTCGGAACTATTTTGTTTCGACATTTTATATATGTTAATTCTCAATACTTATCTAGTTTATTGCAGATATTTGATTTATTCGATGTTAAACGTAATGGGGTTATTGAATTCGGAGAGTTCGTCCGGTCTTTAAGTGTGTTCCATCCTAATGCTCCCGAAGCAGATAAAATTGCTTGTATGTAATACACATCTGAGATAAAATGTTATAATCTACCATAGCATCAAAAATAATTCTTTCATTTCTGTTTTTCTTACAACTGAAAACTAAAGTTGGTAAATATATCTTCTTACAGTCTTATTTAGATTGTACGACCTACGACATACCGGCTGCATCGAGGTTGAAGAAGTAAGTACTTTATAACTTGATCTTTTCTTCATTGTTTGCTTCAGATAACGTCAATATCAACGAAAAATCACTCTTTTTATTATCTTCCCTGATTGATGTAGTACTATTGTCATCGTGTTTCCATTTTCGAAATCAAACTTCTATAATTTTGTAATTTACTAAATATTCTTGTTGATCATTGCATTCAGATTCTGATTTTTCATCTCATTTTCCTCCTTTATGACCTAAATCGGAAGTTGAAAGAGATGGTAATGGCTCTACTTAGAGAGAACAACATGTCACTTTCCGAAGATGTGCTGGACTTGATTGTGGAAAAGGTGCTGGACATTTTGAACTGATAGATTTGTTCCATTGTATCATTCTGCTTTCTCGACCTTTTATAATGGCCATATATTCCTATTTGTGCAGACAATGATGGAGGCAGATACGAAAAGAGATGGGAAGATCGATGACGAAGAATGGAAGGAATTCGTGAAAAAGAATCCATCAATCATAAAGATCATGACTCTTTCGGATTTGAAGTGAGTTCTATTGTTCTTTCATCTTCACCTCTAGTCTAAGTTCATCCTTTTTCCTTATATACGTGTCACTCGAGTTCGGTCTTCTCTTTTCAATTCCAAACTCAGTCATCCAATGAAATATTTACTTTTGGATATTATGTTTCAGGGAATTAACCCTTGCATTTCCCAGCTTTGTAATGAACTCAGAAGTCAGGGATTAGTAGCAACCGGTGAAGAATCGAGAAAAACTTGAACCGAAGCGATTGATTTCAGTTTTCAAGAACTTGATGCCTTCTGCACCATATATGAACTGTATGTACTGAAAAATTATTCAATTCCTAACAGATAGGAAAACTCGTTCTGGACAACCGGAAAGAATTTATATGGATTCTAAAGAGTTATATGATGTTTTATATGCTCAGTAATCTGTTTTACATTTTGTAAGTCCAACATTAAAGCAGTATATAACATCCTTACAATTAGTGCTAATAACAAATTTCGCAATCAGACTGTACCCTATGCTAGTTTCAATCTTTGTTTGTCGGTAACAAATTCTAGCAGATAAAGATGCTATCCGCTAGCAGAAGAAGATTTTATACGAGGTTGGTCAGGCTTTGACTAAAGACCATTTTTTCCAAGTTCATTGGATAGCACATTTCGGCGTGACGGCTGCTCCACACGTTGTCTGCAAGTATCGCATTCACTGCATCAGTTGGATGAAACTGATCCCACCAGATGTGATCTGAAGCGTTGCGACACGCCATTTGCGGCGACATGCACATCATCCATCCATTATATTTCCCTAACCCACAGCAAGCATTGGCAGTGGACTCGAAACCTGAATCGGAATCCACAAAAACCATTAAAAGGTAATCAAGGATCTCAAACAAAATGCATAGAGAAAAACATGGTTCGGAATTCGGCTGATCATACCATAACTTTTATGGTTGCGAATTATATCCATGGAACCTTGAAACACATCACAGAAAATTATGCCAGCATCAGGAAGCTCATGGAGAAGCTCATCAGTCATGTATCTCATGAAAAAGTTGAACTCCATGATCATATCATTTATCTCTTCGACACACTCCCCATCGTTGCTCTTGTACCGCTGCAAGTAGTACGGAGCACAACCGATTGGTGGTAGCCCCATCACGACGAATCTCCGAACATTTGTGTTGTACAAGTTCTGGTTTACCAATACTTAACAGGTCAGGAGTTACCAATAAATCCAAATTCCGACAAACTCAAATTAAGCATGAAACAAAGAGAAGACAGTGATAGTCACCTTTATTTCCTGCCTCATTGTGGAGGCTAAGAATTGATTGAAGCCCCAAGGTAAGTACAAATTTTGCACATTTGATACATTACGCAAATAGTAGTGTATGTAGTCATTTATCCCAATCGAAATGTAAAGAACTGAACTGGAGATGAGATCAATGGCGACATCCTCACCCAGGCTTAAAACGAACTGCTGATAAGTATCGCTGAACTGCTGAATTTGGTGGGTGAGTGAGATGTGCTGACCCTGTTTAATGAACAAATGCTATGAATATCTAGTAACCTAAAGGAGAAATTGTGATTTATGTTACTTGATCTCAGGGTGCGAGTGCCCCAAACTGGTGTATTCGGACAGCCGCAAATTCCTGGGATCTTTTGTACTCTTTAGCAATATCCATTTGCCCAAAGCAAGGGACAGCCGAGATTCGAATCCCAAACTGCTGGATGCCATCTTTTGAGGGTGACTGTAAACACTAGCAAGAACTTCAATCCAAATTACAAGTTGATAAAATAACTCATATATGTTTATTAATGAGACAGTTGAAATCATATTCCTACCAACTCCGATCCACTTGAGAAAATAATACCAGCGGCGGCAGATGCATAGTTGACTCCATGAAGCATATCCTCCAGCTCTCCAGTTTGTCCAAGATAACTCGGCACAAACGGAAGTCCAAGATGCAATGCTGATTAAAAGGTAACCAAGATCCAAATATGAAAAAGGGAAAAAAGCCCCGGATTTAAAACTAACCCAATGTCACATTCAATACCTAAAACATGAATCAAATCAGGCAAGAAAATGAAGAAAGATAAGATAGTGATTAATTACCAAGATAATCAACAGGGATTCTTCCATTGCAGAAGCGTCCAGTGGGGAGATGGGTGTCGAAATCTCGACCGTAAGGAGGACGATCGGCGCGAGCAAATGTTCCAAGATAGTTGTTGTTGCCACAGTCGACAGTGGAGTCGCCGATAATGAAGAATGCAGGGACCATAGGGGAAGAAACAGTAGGGGATAACAAGGGTGTGGGAGAAGCTGAAGAAGAAGGAGGCCCGGAAGGGTTATCGACAATGAAGATCTGATTTGAGGAAAGATTGTAAAGTTCTTGAGGGAATCGAAGAGCTTTGGAGTGCGAAACAATGGTGGAAATGAGAAAGATGGCAAGAAGATGAGTAGTTAACATTTCTTTTGTGTTTATGTTCCAAGAAGAGAGTCGGTTTGGAATTTGGCGGGCAGGGAAAGTAGTTTAATTTGTGGAAAATGGGGGAGTGTTTGGTTAATTTCTTTTTTATTGCAATATAATTATAGTTTTATTAGATATAATAATTGGTTGTTCACGGTCCAATGTCAGTTCAAATCGCGTTGCTGTTAAAATTTTGTTTTTATTTAATAAATTCACAAAAAATTATAAAAAAAATACTTTAATTTGTTCTTTGAACAAGTAAAATGAAATTATATACCCAAATATTAACATGTTAATCTTGTATATACAAGTATTTAGTTAATTTCATATGTATATAGTTTGTATTAATTAAAAAGAAAAAGAGAATTTTTAAAATTATATATAAATTTTGATTCATATTTGAAGGTTGATTTTATATTATTGTGTATATCAAAATTTGAATTTGATTTAATTTTTCAATAGCACAAATATTATTCTAACATGACATCATTTTACTATTACTTAACTATTTATTTTATATGTATGCAAGTAAATAGATTTATTTTTTATTAGATATTTATAATTAAATTAAAATTAAATTTTTATTTTTATTTTTATTTTTATTTTTATAATTAATAAAAATTAAAATTTTGTGTAATTATATCAAATCAAAATTTAATATCATATATCATATTATAGATTGTCTTCGAATCAAAACTCTCATATCTATAATAATCTATAAAAATTATCTCAATGCATAGGATAGTTTGATTGAAAATTCACGAATAATTTGTAATCAAATAAGCAAAAATATTTTGTGGTAAGATAAAATTAAATGTTTAAAGAATTTTTTAATTTAGAATCAAAATGAAATATTAATATCTTATTATTTTTAATTTAATATCTTATAAAGTTATTTAACAATTACGTGTTAGGTTTCGTCAAATTTATGTATATATTCATGTTTATATTAATTTTTGTATTCAAGGTATCAAGAATTTATATATTATTCTATCATAACACTTCAATTTAAAATTTTGTAATACTTGAACTCAGCGAGTGACTTCAATAAAAATATATATATATATTTATTTTAGGAGATTTAGATTCGAACACCTACGTGTGCACGGTGTGTGTTCGTTGTCAAAAAATTAAAAAATAGTATAAACAGATAATATATTATAATCACACTAATATATTCAAAAAAAAATTATATTACTTACCACTATATCTATAATATATTTGTGTAATTTTTGTTTCATTTAATATTTTAAATATTTTTCATATTATTTTTATATCATTTAATAATTTATTGCGTGCTTGTATTATTATATTTAAGAGTTAGATGAGATTATGAATATTGTATAAAAAATCTTCAAGTTAATTTTCTTGAGAATCAAATTATGATATATCAATATAAATACCTTACTCAAAATATGACTAATTTTCCGAAGCATGGCAAGAGACATTATCTAGTAATTTTAAATTTTATCTAAAAAATGCTTAAATTAATAAATTGCAAGAAAGAAAAAATCGAGAGGTATTGGGGTAAGACTCGAAGTTATTTCCAAAATGTGTTTGGATGCTTAAATTAATGAATGAAAAATCACAGAAGCGATAAAGTGGCAAACCATTTGCATATTATACAGCTTTAAAGAAACTCAGAATACACAACAAATGATGTTTGCATTCTAAAATATGGTCAAAAATATATTGCTTAAAGGAAAATACAATAAGACAGATCCCAATACCATGCCCCACTCTTACTTGGACCAAGCGACCGTATCAATTTCAGCTTGTGCACTCCTATATAATTCCAGTCTCTTTGCAAGAGCGGATCGGCGTTCCATGATTGCTGGATCCTCATTCAGTAATGCCGATAATCGTTTTTGCTACAAAAAAAAAAAAGATATTCCCAGAAATCAGTCACTGATCCTCATCTGTTTCACCAAAATAAGTAACAGATGGTAAGTTGGTTAAGAGAGGACATTGCTCACCTCCAGTTTACCCAATTCCGTGTAGAAAAAGTCGAGCAGGCTTCTTTTGGCTTCACGGACTTGACAATAAACAATGGACTTTGGAATCGAGTGGCGCAAAGTAGCGCAGACCATATTTACGTAAGACAAAACTGTACTTCCTGCTCATACATTGTTAGAAACCCATTATCAGAAATAAAATACATTGAATAATAGTATCCTTCGATTAAGTTTCAAACAATTGAGATCCATCCTCAAACTTTTTGTGTATATGAACCTACCAATTCTCCTCAGGTAGGAGTCATTGTATCGGTCAAATATTGATTGTGTAGCACTGCCACCCTTATCCACGTCTTGAGGAAGCTTTCGGAAGAACTCAACTGTAAGGTAACAACATTCCATATCAACCAGTTGAAGTGTTGCTTTTTTGCTCTGATCCCTCATTCTTTCAAGAGACTCGATCGCAGCATTTCCCACCTCTCCTCTGAGTGCAGGATACTGCTTTAACTCCTGAAAACCAAACCATGTTAACTCTTATAAACCTTGAAGAATACTAAACTCAATGTCAAAAGATAGAATAATAGCAGGCAAAAATTCTTTAATAAATGAACAATATAAGCGAAGACTGGAACATACTGGAGTTTCACTCATAGCCTTGTGAACCAGATCCTTCAGAATGGAATGAATCTGAAAAATGTAACAAATGTAATCAATCCAATTTGAAGCATCACTCTATGACCAACATGATCCCAAGTAAACAACCGAGACCTTAATAGCAATTAAAAATTATCAACATTTTTTAAGTAAGACAACTAAATAGAAGAGGATCCAAGAATCTTGATATTTGAAAGAAAAAAATGTTCTTTAAGAATCACAACTGAACTGATGCTGAAAGAAAAAGAAAACCAGATGATCTTGGCATGCCAAATTGAATATGACAGATATACCATTTTTTCTAAAATTCACTTTCATACCGCATCAACAGCAGCCTCAGCTGGACCTCTGATAGTAACTAGAGTAGATTCAATCAAACGACGATATCCTTGTTCAGGAGCTATTAAATGTGGTTGATAGCCATCAGCTTCAGTAATGAGCTTCCTAATATTCTCCATTGATAGTTGCCTGTCAAATTGCAACCTTTTCAAAGCAGCAGGAAGTTGGTTGTCGAAAACATTGTAAACCTTATCACCACCAGTACGCCTGTGAACAACATCGAAAGTCAAGACTAAATCTCTAAACAAAATTAGCAAATATTGAATGATGTTAAAGACAGGTGTATTAAGGAAGGTAAAAACAAGACATGATACGTACACCCCATCCAAATGTTCTCTGAAATTTTGATCGAAAAGGCGGCAAATCTCCATAATTGTGTACAACTTCCCCTGTATAAGCATCTCAATCATCAGCAATTCCTAAAAAGCTTATAACTAATAATCAACTGCAAGTGGAATAGCCAAAGTATTCCAAAATCCACACGCAAGAGCACACTTACACCCGCATCAGCTGCAATAGGCCTTCCAAGGCGATTCAATTCAGTTTCAAGTTCAGCAATTGTTTTATTAATAAGGGACTGAATGCCAGGGATTCTAGACTTGATAACAGTTTCCAAATGCTGAGACATTAACCAGTATGACAAAGTTAATACAACTTAAGAAAAGATAGCACTAAACCCAGTACCATCTTGTCCTTTACAAGAAAGTATAGCATAAAAAGGAAAAAGAGGAAAAAAGAAAAAAAAACGCCCATTAGATTACCTTTGAAAGCATCTTAGCAAGATGCTCAGAACCCATTCTGTGAGCAAGATGCCTATACTCAGGCGTACTAGAAAAATAATCACGCTCTCTACGTCGAGCAGCAATCATATCAACATTCTTGTTAATATCTGCTTGTGAGCGATTCACAACACCAACCCAAGGGAATTTCAGCCGATAAGATTTGCCTTCCAATATCTAAGTCAAAGGAAACATGAATCAGAACATGATAAAACCTAAGGCATCCAATACTAAAGATTAAAAGTTTTAGCATCCAAATCATGCATAAAACGACTTACATCAACTGCATCAGTGCCCTTATCCATCAGATCAATCTTTGTCAAGACACCAAGAGTCCTCTCCCCTGAAAGATTTATAACAATGCTAGTATTAGAAAACCCAAAACATCCAACCATAATGCTTTGAGCAACCAATAAGTCAAAAGTTTACACATCATAGCAATCCTTTTACGCTAGTAGTACAAATTTGAAAACACGCACGACTTCACAGTTCATTGATATCTCTCAAAAGAAAGTAGAGACGATGATAATCTTGTGGTGCATGGCAAGGAAAAAAGAATGTTGAATGAACTAGTATAGCAAAATAATAACCTGTAGGGTCCACCTCTCTTGAGATTTTAATTGCGTCCGATGTAGCAAGATCTTGATTAGCAGGTGAAATTGCTAAGATAATACAGTTGGGCTGCAGAAAAATTTCAAGATAAATAGCAACAATGTTCAGCTGTCATTCTAGCACAAACCATAAAAAAATGTAAACTGAAAGTTATTGGAAATAGAGGAAGTGGCAATTTACAGCAACAATCTACAATCCACTTTTCCTAGGATTTTCGAAGAAATCACATATAAAATACGCATTATCCTAAAATATTGTTGGCAGAAACATCATTGTAAATCTTATTAAGTAAAATTTACTAGAAGGAGCACACAACAAAGATCCAATGCATTTTACCTTCTCAATGTAAGAGCGAACCATGTTCTCAATATCTTGCACAATGCTATCGGGCTGACCCTCTACATTTAGCAAGATAAGCAATCAATTTCACATAGTTTCATACAACTTAATCAAGAATTTCAATGACTATGTTGCAGCGGAAAAGCTAAAAACATAGGGTTTAAAAGTGATAAAATGGTAAAATAAAATGGTATGGCTATTATATTTGAATTTAAAATAAGAAAGACAATTGCACTTTGAATATTACACTTCTTTTTTAGGTCACCGTGGAAATATATTGCAGTCAATGAATAACAGTAATATAAGGCTTAAAATTTTATAGGTGTAAATTTACTAGGCGTTCATTAACTTACCAACTGCTACCTTCGTAAGACCAGGAAGGTCAATCAGAGTCAAATTGACAACTGCAAAAAAAAAAAGGGGGGGGGGGGGGAGGGGAGAATAAGTAAAGGGGAAAAAAACTAGTAAATACATAGAAAATAAATAATCCACAAAAGATAAGGAATAATTATCTGCCACCAGATTATACCATTTGGAGAATATATGCTAAGATGAATTGGAACACTGGAGATTTGCTTGGTTCGGCCAGTTTCTCTATCCGTCTCATCTTGAATCTCCTTCCTAACGGCAGCTGCAAACACAGATAATGATTAATGAAGTTAAAACCTAAGTCTAACTGATGCTAAAATTTGGCACAAAAATGAAAGCTGAAAGGGTAAAAGTAATAGACTGACCGAAATCAGTGAATCTTTTTCTTGGAAGGTGAAGAAATTCAGCGTATTCTCTGCTTCCTTCATCACTCTTATGAAGCTGCAACACCAGAGGTCTCCGGGTAACAATTCCTGCATTAATTTTTAACTCAGTGAACAAAAAAAAAAAAAAACTCATTTCTTGATTTAATGTCGTATTTTCTTAATTTTACCTGATCCACGCGGTAAAAAGTCTTTGCCGACAATGCTTTCGAGCACCGAAGACTTCCCTGAACTCTGTTCAAATTCGAAACCTCATGTCAGCTGGAAAAAAATTTACTAGAACTGAAAATAGAACGGAAGATCTAGTGCTGACCTGACCGCCAACGACTGCAATCGCAGGTAATGAGTCCCAAAGAGTCGGCAATGCACTTGCTTCTCCATGGTCACCAAGAGCGGTGCAAGCTCTTTGAATCTTGTTCACAAGAGAAATTAAATTCTCCATTTCTTTTTAAAGCAACAGATCGGTGCCGGAGACGATAATAGGCGTCAGATTCAATCAAGCTGATGAACTAATCAGCAACGGCACCTCAGATCTGAGACAGTTCTTTTTTTTTTTTTTTTTTTGATAAGTTTTGAAATGGGAAGAAAAATGAGGAGGTTGGCTTTAAAGTGAAGCCCGTTTTACTTAAAAGGTGATTCAAGTCTCGATACGACAAGATAATAAGCAACGCGTAGAGAAAATGAGAAGTCTATGACTCGCTAGTTGGGTTGAGTTAACTCGCGAGTCGCGAGTCTGTCGTTGCAAAGTCGCTCTTTGTTTTCCTACCAATTGTTAAGGCCGTGTTTGTGTGGTTCGTGTTTAAAATTTTTTTTTTTAAATTTTAGATTTATAAATCGTAAATCATTTTTTATAAATTGTAATTTCTACCAATTATTTAGATTTATATTATCTTAAAATACTATTAAGAATATATATGTTAATAAAATATGAAGATTGATTGAGTAATAGATTACATTTCAGTTTACATCAAGCTAGTTCCTTTAAAAATTTAGATATTGCATACTCAATATGGTTGATAATTTTAAAAAAATGAAATTAAATATATATTTTAAAATAACTAGTGCTATCAATAACTTGGGATTGTTTTTTCTCATGAAAATTTAGATTTTTCGGATCAGAAATTGTTGATTTAAGATTGTATAATTGCTCATTTAGTCTAAGTGAGTTCGAAAGAAATTAAGCTCAAATGTATGGAATAATTTAGTTATTTTTCCTCTTTTCTTCAATCTCGATTCTCTTATTAATGAATCTCTTTTTCTTTAAAAAAAACTATTGTTATATTGTTGACAATATAGATTTGTATTTTTATTTTAACATTACGGGGCAAATATAATAGATAATTCTAAACTCGAGATATCGTGGTGATTTATTTATGATATTTGAAAATAAACAAATGTCCAATCACAATTAATACAAATACAATCAACTCAAAATAAAAACATAGTTAAATTTAAATTGAAATAAATCTTGACAATACTCATATATAATGAATTTAAATTTAAAATAATTTTTAAGAAAATCTACGTAATAATTATACATGATAAAATTTGAATTTAGACTATCAACCAAACTAAGAGCATTTTTAATTTATTATTTACTCAATATTCGACTTTAGTAAATTGACAATTTAAGTTCATTATATAAATTTGAAAATCCCTTATCCTTTGATCCTTATAAATGGGGATTCTTTACATATAAGCTTTGATTCCTTTCCTCGTTTTATTACCCATTCAACCATTTTCAATCAATTTTAGTAGTAACCAGTTTATATAACAAAATTTCTACACATTATTTTCAGTCAATCATTTTATTATTCATATTTTTTTAATTATTTGACAACACACATATACAAATGCTCGAACATGAATCTCTTAGAATGAACAACATCATTTTTTTCTACTGAAATCATTCGTTAGATTCAATCTTTTTGTAAAATTTAAAATATGTTTTTGTATTATATTTTACAAAATTAAATTAAATATTTTTCTAGTTAAAATATATAGGTAGCTTCTAAATAAAATAATAATATAAGACTAACTATTTCAATTAACAAACCAATATATATCTCACCTATTTATTAGTTTTATTTTTTTTGGGATACTGAAATTCTTAATCTCCACAAATAAATTAAAATAAAAAGTATTATTAGTTCCTGTATCATACAGGAATTGCAAGTTTAATTTTTATATTTTAATTTTGATAAAACCTTAAAATTAAGATTATTAATTCGCAAATTTTATTATTACGGTTTGGATTTTGTTGGGAAGGATACTGTTTGGACTTAATTACTACAAAAAAAAAAAAAAAAAAACTAGAAATATTAAAAGCGATGAAATTATAATGTATGTATGAATATTTATATCTGGAAATGAAGCATTAAAAGCCGTTGGCCTTTTGGACCCTACCTGCCTTGGCCCATGGGACCAGTAGTATTAACGTTGCTTTCTGCCGTTCATAGCGGTGGCCTGGCCCCTTCCCTCCCCATAGCAAATACAAAACTTTTCTCGACATTAAAAGATGAACAAAATAAAGACAGAGGACAAAGAGGATAGTGTTATTAAAAATAGTTCAAAGGTTTTTTCTTTTTTGACTCTCTTTTGAGAACAATCACCAACGGCAGCTAACTTGTTTAAAAGACCAACTACCTACATAAAGCTTTGATCAAAACAAGTTGCCACCTTATTCTTTATAAATCATCTAAAATGATAAATCGACTCAATTAAATCTGTAGAAAATCAGGAAAATCTAGACTCAAATAAATCTGTAGAAAGTTAGGAAAATCTAATCTCATAGTTATTGTAAGACCTGACAAAAGTATTGGCACCGAGTTAATTTGGGTTCGGAGATGCGTATCCGTATGGGTTCTTGCTGGCCCAGTTCCATTGATCCCTGCACATCTCATCGATGCCGTATTTTGCCCTGAAAGCACAACAGATAAAACCAAGGATTACTTTTAGCACAATGTATGAAGATGAGCTTAAAGCTTTTGCATGAATGGTAATGCTCTTACTTCCAATTCAATTCATGCTCTGCCTTCTTCGTTGAAGCATAAACAGTTTCGACATCACCAGGTCGACGTCCCGCCATCACCAAAGGAATTTTCTGATTCAAATGATGAATTTGGCATGTTAGCTGAATACCACCAATGACAAAATAAGCAAAGTTTGAAAATGAAACTTGGAAACAATACCTTTCCGGATGCCTTCTCGAATGCAGCAACCATCTCCAAAACCGATGTACCCTTTCCGGTACCTAAATTGTAGACCTCACATCCTGTAATAGCATAGCTAATTACAATTACCGAACATATGACTCATTCTGCTACTATAAAACCAAATACTCTGAGGACAATTGAATATGAAGTGAAACGAAAAGGAAGAACAATCGGCCGAGTTTAACGGAACAAAGAATGCAAATTTACCTATTTTTGGATCAGATAGTTTACGTAATGCAGCAATGTGGCCGTCTGCTAAATCAACGATGTGAATGTAGTCACGTACCTGAAAGTAGACAGAGTAATGGAGACCTTGAAGTGAAATTTACAAATAAATAAGCGTTTAAGTTTCAAAACCAAATCCATAGATGCCAAGATTTCAGGTGCAAAGTATGGGATAAGAATAAAAGGAACAACTTACTGGAACCGTAAAAAACTTACCCCTGTACCGTCCTTTGTCGAATAATTATTTCCAAACACCGTCAATGCTGGTTGCCTCCCAATAGCAACTTGTTGCACGAAAGGCATGAGATTGTTCGGAATGCCCTGGGGATCCTCACCTATGTAGCCACTAGGATGTGCACCAACCGGGTTAAAATATCTTAGAAGTATGATCTTCCATTCAGAATCAGAACGACGGAGATCTTGACAGATCTCTTCTATGAAAAGCTGAAAGACCAACAACATCCGATATGATTAGCTGACGCTATAGGAGAAGATGTTAATTGACAAATTCCTAGGTACTCATAAGAATTGCATACTCTCGCATACCATACCTTGGTTCGTCCATACGGATTGGCTGCGGCCAAAGGGAACTCCTCGGTACATGGAACCTCCTTCGGCCAGCCATAAACGGTAGCCGATGACGAAAACACGAGCTGAAATGCACCAAGTTAGAAGACTGATCGAGTTCTAAAGCTCAAAATCACTGTCAGATTAATAACAATATCGAATTATCACAAATAAGAAACGGAGTGAGACATACATTTTTACATCCGTGTGCAGCCATTGTTTCCAACAGTGCGATGGTCCCAATGAGATTGTTGTCGTAATAGAGCAATGGTTTGTGTACACTTTCACCGACTGCTTTTAGTCCGGCGAAGTGAATCACAGCATCAAACCTATGACATTATTATGTAACAGCGTTAGCTGCCAAGAAAGAGAAAACAGAAAAAAAAAATATAACCGAATATCCATCCAAATCGTACTTTGTCTCAGCAAAAACTTTTTCGAGTGCCGGTCTATCCCGAAGATCCACCTGCAGTTGAAAACAGATGTTCCAACATTAGGAACATCACAAATTTATTTTCATAAAAACTCAAGAGCACATATTTAAACAACATTGTTACAATAATCCCAGAGCACAGGTGAAATTTGATTATTGGCAAAATCAGACAAAAAGCATAACAATCGAGTTCCTTCAAGATGCAAGTCCCCAATGATAACCACACTTCATTTAATACTTGTATATTATGCATGAATATAAAAATATAATCTTCCACGTATTTTCTAATAAATAAAGTTTTGAAAAATAAAATTTAAATTTAAATACTTAAATGTATACAACCACGTCTAATATTTAGACTCAAGCCCGAGTAACAAATAAATAAAAGTTAACGACTAATTGACAAATTAAATTAATTATAAATAAAATGTCATATATTATAGACTCAACATCAAATTAGTCTCTCCATTAATTGATTTAGTAATGATACAATTAATTTTGAACAAAAATGTAAAATTGCAAAGGGTGTAAGGTTAAATGTTAAAAAAAATATAATAGAAAAGTAATAAATGTTAACAAAATTAGAGTTAAGGCGCAATTTTTACTCGTAGCAAGAACAATAATATATTAAAGGAAAAAAACTAAACAGGCTTTCTCAGCAATCTTGACCTAGCAAGACAGTAGGAACTCTGTGTAATCATTACCTCACCAAAATTGTTCGCTTCGAACAATAAATAGCTCTACTTTTTCCACGTGCATTTCAATTTTCAAGCAATCTCTGATAAAAGTAATATAATTTTTTTTTTGTCTAAAAAAGTTATATAAATTAACACCATGGTTCAATGCGATGAAAACAAGAAATATTTATAAAACAGTTAAATTATTTATCAGTAAAATTTAAAGCTATGGAAAATCACGTGAAATAAAAAGAAACTAAACAGTGAAAACTCATCTATTATTCGCAAATATTTCAAAACAAAAAAACATCTACAAAAGTTCCAAGAACATATCACCGAATTTCACAACACATGTTGCCAGTTATAGCAATTCAATCATCAACTAAGCATTAAAATTAACAATTTAAAATCAATTAGGCTCCAAAATAGCAATAAAAACAAAACAAAAATTAATAAATAAATACATAAACAGTCTCTCATCAGAATAAACAGAATATTTTCAAATTTTTAATTAAAAACGAAAGAAAAAACTAGAGAACGGTGAGTTAACTGTTGAAGGAACCTTGTGAAAAGAAAGGTTTTTGGCGAGTTCACCGGCGAGCTCTTCGACTCTTTTGATAGCGACGTCGGAGGAATTGTCCAGATTATCAACGACCACCGCTCTGTAACCGTCTAACAGCAACTGCAACACCGTGTGGCTCCCAATATAACCTGCTCCGCCGGTCACCAGAACGTTCTTCGACATATCGATCCAATCAAACCAAACAACAGAGCAGAGCAGAGAAAAGCAAAGCAGAGAGAATAAGAAGTTAAGATAAAGAGAGATTTAGCGTTGTAGAAAAGAGTTTTCTTTTGAATCAAATCAGAGCAAGAAAACGGTGGAATTTATATTGAGAAGAAGAAGAATTTAAAGGAATAAATAAATAAGAAGAATTAATATTGAGGGAAAGAAAATACAAAAATAAAGAGAAAGATTTTGTTGAAGTATTGAATGATGAGAGAATGGGAGTTGAGAGGATCGGCCACGTGGAGAGATTTTGTATAGTTTCCAAGTTCGGGAAGTCCCCAGTGGCGGGTTTCGATGTGTTTGGACCAAACTAACCCTTCTCGTACTTTTTTCTTGTCGTGTTAGGAAAGGGACATTCTCGGTGTTTTTGTACTTTTTTTTAATTATTTAAAACATTATTTTTTACTTTGATTAGAGTTGAATATATTTGAGAGTTTAATTAATATTTTTATTATTTATTAAATATAGGATTTATTTTTTTATTAATAAAATTTTTAACTCTAAAAATTATTTTTTTATGAATTTTAAAAATAATTATTTTCTATATTTTAAGTTATATCTCAAAAGTACAATTAAATACTTATCCACTATATTCATCAATTTATTCAATTCATTTTTATCTTTTTTATTCTATTTTGGTTTCTGCTTTTCAGATAAAATCTAAATCTATATTTTTTTAGTCAAATAACTTAAATTAAAATTTGAACTATATTTTCACCAAAAAAAAAATTTTGAGTTATATGATTTCTTTTTTCAAAATTTCGGTGATTTATTTTCTTACTATATAAACTAAAATTTGTGTCAGAAGTTGGAGGAAGAAAGTGTATTTTCATATTAAAGGGTTGAGTGAAAATTGGGAAACAAAAATCAATTGGAAGAGAAATAAATAAATTAATAAATTACTATAATTAAAATGTCATTTAGTAATTAATATATGTGGACTTTCCATTGCCATCCCCACTACTCACAATCTGTGGGAGGAAAGCGCAAAATCCAACATCATGCCTCGAAAAGCAGCCACTAATAATAAGGCCCCTTTTTTTGAATAAAAATTAATTTAATTCTATTTTTTTACAGAAATAAATTCATACATCAAAATCAATTGCAGTCCTAAAATACTGAATAAGTAATTCAATTCGAATTAATAAATAGTATACTACGCAAATAATTCAATTAAATAAAGTTAAATCAAATTTACAGTAAAATTAATGGTATAATTATTTTTTGGCCCTTCAACTTCTAAAAATAATCATTCTTACCTTCCATTTATTTTTTATTAAATTTAACCTTTAAATTTATATTTTTTGTCAAATTACCCCAAAATGAATAAAAAAATTAATATTTATTAACTTTGTCGAGTATTATATATGTGGATTGTCACATTAATGACATGTCAGCATTTAATTAAATTTTAAATTTTTAAAAATTATTAATTTTAATGATATTTAATTTTTAAAAATATTTTTATAAGTTTATTGGACTTTTAAAATTTTTAAAAATTAAATAAATGTTGACATGTCATCCACGTAGCAATCCATTTTAGATGATTTGACAAACAATGCAAATTTATGAGTTAAAATAGACAAAAAAAAATTAAATGAAAGGATAAAATAATTTTTTTATAAAATCGGAGGGCAAAAAATATCATTATGCCAATTAAATTTAATATCTCAAATATTCAAATTGGGATTAAAAATTATAATTAATGATAAATCTATACTATTATTTAAACATTTGATTAATTGATATCACTTATTAATTAAGTTCCAACTCAATTGTGAAATAACAAAAACAATATATGTATTTTTTATAAAATAAGTGATTTTATTATAAACAAATTTATATCTTTTTACATTTTTAAATCAATAAAAATCATTTTTATATTAAAATTTCAATTTTGCCACTTAAATCAAAATTGCAATTTATTTTTTAATAAATTGTTAATAAATATATTTTGTACTCAAATTTTCACATCATATGTGTGCTATGATAAATACTTCTTCTTACGTACTCCAAGTGTCCAATAGAAAATAGAATTGTTGGGTAAAAAAAAAAGGGGGAAATTTTAGATGCCATACGAAAAAGAAAAGGGAAGAATCATTTGCTTTATTTCAATCACGTAAATTTGATGAAAATTTTTACAGTAGGGAATAAATTCTATGGGGTAAAGTACGTATTTCGGGTGCCTTTGGATTGTGATACGGTGGATTTTTTATTTTATAGTTATAAGAATTAATCTTATCGTTAACATCACTTTTAGTTTTATCGAAAGTAAACGTATTATTCATTTAAAAACATTCGAATCAAAACTTAAAATCTGTATGTTTTTATAACATGAGCATTCTTTCATTTTAAAAAAAAAAAATCTATATTGAACATATATAAAAATCTAATATGATTGTGAAAAATAATTTAAATGCTATAATACATCAAAATATAAATAAAATAAGACAAATTGTGAAATTAAAGCAAGTCGTAGATAGCTTCGAATCTCGAGAAGAAGCATAAAAGGTGGCGTATTTTATTCTCTTTGTTGAATTAAGGAAAAAGTTGGGCTTTAAAATGAGGAAAAGTAAATTGAAAAAAGAAAGAAAGGCAGAATAAAATATTTTAACCTCGTATAAACTAAACATAAGAAAAGAATTAAAAGCATTGTGTATATAATATGAATATTGACTGATTGAATATGTAATAAATAATATGATTAAGAGAAAAATATATGTAAATACATAAACGGTAAGCTTACCGTAAGAAGGAAAAAGAAAATGAAGAAGCTTAGAGTTGAAGGAGAAATAAGATGCATGTTACCTCTATATAATATTCTCAACCTGCTAACTTTTTACATGCCTAAGCTATTGCGTTCGGATATGAAGTTGAAGGAGATAATGGAGAAAGAAACTTGAATTTCATCAAATTTTTTTTTTTTTATTAACCTCCTCTCTGATTTTTTTTAATATACATTAAGGTTTGAAATTGGACAATTTTTTCTCGGTTTGATTCATGACTTAGGTTTTATAAAGATGTGAAGATGCGATATTCTAAAATTGAAAGTCATCACTCATAAATTTGAATAATTATATAAAATCTAAAAAAATTCTAAAAATATAATTTTTAATACAATTTTCATGTGATGGCATGACACAAATATCATAGCGTAACATTATCACACCTTAACATAATTGAAGGAACATTAAGGATAAAAGTGAGAAAGCGATAGAAATAAGATAATGCTTTAAAATCTATCAAATTGTACTTGTCTGCTCTCTTCATCAAAATGAAAGTACGAGCATGATGTGACGTGTACAAGTTAATAGATGTTAGGGATTTAATGAGTGACTAAAATGAAAGCATCCTAAAAGTTGAGTGACAAAATTGCAAGGATTTCATTTTAGATGATCAAAAAGAAATCGCCTTAAAAATTGAGTGACCAACTAGGTAATTACCCAAAAAATTATAAATAATTACATAAAAAGAGATATCGTGAGTGTAGGTATAATCGAAATAGAATATAGGGGAGAGTGCGTTGGAGTGTTGGGAGAGCTTTTAGCTGTCACTAAGCAAAGCAGTGAATGGTATTGCTGGCACCATCTCAATTGTTTATGACCCAACTCCCACTTCATTATGCTGTCGACGTAACTCTTTTATTAATTTCTCACGCTTCTGTTCCGTATAGTCCCCACAACTATGGATTATATGTTCCAAAAGACCTCTTAGGTTTTATTCTACGTTATTATATTTCTAAGACATCACCGGGTTACTTTTTTAGGGTTAATTGGTGTTCAAATTTGGAATTCATCCGTGTATTTTTATTTTTGAAATACAAAAAGGATGTGATGATGTAACACTGTCAGCTAATAAAATAATTTTATATGATAACATTAAATTGTAGCTAGTAGCAAATATTAATGAGAAGTTTAAAAACTAAAAAATTTTACAAAAATATATATATATAGAAAAAGACTATTTTATGTCAAGAATGAGTTCACTCCTAAAGTGTTTTCTAATAATTTTATATTTATAATTTCAAAATAATAATATACTATTTTGTTAGTAGCTTGAAAATTTTCTGTTGTAAAAAGAAAAGACTCGGGATTTTTCTGTTTTCAACTCCAAGGGTGAAATATTAGTTGTCAATGCTCATATATCATTTTCATCCCGGTTTTTTCGTTTAATTCCATGAGATTTTATCCTTTTTGCCTAGGTTGATGTGAAAGCACTTATTATCAAGTTCATATGAGAAAATTCATAGGTGACAAAACAATGAACTTTGAAGTTTTCCTGCTCCTAACTTTTACAGAATCATTTCTAAAATTCGGAATATTAATTTGAAGTTGGATGGTATTGTCCCAACATCTGTCACGGAGAATTCCAACTAAACTTGGCCCCATTTTTCGAACTTCAAAACACCTTGCAGCCAGCACCCAAGCTCTACAAATTACAAACAAAGAACTCCCCAACGGAATTCTAATTTAATTAAACACCATTATGGAACAAATCCGATGGTAAAATTGCTAACAAGTGAAATATAGCTACCATACAATATCCCTCCTACTTTCAGTTTAACATACTGCATTCCCACATTTCTCAACATATGAAAGAAAAAAACAGTCTTGACGGGCAGGTTGATAGCGCAAGTCAAAGAAAACAAGATGCAGCCAATATCAAAGCCATCCCTTGGTTTACAATATCCCCATTGGCATGCAGACATGAAAAGAGAAAGCCAAGGGCAACAAACAACCTATCATATAACACTCGTAATATCTCATACATCAGTTGACAAAACGGCCTCTTCCCCAAGGCATTCTTTGTCGGCCACGGCCATTGGGTTGTACACCATTGTTCTGATGTGACAATACCCTCAATCGCTCTTCTTTCATATTGGCAAAGAGAGAATCCAATGTTTTAGGCCTTTGTTTTGTTACTATGTTCTCTTGTTGGTCTTGCTGCTGTTGCTGTTGCTGTTGCTGCTGCTCTGGCTACAAAAAAGGAAAATTGCTCACTTAGCATTAATACAAGTGATCCGAGAATTCATATAAATGACAATTCGCACATACACAATTCCAATCCATTTGGGAATCATAAACTATTAATTTGCAAAGTTAAAAAGCAAATAAATCTATTGAATCTACATTCCAATCCATAAAAATGCATTATTTACAATCCACCACGTGCCTATGACCAACCATATAAACTTCTGGAGAGAGATGAGTACCTTTGCAGTATAACCGCCATTTGCAGCCCTCCTTCGGACAGGTGGTGCTCCAACCCTACACCGAGAAGCAAAAACCATGAATGGATAACAAAAACATTACAAAACAATGACAGAGGTAAGTCCAGGGAGGAACTAAGCTTTCACCCAACATGCCGGCAACCATCACCAAAAAGTTGAGACTTGGGAACCTTACCAGCATAGGAAGACTATTTATTTCCAGTAAACAGAAAGATAAAATAAACAATCTGTACTACTCCCTTTATTTTCCGCAAAACCTTTTCAATTTCAAAACATGATCATGCACCCAAACCCCACTCTGGACATTCATTGCAATCAACTGGGAGAGTAAAGCTTCAAAAGCAGTTGCAGAACTACGGGGAAACCACATCAGTGAATTTACCATGATCCAGACAAGCAGCAACAACAATTGGGCAAACCCCTAAACCCCACCTTTTTTGAAGAAAATCAACACCACTTGAGAAAAGGTAGCATAACAGAAGTCAAAAATTTACATCAAGACAACTAGATAAAATCAGCTTAAACTTTAATATTTCCCAAACCAATATTCTTCCAGCTTCATATCTCTAGCTCAGCTCTCAATATGGCACCATCAGCAACAATATATTCCTCAGCAAAAAATATTCGTTTTAAATGGTGTATCATGGTGTCAACCAACCACTGTTCTTAAAAGAACATAAAACCCAACCATGGATTTAGCGGGTAAGAGAAACCATAGAAAAGATGAAAAGGATGAAGCATCAACAGTGGACTGGAAAATGAGTTTAGAACAAGGGCTTTTAAATAAACCACAAGCTTGGCATTCAGATAAACCACAAGTTTTCCCAACTAGTTAAAACTAGTGTAAATTGAAGGATATGTGACCTCCAATGACAAGCCATCAAAGAATCTGAAGCAGCCAAAACTACTTGAAAAAGGAAATCAAAATTAATGGTTGACCCTGCTGATGGAACTACAAAACCGATAAGAATTGAGCACAAACTACCCCATTAACACTTCTAGACATGTCAATAGTTCGTGAAAATCATGTAATAAGCCAACTACAAGAATTATTTTTTGAATGCATACATTCATCTCTTGCACAGCTCATCAAAACTTTGTTATCATGTATTTTTCTAGATCAATCTTCTTCAAACATTATAACCACATTCAACACTCGTTACTCAATGCTTCAACATCCCCACCCAAAAGGCAAAACCAATTCCAAAATAGGCACCAATTAATCTGACGACCTTGCACGATATAGATACCAAGCTTAGTTACTGGCATGCTACTTTTGAGTAGTGCAAACAAAGAATAGCCAAACACTTCAATTAATCCCACATTTGCCTTTTCCACAAGAAATGTGATCAAATATTAGGCGCCACACAACATGCAACTTGAAATAAGTTAACCAGGAACACATTCCAGATGTCATCAATATTGTAGAAGATCCATAATTTACCTGCAATGGCTCAATTATAAGAATCCACTATTAGAAGGCAGTAATTATGCTTTAATTTTAAACGCAACTGCCAAAGCTAAAAGAAAACATAGCTGCTTTATAGCTGTTCTAATTTTGAACATACCTTGGTTTGCTCAAATTAGCCACCCTGCTACTATTAAATGCTCTATTGCGAAATGGAGCAACTGAAGCCCTACGTGCAGCCTCAGTCGCAACAGGAAACCGGTTCCCTTGGAAATTAGACCTTCTTTGAGCTAGAACCCCCTGATTAACATGCAAGGAGCAAAATTGAAAAAAAAAAAGTCCCAAGTCATCATATGCATCAAGTAGACATGGAAATTTATCAACAAGAGCAATAAAAATTGCACACCTGTCTAACAGAGGCCCTCGAGTCCATGTACTGTCGTACCTTAAAGGCCTTATCTTTAGCAGCATTACCCACAGGTCTTTGGATTTTGTTCTGATAGTAAAGGGAAGAACAGATTAGGATATTAACTTAAGCATCGTCAACGATAAAAATGTGTTTTCTAGATTAAGAAAAATCTTACCGGTATCCTTCGCTGCTTCTTAGATTTATTTGAAGTATTTTTTGACATTTTAATGATATCATCTAAGTCCATAGAAAAAGCAACTGATCAGAAACATGTTTACCCCCAAGAAAATAACTTCGAAAAGGAATAAACAGATAAAAGCTCACCCAATGTCATGTCCATTTTCTTTTCTGTGAGGGCGATTGCTTCACTCGTAAGAGGTTTAGCCGCCATCTGACGAAGTAAACTGAATTAACCCACAACAATTTATGGCGATATTTAGAAATAAAAGCAAAGGAAAGTAAATATTTAGTTTTACAAAAAACCGCTCAACCTCAAGAGACGAAACACACAAACATGATAAATAATCTCCATGAAAGAAATTTATACGCGTACGTGGTATCGAGTAAGTTAAATTTAAGAAAACCCTAAAATTTTTAGGAATTCTTCAAACGCAACAAAAGAATCTTCCATTTAAATCAGGGAAAAGAACAGGGAAAAGAAAAACTAAACAAATAAGCTGTACAGAAACCGATTTCCAGATGATATGCGATGGATTCATTAAAGAAATAAAAGGATTTGAAGGTAGAAACTTACCGATTAAGGAAAGAGAGAAGTGGCAACGATCTACGAAAAAGCGAAACGAATTCAAGACTTGGTCGAAACAGGAGATAGTGTTAGGGTTTTTCGAAATCACTTGTTGGAATCGGGAAATTGGGGAAAGGTATTTCAATGCTTTGGATGCTTCGAGGTCACGCAAAAACGAAAACGAGTAGACGGATAAGAATAAAACGGGTGCTTATATATGGCCGCAAAGGTTGGCGGATTTCAAGTTCGATCATTGATCGTTAATATAATTAGATTTCAAGTCCGTCTTTAATTAGGGACCACGATTATTTCGTCATTATAGTTTTGGCGGCAAGTAAAAGTTAAAACCCCCAAGTACAGCTCAGCAGTCCGAATTCAAGATGGTTTTTAGCTATTTGACGGATACGAATCCGCCACGTAGGAGATGACCGCGTTGGTTTTGTAGAAAAGTCAAATCGTTTACGTGGCATGTTGTTATTGGTTTGTTGAGGATTCCTGAACCCTTTTGTTATTCAGATTTTATTTTTCTTTAAAAAAATATGCTCATCTCGTTATTTTTATTTCAGAGTTTAATTTTTTGACTTCTATTGTAATCCTATAAGGCTATAACAAAAAGTTTTACATTGTAATATATTTATCTAAATTTAATAATATTATTTACAATATAAAAATAATAAATAAAAAGATTAAATTCCAAAATATAAAAAAGTATTTGGACTTTTTAACTAATATAACAAATCTATAATCTATCCATCTATAATATATAAAAATACGAATTTAATTTTTTTTTTAAATTGATGAGAATATTGTTTATTATTTATTATATTAACTAAATTTAAAAATAATTTATTAATATATTAATAATGGTAAGATTTTATTAGAATTTTTTCTTTGAAATGAATCTAAAAAGATAATAATTATTAGAGGATTATTAGTATACATATTTTATAGTTTGTGTATTAAAAAATAATAAAATTATTATTTTATCATTATATTCAAACTCAAAGCGTTAAACAAAAACAATTTTCGTATATATATATATCATTATATTATAATTTAAATCATTAAATTTTATTAATAAGTAATATACTATTATTTTTCTTATTTAAACCAATAGCAATGAAGTATTAATGGAGGAATTGAACTCTACAATTTCAAGCTGAAGCTTCAAATTCATCGCCTGTGGATCCAATTAAAATAATAGTTATTTGTAGATGAAAATATTTAATGTTTATTATTGGTTGCTTTCATTTTTTTGTTATTTTAATTATTTTTAAAATGTTATTTTTTCTATTATTCTCAAAATCAATCGACTTTTATTTATATTTAATAAATTAAAAATAAACATACAAAATCACGTACGTAACTAATATGAATTCCATAGTAATAAACTAGATACTATTAATAATGATATTATAGATTTTGTGTTGAATTGGAAAAATGTTTTTGTAAGTTAGTAGTGTTAGAATTTGATTTAATCATTTCCAAGCTTAATGATAAGCGTCGTAAATTGTCAAAATAATTAGCCTTAATTTCAAAAAAATAACTAAATAGTGTAGTAAAAAGAAGAAGAGTTGATCCATAGGGACTTAGGAAATTCTGATGTAAAAAACTTTTAATTCTTGATTTAGGCGAAATGGGATAAGAATGAAGGATTTTGATCGAAAGAGTTCAATTAAAGTAAATGAAGAAATTTAAATTTAAATCTACAAATTTAACGAAAGTAAATTTAAGAAGAAATTCAGTTTAAGTATCAGCCTCAAACTTCGCTTTGACTCATTTCCAACCGATCATCGAATAAAATTTTGCTCCGGATAAATGCCGGTTACAGTCTACAAGGCCCAACCCTTGTAACTTGTTTTTCTCTTCGGTAAATCGAAAATCCAAAATCAATTTTTGAATTTCAGTTATTTGGCTAGACTAACCACGACTATCGCCATTAGAATAAAACAGTTTAAAATCTGGAAAAACCCGACTCGAACTATGTTGTCTCAATGAGAATCGAATTCGATCTCAATTTCCCTTAGAGGACCTCCGTTAAGTGTGTTCACAAGAAGTCGAATGTACTACAAGCTGATCCTTTCTCCTAACTATAAATCGAAACAACTTTCAAACCAACGGGCCCTTTTGAACTTGAAAGTGTAAGGATTTTAAAAGAAAAGGCCGATTGCCAATCCAAGTTTATAGAAAATTGAGAAATATATCCGAAGATATAATGTATTTTTCAATTCTCATGATCGGAATTAAGTAGTTGCTTTAGCCTTTAGCTTTTTAGAAAATTAGCTAAGCATGATTATGGAAGAAATCATACTCAACAATTTTTTAAGAAAATAACAACTTAAAAATGAAATATAAAAAAAAAAGAGAATTTTATAAAACTTAAAAAATAGGAATAAAACAAAATAATGAGGGATGTCTTTCTAGCTTGCCTCAAGAGATATTTATAGCTCTTCAAAACCCTAAAAATAACCTAAAAATGATAACAGATAATTCTTGAAAATATTTAAATTAAATCCTAAAAACAAAATATAATTTCTAATTTTAAATTTAAAATGCAACTGATCCGCTCGTCCATCCTTACTGACTAGACCTTCTAGAAACTGTTGACTAGTCACCACGTCAAACTCTCATGCCCAAAGTCATGCCCACTAGTCCACTTTCATTTCAAAAAATAAAACTGCAAAACTTTACCTTTTAAGTGCAATTTTTAAAATTGAAGTCGTGCATAGAAAATGCACAAAAACATCCAGATCAGCAACATGAACTAATTATTAATGAGTAATTAAGGATAAAATAGTAATCAAATGAAATACTTATCATTGAATTTGACTTAATTTGTATATTTTTGTAACACCCCTTAATCCTAAATCGTCGTCGAAACAATGTTACAGGGTATTACCAAATATATCGGACAATTTACAAATAATAATTAATTAATTAATGAACATATTATAAAATAATCATAAAATTTCTTAATTGGACCCTCGAGGCTCAAAATACGTATTAGAAAGGAATTGAGACTTGTTCTAATGCTCTGTACATTTTTCGTAATTTTTTTTTGAACGCGATATAACCCCCTTTATAAACATCTAACCTTCCTTGCAATTTCAACCCTCAACCAAAACAATTTATACTCAAATTCACCTAAATCATATTCATTTCATTAATATATTAATTCAATAATTAAACATTCTTAATATTATTCAAATTTTACTAATAACTTTATTCATTTTTCATTCAAACATAATGCCAAATTTTATAATATACTTTTTACCATTTTATTAAACTAATATCAAAATATAGTATATAAATATATATACATTACAACCAACATTACAAGCATAAACATGCAACCTATACAACACTTAGTACATGCTACTTTTACCAAAAGAGGAGAATTATATCACTAAGTTTATACTGAGGTCAGGATCAATCTGGATGCTGAACCAGGACCTTAATTTCTACTAACCTGCGCACGGAAACAACCGTATGCTGAGTATTTCATACTCAGTGGTATTACTATAATTCAAATTATAAATAACCAAATAATTTTCACATAATCAATCATATAATACATGAACACATATTATCTTAATTTATACACCATTTTCATTCCATATCAATATCAAATCAATTTAACCATTTCATTCTCATTTCTCAATTTCATCACATATCACTTTATATGCCTCAATTTTTCATTTCTATTCAATTTTTCTTTTTCACATTGTTTACCCATATTAACAAGACTCGGACCTTGGTGGATACACGGATCCAACCAAACACACCAGAATAGCACCTAGTGCCTCATCGAATAGTTGAAGCAATAAAGTGACACTCAATGTCTCATCGGCCTAGCTGAAGTAAAGTGGTACTCAGTACCTTATCGAATCTATCCGAAGTAAAATAATGACACCAGTGTCTCATTGACTCAAGGTCGAAGTATCCCTGAACTCTTCTAATCCTATGGCATGCCAACTATATCCGACTCAGCCCGACTAGTTAATAGGGACTTTTAATTTATAATTCATATCACTTTCAATTTCAATTTCACTTATTAAATATAAATATCGAAATAAATATTAAATAATGAATAATTCAAATTATAGTAATACAAACCCGAATTTCGCGATTACTCCTCGATAACTTTCTCCTTTCCTTTTTGTGCCAATGCTTCGGGTTCTTTGCTAGCTACAAAAGAAAAAAAAATTACACTATTAATTACAGCACTAATATATAATAATAATTGAATTTCGATCCAATTTATACCCTAATTCCAATTTAATTCTAATTAACTTATTTATTTTTCTAACTCAATTCATACTTTATTTTTATTCAATTTCCTTCCATATTCTACTTAACTATCTAATGTTCATAATAAAACCCTAATTTAAAATTTCTTTCAATTTAATCCCTCTATTACAAAACTTATAGCTTCTTTTACAATTTAATCCCTTTATCAATGCTAACTTGAAATTCATTCAATTAAATCCCTAATTCACTATTTTGTTCAACACGAACTATGTTCAAAAACCTTAAAACTTCCAAGACCTCAACTTAATTTCATCAAAATTTTGTTCTAAAGCTTCTAAAACATCTAATTTAAGAGAAAAGGGTTTAATTGACTTACCAATTAAAGATTAAAGCTTCAAAATCCTAATTTCCCATTTTTCTTTTTCCTTTCCTTTCTTTCTCCCCTGTTTCGTTTGAGCTTCTGTTCTTCCTTCTTTTGTTTCTTTTTTCTTTCTTTATTCTTTTATTTCTTTTATTTATATATATATATATATATATATATATATTAGTTAATAATAATATTAATAAATTATAAATGTCTATTTATTTAAATAATAAGTAAATTCATATTTATTTTACAAATGTACAAATATAATTTTTACACATGTATATTTTATTACCATACATTTGACTTTAATATATATATATATATATATATATATATATTTCATTAATCTAATAAAACAATACCAATTAAATAATAATTTATATTATTATATTCTAATATTAATTAATAATAAATTAAAATCATAGATTTTTCTCATTGTTTGCCGCATCAATTTATGCGATAGGCATAATTACCATTTTAATCCCTCTTTCTTTCTTTTAATCTATAATTAGGCTTTCACCCCTTATTCAATTTAGTCTTTTTTACTAATTACTCTAAATTAAATTAAATCCACCTAATCAAAGCCTAATTAAACACACTACTAAACTCATAATTACTCCTAATAATTATTTATGAACTCGGTTTACTAAGACAGAGGTCTTATAACTCACTTTTCCGGTGTCTGTGATTTTAGATCATTACAATTTTTATATTAGATTTATTAGCTTAAGAGTTTAATTAATTTTTTTATCAAAGCACATAAATAATAGAGTTCAAATGTTTACTAAATAAACAAGTTTAAAATTAAATTTGATTATATCTCAAATCAAGTTTCCTTTTAACTTTAGCTTTGTTTCGAGTTAATAAACTTAAAGCTCGAATCTATTTATTTAACTCTCTAAATACAAAGCTAACAGAAAAATTATAAAATAATAATTTATTTGATCCTCTAACTTTATAAAAAAAATTTATTTTAGATTTTTATTTAAGTTTTGGTTTTTTTAACTTTTAAGTTAATGTTTGTTAATTTTGTTATCATAGAATTCATGTAAATTGTCACGTAGATGTCATATCAGCAATTAATTAATTTTTAAGATTTAAAAATTCAAAAAAATAATAAAAATATTATTTTTAAAAAATAAAAATTATTAAAATGTATAAAAACTTAAATTTTTAATATTTTAAATTTTTAAAAAATTAATTAATTACAAATTTAAGTGACCAAACAATTAAATAGAAGACTAAATAATTTTTTTTCAAAGTTGGAAAGTTAAATAAATTATTATGATATTTAAAAAAATTAATTGTTAGTACTAAAATAATATTTAAAAGTAAAATATAAGTAAAGAACTGTGGAAGAGATTATTGCTTTAGAAAATTCATCAAGTTTGGCATCAGATTATAAACTCTTCTTATTCTAGAAATTATGCCTCAGCCCCACCTGGGACAAAAAGTTTCTGCAACTAATGAAAAGAAAAAGGTGCTTCATCAATTGCCTTCATAGATCCATTTCTCTGCGTTGCTTTTATAGCTAACCAGTTCTTGCGGCCTGAACCATAAGTTGATTTCATCCTTGGCAGTCTCAGGACCATCACTCCCGTGAATTATATTTCTGCGTTGTAAAATAAAACCCCATATTTCACAACTATTTTAAAACTAACATACTTCAACAATAGTTGGTCTTATACCTTCCCACAACCACTGCTAGGTCACCTCTGATGGTTCCAGGCTCCGATCTCTGAGGATCGGTTGCTCCGATGAGTTTCCGGCCATACTTTATGACTCCCTCTCCTTCCCAGACCTGGTTTATGGGAGATTAATTCAGCCATGTTGGGAACAAATACGATGAGAAGATAAGATTTGTAATGCATCATTTTACCATAGCAACCACAGGGCCTGAGCTGAGGAATGCACAGAGGCCGTTGAAGAAGGGTCTGTCTTTCAAGTCATGGTAATGTTTCTGGGCAAATTCCTTTGAAGGAACCAAGATCTTGATAGCCACGAGCTTGAACCCTTTGCGCTCAAAACGAGATATGATTTCTGCAATCTGGTAAATATACACATGCTTTTAGCTCAGCTATCTGTCATATTTCAATACACCATAGAATTACATGAAACAGCTATAAACTTGACAAGAAGAGAAAATCACGATGTCCAGCTATGTTGCTTTGAGTGTTTATTTTTTCTTTTCAGTATTTGTGTTTCATATATGTTCTGATATGGTCCTTTAAGGACCTTCCAAATAAATGGAAGAACTTGTAAAAATTGTTTATGCAGATGTCGAGTTTATTTTTATTCTAAGATACACGCAACAAGAATATGACCTTAAATTTTAAAATATCCTTGAGGTTCATATAGGACGTAAGAATATGATCTTCAACAATTCAAGTATATATATAAATATTTGGAAAAGAAAAACTCAGAACATATCCATGTGAGACACAGATTGAAACCTAAGTCAATGTGACTTATTTTCAATCTATTGCTAAATTTATTTGGAAGTCTTAGATAAGTTTAAGTTGACGATAATACAGATCAGAAGAATCTTACAAGTCCTCTTTGTACTCCATCAGGCTTGATAGCAATGAAAGTGCGCTCCATCTGAATGACAAAAAATGGAATGAAAAATATAAGAGAAATTATGAATAGCATTATCACATAGAGTAATAGCTATAAAATCGAACGTGTAACGGTACCTGTGCGGCATGAGCCTCTTGGTCCTGAACCATGTAAGCTACAAAGAGGTAATGAAAACATTCAGTTCAGAGTTTTTGTCTTTTTTTTTTTGGGGGGGGTGGGGGGGGGGAATGGAGGGATGATTCATCTACAGAGGTTTAAGTATCAAAACCTGCCACTGGAAGAGCAAACATTCCCGAAAGCCATCCTCTTGATGCATTGGCTGAACCACCATTTCCATAAGCTGAAGCTAAAAGGGGCACCTTACTGTTAAGTGAAACTGCTGTTGCCGCAGCTGCTGCCCGCCCTTCTGCTGACGACAACATAAAAGTTAGATATCTTAAAACAAAATGTTTTCACATTTCATGTAATATACATGGAGGGATGAATGTTTAGTAGACAAACACAGGTAGTTTTTTTCTCTTAAAAAAATCCAATAGTGCAATCCATATCTTAGAGTCGAATTGGTCATACCCCAACTGGAGAAAACACTCTCATAGCATTTATTTTTTCATTCCCGATACTTAAAACTGATATCTTGCCTAAAAGACACAAAGCTCGTTACCGCTCGACCCGACAAATGTTGATAGTTGTATATAGGTTTTTAACACATGAAACTTGCACATTCTTTACTTTCTTTCTCACTAGATCAAAGAATGCACAACGTAGAAGCTTAGGTCAATTCTGAGAGGAAAAACATGTTTCCTCAAGATCGGGCATACGTTTCAAGTGTTTGATCAGACACTCCACCTGAATATAACGTTACAAGCAAACCCGAAATTTAACAGATGTTCAAACCCTATGAGAGAAATCATTTTAACTGTATGAATCATGAAATGCAAGAAAGAAAATACATAACGAATAATATTGAAACCAATGCAATAGATATAGGTCTGGGAAGGAGGTCATTTTAACTGTATGAATCATGAAATGCAAGAAAGAATACATAATGAATAACATTGAAACCAATACATGAATATATATATATATATATTTTTAACTTTTCATATATTTAGTTATTGAAAGGTCACACTCCTAGTAGGTAAAAATATCATAATGATTTTATATTTACTCTCTCTATTAAAAAAATAATAAATTAGACATGTATTTTACTCTTATTTATTCAAAAAAATGAGTAAATTAATCATTATATGTTAGATTAAAAAATAAACTGATTATTCTGTTAAAAATTATGTCCATTTTCAAAACTAATCCCTATACGGTCAGTTATGCTAGTTTTTAACAGTAAAGATAGATGAATTTTTTAACAAAACGGGACCAATTTGTACTTTGATTTAATGTATAAGGATTAATTTATCAATTGTTTTTAGTAAAGAGATAAAATACAATCTAACTCCTAATGTAGGACTTTCCCTAATATTTTTACCTACTATATAATTTTTTTAAGTATATTAAAAATGTTTTCATCCATTTTAGGAATTGAATCTACTTAAACATACTTTTTGTAAAGATTTGTATGAATATGATTTCGAATATCATCATAGACATGAACAAATGTGGATGATTATAAAAATATATACTTTGACCATAAAATTTTTGAAATTTTTTATTAAACTTTTATAACCTTTTAAAATTTTTAATTAACCCACTAAATCTTTTATAACGTCTGTTAACCTTTAAAAATTTTTAAAAATTAAGTTAATTAAACCTATCAAGATTTTTTAAAATTTTAATTCAACCATCAAAATTTAAATCTCAACGTTAACCATTGTACACGGAAATGAAATAACATCTTCCACTTCCGTCCAAACAAGAGGGAAAGATTAAGTAATATTTTTAAAAAATTTAATGCGATGAAACAAAATATTCAAATAAAATTATCATCTTATTTCGACACTTGATAAACAATCAAATTTCAAAATTACTCGGACGCTTGATCTAAAACTAGTAATAAGAATCAAAGATTAATATAAATAAACTGAAAAAAATGTACTTTCAACATTTAATCAAACACGAAATATGATATTTAAAAATGATAATAATATTTAAAAACCAAACATTTTGCTTTATCAGGAAACATATCAAGAGATAAATTCACATATCAAACATCGTTGATCTTCCCAAAAACACCAAAAAAAAAACGCAGAAAAAAGGTGTTACTAAAACAATAAGATGAAGAAATCACCGGAGAAAAAGCGAGAGGTCTTTGAAGCTGAAAGGAGTGATCGAACGACTCTAGAAGTAGATTTGCAAATATGAGAGCTCATTTTGTTGTTGTTATTGTTGTTGTTCTGTTTTTTGGGAGGATTGATTTGATATAAACAAGCCGAGAGCTAATGAAGTGTTTGTTTACGGAAGTGGTAACTAAATTTAGATATTTTGACTGGATTATATATTTATATTATAGTATTTTTAATGATACCACTCATATGCATTACTTTTTTCAATAGTTTAATAGCATATAGCATTTCATTTTGAATTCAAATAAAAATTTTAACATTTGAGAAAAAATTATTGACGTGGCATTCTCAACAAAAATAAATTATTTATACTTCAAATGTTGATTCGAGCATATTTATTCAAACTTTTTCATTTAGAGATAAAGAAAAGTAAATTATTTGTAATTTAACTGCATTACATTTTAAAAAACTTTTCTCCGCAAAGCTACTCTGATACGAAGTTTTCCCTCCTGCCCATCTAGACTCATTAGACACAGATTGGAGGCAAATCTACATTAATTGACATCATCATGGAAGCCCTCTGGTTTCAGTTGCTTGTGTAAATGAAAACGACACTAGTCCTTCCATTCTTACTTATTCGACCGTCGCGAGGCAAGGCGTTTGCAGGAGCGGCCAGGAGTTATAGGCACTGAAGCTGGTGCCTCCTCGTCGTCCCAATTATCACCCCAGTGGTTATCCCAACCCTCGTTAACGTCCGGTTCTCTTCTTGCCCTACCAGATACAGGCAGCTCCCTGTTTAGCCTTTGGTATTTGGAGCCACTTCTTGTGAGTTGCCTCCATCTCTTGCACATCCAACGTGATGCTAATATCAGTATAGCAGCAGCGAATATAAGGGCCGTTGTAGGGGTTTGTGACATGAAGTTCGCATTGGACTCGCCCGAACCATGCGCAATGAAATCCTTGAAATCAAGACTGCACCCTCCGGTACCGTCCTTTAAGAAAATAAAGTTTCCGGTTCCTGAGTTTTTTATGGTAATCTTTGCCTGCGCAAATGCAAACGTGCTGTGAACATATATTATTGGTACTGTAAACCCTAAAACACATGCTATATAACACAAATCTCTTGTCACTAGATCAAGACGTTGTTCAAACCGTTAAGCGAAAAGAACCTTAAATGGTTCCGGAATTTGGGTCTTAAGATCTTGCAATATTATTTACAAATTACCTTTGTATCATTATTCTCTTGGAGTTCAACATCCATTTCATCTAAGTGAACAAAAGCAGGAGCAGATATTTTAAGGGTAAGAGGCCCCTTTCCCTTGTTCTGAATCACAAGTAATAGATTGGGAGAATCTGGAATATTGCAAACCAAAGTTAAAAAGGCCAAATATTGTCTAATGTGATCATCATGACAATTCATACTCTTTTCCATTGTTGGAAACTTGCAACCATGTTGAGTTAGAGGATACCTACCATTTCTTGGAACTTGCAAGCAGGCAGCAAACCTTTTATTCGTATCCGTACACATATTAGATGAGTTGCATTCTTCAACTTGAAAGCCATAATTACTTGTTAGTGAAGGCGGCGGCGGCGGTTCGACTGAGTCCTGTTCCTGTATAATGTCATTCTCTTCATTCACTTTCTTGGGGTCCACGCTATCATCCGGAGTTTCCTTTTGCTCACTATCTGTCTTCCCCTCGTATTCAACATCCCATTGTTCCTGGCCCTTGTGCGTATTGTCACCTTCTTTACCACCATCCATCTTTTCTTTTGCTTCAGCACTCGATGCTTTCCCACCCTTTTCCGAATTCTCGCCTTCATTCAAACCCGATTGCTGGTTCCGATCGCTCTTACTTGCACCACCACCATCAACATCCTCTTTTGATCCACCAATTTCATTGCCACCATCTGTCTTTCCTTTTTCTTCAGCACTCGATGCTTTTCCACCTTTATCCAAATTCTCGCCTTCATTTGTACCTGATTGTTGCTTCGAATCACTCTTACTTGTACCACTGTCAACACTTTCTTCCAATCCATCAACTTTCCCACCATCATTCATCTCTCCTTTTGCCTCCTCACTCGATGCTTTCCCACTTTTATCCAAATTCTCACCTTCATTTGAACCTGATTGTTCTTTCAAACCACTCTTACTTGCACCACTATCAACACCCTTTTCTGATCCATCATTTTGATTGCCACCATTATCTATCACTTCACCAACTCCAGTGGAATCCGAAGTAGATTTAGAATGACCTTTTATAACTGGATCTACTTTGCCACCTACATTTTGATCGAAACCACTCTTTCCATTAACATTTCCCTAAAACCAAACATCAATGAGAAACCATCTTAATCCCATCATCAAATTAACCTTCAATAAACTTCATCTATCAAATTTTTTTAAAAAGAAAACCTCACCTCTGTGTCATTACCGGAGCAACCGACAACAACTAGCAGCAGAAAAATTCCCACCAAAACAACATACTTTGTTTCCATATTTTAAGATACACCCACCTTTTTGTGCTACAAAAAACAACCTATTTAACATAGAATTCATTTAAATACATACATAAAATTTTTCACTTGGAAAGAGTTATATAAAACAAGGAGGAGGTTAATTTCCAACCTTTAAAATGAAACCTTGTCAGGATGCCTGTTTTCAACAGCTTTACACCTCATTACTAAGTTTATTTCCTCATCCAAACTAAAAGGCTTACACACAGATCGAATAGAGAGCTTTTGAATGAGTTTAACAGTAGAAGAGAAAGAGGGTGAGTTTGACCAGAGAATTAAAAAAACGCCATCCTTTTCCTTCGGAGTTGCAGATCGTTGTCTTTCTGACAACTTGTAATGCAACGTTAATTCCTTGTTAGCATATGTCTTGTTCCGGGAAGTCGGTTTCTGTCATCAATTTCGATAAAAAAAAAAGCTTGCTAAATGTTTGCACCAAATACAAAATGTTCGACGAAAACTAAGTAATCTAATAAATATTTAATTTAGATGACTGTATCTGCACGGATATGTTGACATCAAACATACTTTTATATGTTTCGAGATGTAAAGTTAATTTATTGTTACAGGCCTTGTTTTTTACGACAAAAAGCTCGTCGGCTAGTATCCGAAACTTTCTAAATACCAGTGGTGGCCAATTGAAATCGACATAATACTGGAAGCAAGCCATTAATGGTGACTTCTTCCGCTGAGTGAATGATGCTTTCAAAATACTAATAAAGCTATTCACCAGCTTGCTTAGCCAATACGCTTTGACTAGCTAATTTAAGTAATACCATATATCTCAACAAATAATTTATATTTTGAGTTCGAATTCTACCAAAAATGAGACTCGTATCGTTTTTTGATTAGTGATACGGTTGGAACACCCCTTCATAAATGTGTACAGCTCTTTGGAAGGGGCAAAGCCCTCTCTGAAGAAAATATGTTCCCGTATTGAAAGATCATGTCGACTTTTTCACGGAGAACCCTTCAAATCAAACCTACTATATTTTGACGTTGGATTTCGTTCTCTTAAAAAATCTTAATATTTTAAGAAGCTCAACAACAGTGGATTGGACCTGGACCCAATTTGTATAAGCAGGGGAACTAGTGGGCTAAGTTGTAGATAAATGAAACTTCGGAAATGACATGAAGTGGGGCACGAATGGGATCCGCTGGTGATTTGTGTTTGACCAAGGCGAGTAAATTTTATACGCAACTTTATCCGATCAAAGTTCTGATCAGTTGCTTTCCGCCAACCTGGTCCATGTGCCATGCATCCCCACCCCTAAAGGAAAAACCCTATTCGAAGGACGTAAACAGGTATCTTGTAATTTACTCGATCGGGTTTCTAACATTATCTATATTGGTAAAATAATTATTTTTTAAAAATTTCATTGGATTATGAATATAAGTGAAATGATAAGAAGTTGTACTTTATATTATGAAATATGTGTTTGGTCATTAGATTTGTAATTAAATGTAACACTAAGCAGGGACGAAACTTGAAAATTTTTTTAAGAGGTTGGAATTGAATTATAAAAATTTTAAAATATTCAAATGTAATTTTACCATGCGTTAATTTATAATCCATTATTTTTTTAATGGATCAAATAGAATTTTTTCATATTTAGGAGGTCAAAGTGTAATTTTACCATATATTAATTTACAATGAATGAACAAAAATTTTACATTTTTAGGGGGTCAAGACCCCTGGCCCTCTATCTTTGCCTCTAACACTAACTCAATAAAGTGCTTAAATATAGTAAGTATAAATTATGAATCTATGTAAAATGGTAAGGAATTTATACTTTAATGTTATAGAATAGGTGTTTAAATATAATAGAGATGAATCCCATATGTTAGCTTGATGGTTAAGGGTGTTCATTGCTTCGGGTGTGGTTTAGGTTTAAGTCGCACCAATTACGTTGTTATTCACCAAAAAAATATAATATAGATAGATAAATTTTTATTTTGAATGATTTTATTCAGAGTTTTAATGGGGTTTTATTTTTATTTATTATCAAGAATATTATCATATTTTATAAGATATCAAACTTACAGGGTGTTTGAATTATCATTGAAAATTTTGAACATTTAAATTTTTAAATGTTTTTTATAATATCATTTAATTTTTTTAATTAATAAAAAGTTTTCAACAAAAAAAATATTAAACAAGATAAGGAGGTAGATAACTTACTTATCACTTAATGTTTAAAATGTTTAGTTGATTGCCGATTGAGTCTTGTCTCGATTGATATGGGCATTATTGTCAATGTAAGAGAATATAGATTCGAGTGAGCTAAATTGCATTATCCTCTTATTTATGAGTTGAGGAGGAGCTATGAGTAGTTCTAGGCATTGTGTTAAAAAGAGCAGATATGATCAAAATCTATAATAGGATTGTTCAAAAAAATTTTAAATGCTAGAATTGACAACAAAAGTGTTTGTTTTAATATTTTAGATGTGTTTGATAATCATTTTAATGTTTTACTTAATACAAAATTTTCAACAAAAAAAACGTTGAATAAAATAATAGGTAGATAACTACTCATGACTTAATGTAAAAAATATTAAGTTTATTAAAAAATGAGATATTCAAATTATCATATTATTTTTCTTTCAAAACTATTCAAAATAATATAAAATATTTTATTAATAAGATTAAAACTAAAAATAAATAATCTTTAAAAAATCAATATTATTATATTCAATACTTATATTTACTAATTTACCGAATAATTTTCTAATATAAACTCAACACTTATCATATTTAGCACTAAAAATTCACTACTTAATTTTTCAGCACTTAAATTTTTAATTTATCAAACACATCGTTAAATAAGTGAAAAATTAAACTAAAAATTAATAATTTATTTGATCTAATAACATTTTTAAAATTGAAAATAAAATAATGACATGATCAAATATAGCCAACTTTATATATAACAGTCACTTCTTATAACAATATTTTATTTTACAATCAATTTATTTAATTTTATAATTTTATTTTTACTAATTTAAAATTCTAAAAAAACTAAATAAAAATGTTTCCATTTTAAAAGTACCCACCTAGCTACGCCCCTCTTTCAAAATTAATCAGTTAAATACCTAAGAAGCTTAATGATGATTTAGCTGGCTTTCTTCAAAACCCTAAAAAAGTTAGCTCCTTTATATAATTAGTCCCTTACATTGATGGATAGACCAATCAGATTTGTCAAACCGCCCTGTCCGAACAATAAATGAATCCAATATATTTCCTATGACATCTAAATGAATTAAAAAAAACACTATGATGCATTATGTCAGAGTTTATATTTCTATATTAAAATGTAATTCATATCAATGAATGTATGAAAGAACAGACGGGACCAAGACAGGTCATTTAAGGAGAGAGGACCGACAAAGGTCGCCCCTTTTATCCATTATGTTTGGACCTTCCGCCCTCCAACGCAACCTTTTTCTCTGTCTTGTGACTCTTGCCTGCCTCATAAGCCGTTGGAGGCTCACAATTATTATTATGTCTAATCTTCCATTAATGGTTCACATTTGACATTGATGGAGTCCGTTGACAAAAACATTAATATTTATATACTATTAATATGTGTTAAAAAATAGTAATTAATTTACCCATCCAATAGTTTGGGATATTTGTTTGACTAATATATTTGATAGGTTATTCTATTATGGACATGAAACTAAATCAAGTTTAAAAGAAATTATTTGAATAAAGATCAATCATTATACTCCCGAAGATGTGAGTTTGATTAGGTTTTAAAGTGAATAATTCTTGATCGTTAAATTAATCTGGAGAGAAATTAATTTAATTTTTGAATTATTAAAAAATGAAATAAGACTAATTAAAACATTTAATGAAAAAAATGGAAAACATACGTGCCTTGATCAAATACATTCATTATTTTAATTAACCTCAAATAATGTACATACACACAAGTCTAAGTTGTGTCAAAATGGCGGTGCTCATGTTTTGCAAAAGGCAGGGAAATGAGTTGGGTTTTCACATCTGAACTATTATTTTTATGGATTTAAGATTAAAACTTTCATATCAGCATTCACAGAGTTACGATATTAATTTTAAAGGTTAATTAAATTAAAATTAAACGTATATGTAATAATCGATTTTTAAATATATAAATAATTGATTCAAAAGAAAAAAAAAATATTTTTAAATATATAAACAATCGATTTAAGCATAAAAAATAAATAAAAAAAAATCTAAATTTTGAGAAGATTATTTATATTTTTAGGAAGCTTAAAAAAAAATTTATAAAAATTTTAAACTTTTGGGGCTCCAGTAGGCTCCTGTATAGTTCATATCTATGTCAAACATATTCAACATGTTTTCAACTAATGAAATAATGGGCAATAATCCAACGATTTCTAGAAGGCAATAGATAAGGTTTTTATTATATCTTTTGAGTACTGACTTGAAGAAAGTCCTTTTCTCTTTCAAATTAACTTGACTACTATTTTATGATAAAAATATTTTTATTTTATTTATGAAAATTTATAAATATTCATATAAATTTATATTTGGATTTTTATTATTTTTTAGATAATAACAAAAAAAAAATAGATCAAGTTAATTTTTTAATTTGTAAGTCATTTCTTGCTTATAATGGGAAAACACATTTATTGCGGATAGTGATACACGCATTCATTGCGTGTAGTTATTTCTCTATTTCGTCGTTTTCATTTATTCAGCTCGTTGACCCAAATGCAAACCGATAAGGGTTGTACCGAGTTAACAAATGGACCGATTGGACATATATATAATTAGGGCTCAAATAATTTGTAATTAACTTCTAATTTTTTGTCTATTAATTATAACATTATTTAGTCATGGAGTCATCCCACTAAAGTACCATGACTAAACTCTACCTATTATATGTCATTACGAAAGCAATGTATCGAGTGTCTGCCCAATGATCTTGTCATATATGTTATCTTCATAGGATATCTTTAATCTGTTTGGGTTAAATCTGTTAATCCAATATGATCATATTTTATCTCTTGGTAACTATCATATCTCATTTCATGAAAAGAAAATCAATTACTAACATATTGTAATTAAATAATTTGTCTAAGACAAATGACCAATGATCACGTTATTTTTTCTTCTATCATCCAATGAGAGAATATCATTTGCACTTTATTGGGCTATGAATTTCACTATCGTAAATAAAGCTATGTTATGCTGAAGTAGTATATCCAACGTACCAGCTTTCGACTCTATTACCAATTGAATTCAGATTTTCAATACTTCAAATTGTACAAGTCACACGTACATAATCAGTCACTTACTCAAGATTGAGGCAAGCCACATTATGAACATCACAAGTGAAGAAATCAATAAACGGATCTAAAAAATTTATTTAACTTAGATCCCGTTCGGTGTATTGTTAGTTTAGACCACCACATTTGTCCTTATCTTCTAAAAGTTATTTACTTTGATACCTAAGATAAGAAATCTCCTAATTGGACTTGATAGACATCACAGTAGTTATTGAATCAATTTGCTCAATTTCTACTGATTAGACTATGGACCATTTAGATTACCTACTATATAAGTTGTCTTCTCCCATTATGATCTGATTACATAATGCAACTTAATACTAGTTAAACGTTAGGTAATCAATGAGTCAATATTTCATTATACAATTTGCTTTGCGTACAAAAACCATTGAGGACAAATACAAACGATATTAATATGAATAATGAAAATTTTATTAAATCAAACTATTTGAAAAATTACAAGTATATATGACGAAAACTACACTAAAAACACTAGATCCCAATACCACTAACATCAATGTCATTAGGATAGCTACGTGGCCATTAAACTGATTCCATCTTCTTTGTATGCAGTTTTACATCTCTTAGAAAAACTACACGATGAACTCTAACCTTTAACGAATGCCAAAGTCTTTGAATTGCACCTAGGCTTCCAATTTCACGGGGATTCCAACTTAACGTGCTCGTAGATTCAGTATGACAAAATCTAAAAGCAACACCAGCGTCCAAATCACCAATTTCCGTCATGCAATATCAACATCCTCTACAACACCATTCCTTTTAGCCGTATACAACACAATATGGTACAAACAGATTTTCCCAAACGCATACAATCCAACTTGTGAATTGAATCAATAAAACCATATGGGTACTAATACGTTTAGCCGTACACAAATTTATCATATTAAGAAACAAGCCATGAACACAAATACAAAATGACGCTTTATTAAAAATATAATCAAAAGCTAAAGATCACCACCATAATTTTTTTTATGTTGATTATGTTAGTTTATTCTTCAAATATATTTGATTCAAAAACTTAAAATCAGAGCACTCCTAATAGCTAAAGTTTTAAAAATGGATTTATTAGTTCAGTTGATTCCCTAACTGATGAACTCGGAACAATGAAAAAGAAGAAAAGAGAGAAAGGATTTTGTCATCGTGACATCAATTGTTAGTGAAATGACGTCGTATTAAGCGGCAGTTGCGTGGCTGAGTAAAACCTTTCGCGGGGAATGAAATGAAATCACGAGAGCTCCAAATTTGTCTCCTTCAGGAGGCGATGACTGAAGGAAAAAGCTACACGTTGTAACGTGCGAGGGGCCCAGGGAGCTGAACCACCGGCTTAATGTCGGCGTCGCCTTTGGACCAAGTCCATGCATATCATATACTGCCAAATCTCAACTTTTTTGAGTCTCCCTCATTTATTATTTCCTACCTACACGTAATAATTACTACATTTTTAGCTGTCCTTAGGTACGAGTATTTCTTTATCACAATTACCTCAGTACCCTTTTTCTAAAAAATGATATCACTATTTTTAATTCCTAATTTATTTCCACGGTTACTCGATCAAATAGAACTCATGAGAGCATTAACGACTTCCATACACTAACATCAGTTTATTAATGAGGTAAGATTTACCCATACAATTACTAAATTAAAAGCCAATAACAGGCTTTTAAGTATATGTTTCGTCTTAGATACTGACTTGTGAGATATTCTTGATGGTTTAGATCTTATCCAAGATAGGTGATATATTAGAGTAATAATTCAAACGGATAGCTTGAAGGCGAACAAGACTATTCATGAATCTTCTCTAATGAATTCAAGCTCTATCTTTATCAGACACGTCCATCATTCTTTGACGAATTCGTCTTAGATATTGGGAGTGCTATAGGATTGAGTTTAGGTTATGGTCACATGCAAATACGTAAAATAATCCCAATGGTATCCAAATGTAAGTGGGCATGGGAGGGCCGTCTTTCATGAGCTTTGTTACTGAACAAAACCTTTTCAAACCTCACCTTTACGAACTTAATGCTGCACATCAACCCCCGGATCCCACTTTTGATGATGCTGATGCCAACCTTTCTAGTCTCATCAAATTTTCTTCATCATCTTTGGACATGATCCACTCTAATGAGTTGTCAATATATTTTTTTTTTATCATTGCAATGACAGCGATAAAAATCAAATTAAAATTAAGATTTAATCCGCTGTTGAAATTTATGTTTTAAATATATAATTTCAACATGGGCTCCAAAAGAATCAAAATATCAAATAAAAAACCCAATAATTTTATAAAACCTAGTTTAGCTAAGATAACATGTATTGCAGGTGTATTGGGAAATTCATAGAATGGAACTTTTTAGGCCGAAAAATCTGACGCAGAGAGAGAGAGAGCGGTTTGGTTTTTGTGGGTTGCAGCTTTAATGGCGTTTGGATTTTCTGCTGAAGAAGAAATTTAATATAAATAAATAAAGATAAAAAGGTAGAGAGATAAAAATATAAATTTGTGGCAGAGAAAGGAAAAAGCTGACTCCGTTTTTGTAATAAATTCAGAAAGTAGGTTTTTAGGGGCATTGAGTAGTTCGGACACGTGTTGGGACTTTTTTTTATAAAATTAACTCAAAAATTAATTAATTACGTAAATATTTATTTTTTTATTAAATGTGAAAATAACAAAAAATTTATAATGAAAGTTTGTGGAGCCATATAACATGGAGTAACCAATTTATCACATCATCATCTCAAGGTAAAAAATCAATTTTTTAGTGGAATCATATAAAATGATATAATCTATATAAATACCATAAAAATATTAAAAATTTTAAAAAATAAAAAAACTTGAAAGTAATATTAACTTTTTTAATGGTACCGTATTAAAGGACACCACCACTCTCCAAAATATCATATTTCTCTTTTCATTATTTAATTTTATTATTATATTTTATAATAAAATATTATTACTTATTTTTTTTGAAATTCAAACGTTTTCAAGAAGCTTTAAATGTTTTTTTCTTCTCTAAGTATTTTTTTTTGGCTCAAGTTGATCTTTTTTCTTGTGACACCGTCGACGGCAATGTCGGCGCTGCTATTTATGTCAGTTTTTTCTTATTTTTTGTTGAATTTACTCGAATCTTGAGTTTATTTATTTAAAATGACTCCACCAAAAATAAAATATATATTTAAATTAAATTATATATTTAAATATTATATAATAAATAAAAGAAAACAAAAAATCAATTGAGTGGCGTCATTTCAAATGGTTCAATAAAAAAATAAATTTAAATTAAAAAAAAAAAATGAAAATAAATTTATTATTAAAAAAAATTTAAAGAAGTGATGATGTCATTTAATATGATACCACCTAAAAAAATTTTAATTTTTAAAAAATAAATAAATAATTATTAAAAAAATTGAAATATGCAGAGAAAGTGATAGTGCTATTTGATATGACACCACCAATAAAAATTTAAATTTTTAAAAAATAAAAAATAATAAATCATAGAAATAGAAAGTATGACATATTTTGAGAAAGTGGTGGCACCATTTAATATGGCACCACTAAATAAAGGTAAAATTATTTTCAAGTCCTTTTATTTTTTAAAATTTTTTAATATTTTTATAATATTTATACAGGTGACGTTATTTTATATGATTCCACAAAATTTTTTTTTTTTTAACTTGAGATGTTGATGTGATACATTAGTAGCGTCATATTATATGATTTCACCAACTTTCACGGTAAATTTTAGGTTATTTTCATATTTAATTAAAAATACATTATTTTCATAATTAATTAATTTTTTAGATTAGTTTTATAAAAAAATCGTGTTGGAATCTACGCGTAATGTCAAAATTCAAAAAAAAATTTCTTTCCTTTCAGCCTTCTTTTATCTCTTCTCTTATGTTTAATGTTAAAAAGTTGGAGTAAAAAAGGTAAATTATTAATTTCCCATAAATATAAAAATATAAATATTATATAATATTATAAATAGAATAGGGATTCACATGCAATTTAATGTTATGTTTGTGAAATTTTAAGAAAATTAAAATTTTCTAACTATCAAAATTTAAGTAAAAAAGTTTTAATTGTGAATAAATAGATTAAAAAAATGTTAAATTGTGCATATATATGTTTTTTTGTTAATTGATTAAATAAATCCATTTTTTTAAGATTTAAGGAAATAAATTAATTTTAGAGAGAGATTGTGAAAACACCCTACCAACTATATTAGACGTGCTTTTCATACTTTTCCTATAAAATTAATTTATTTTTTTAAATTAAAAAAAAAACGACATATTTAATCAATTAAAAAAAATAATTGCATATATGATTAGTTTAGGCCCAAGAAAAAGAACCTACAACTATAAGCAATAATACCAAGAAATCAGGAATATACATTGGTAAGTCAAAGAAATTGCATTAAATATATATTATATTAGTTGGAGATGGGCTCCCTGTGCGGCTATAAATATACCAAAGCTTGAACCAGAGTAAGCTCTCAACACAGTAAAATCCTGATCTCTTCCTTTGAAACCCCCCAAATAAATTTTTTCCCTTCATTTCCACTCCAAAAATCTGGGTTTTCCTTTTCTCACATAGGTTTAAAGTTGAACCCAACATTTCTTCATCCTTAGACTATCCATATTACCTTTGATCTCTGTTTCAAACAAAGAATCATACCTTTCTTTCCAACTTGGAATCTCTTTTGAGGACCCTTTCTCCTTTTGTTTTTAAGGTTCCTCTGTTTTTCCTCAATCCGCTTTCTATTGCCTTTTGGTTTTTGTTTTTTTAAAGGAAACAGGGGCAGTTTTTGAAGTCCTGTTTCCTTTCTGAATCTTTCCTCCCGCACTCTGTTTTCAAAAGAAAAAAAATGCAAGAAATCAATCATCCTTTTGGATTCAACAATGGCTTTGATATTGGATCTTCGTTGTCACAAATCATATTATCAGGAGGCTCTAATACTTTAGATTCAGTGTTCTCTCATTGTGCATCACTATCAACAGCCATTGCCAACAACTCTGTTTACGAGCCATTAGGTTCATCAGTCTATCTCCGCCAGAGGGATCTCCTTCAAAAATTCTGCCATGAAAACAAAGGGAACCCTTCATTTTCAGGAAAATCCGTAAAGGGTCTTCTTCAAAACTACCCAAATCCTCCATCGACGACCAATTACTTGAGCCCACTTCAAAAGAAGAAGCTTTACAGGGGCGTGAGGCAAAGGCAATGGGGCAAATGGGTGGCCGAAATCAGACTCCCGCAAAACAGAGTCCGAGTCTGGTTAGGCACTTACGACACAGCTGAAACCGCCGCTTATGCCTATGATAGAGCCGCGTATAAGCTTAGAGGCGAATATGCGAGGTTGAATTTCCCGAATACCAAAGATCCAAGTGAGTTGGGGTTTGCAGATTGCGCTAAATTGAATGCTTTAAAGAATACAGTGGATGCTAAGATTCAAGCCATTTGTCAAAAGGTGAAAAGAGAGAAAGCTAGAAGGAAAGCCAAAAGATCACCGGAAGCTGAAAAACAAGCCAAAGTTCTCGAGCCATGTTCATCGTCTTCGTTGTTATCGCCGGCGGTTTTTGGCGAAAATTTAAGCGACGAATGGCCGTCGCCATCGGTGTCCGAAGATGGGTTTTGGAGATGCGGGAATTCGCCGTCCTCTGTTTTGAATGACTATCCGTCGATGGTTACAGAGGAACCCATGTTTGAAGACTGTTCGCTTGCAAGAATGCCGTCTTTTGACGCTGATTTGTTGTGGGAGATTCTTGCTAATTAGGATAATAATTATGTTTCATTTTTGTTGAGGTACTTACTTCTAACAATCGTGTCATGCTGTTTATGTGGTCTGGTTTAGGGTTTTAGTTTTCAGTCTTCTCTTTTTCCTTTCTGAGTTTGGATTTTTGTTTTTATTCTCCATGAAACATATTAATAGTTAACCATGTTTCATGAGCTTCTATTACATTTAAAAAAAATATTACCGAATTTTATTGTATTTTGTATAATTATACAATTACATAAACTATAATTCAATTATATAAACTATTTAAATACATTACTGAGAATATTTTATAAAAATCCATAAATTTATTATCTAATTATACAAATTACTACGATACTTGTAATGGTCCAATTATTAAAATAAATTTCAGTTACGTAAAGAAAAGATGTTTTTGATGTTCCATATGGATTTTACCTAGTTTATTTTTTATTTTTTTTTTAAATTTTCACCAGTAGTACAATTACACATAAAAATTTAATCAATACAAAGCAAAGCTAATCTGGAATCAAACAAAAACTGAGATAATATGAAAGGAAGGGGATAAAATCCACACAAAGCATAAGTATATAATAAAAGAGTGATCCACACATCATAATTACAAATGGTGAAATTTGAACTCAAATTTTTATGGACTGAATCATGGTCTCCTTTTCTTGACTCAACAACATATTAATAATCTCCGACTCTGCAATCCCTTTTAGATCCATCAAAACAAAATGCCAATAGAAAATGAGGATCGGATTCAACAGAGTTTGCCTTAAACCACAAAACATCAAGTTAGACCTTGCGTTTAATTATTTTTCATCATCTTTTTTACGATTCTATGTATGAAGTGGGAAATCTGCTCCGAAACCACATTTTTGCTAATAAACTGTTTTTACTACAAATTTATCTTTATAGGCAAACAAGTTTGTATGAAACACAAGCTGACTAAACATTACCTGAGAATGTTTATTAAGAAAAAAAAAACAATGAAATAATGAAAAATAATCCATAAATGCAAAACCCCGATGAACATAATCGAATTATAAATAACAGGGAATTCCTCTAGGCTGCCCTCTGGACTCTGACACTTCTCGAGATTATTTCCTTCAGATCATCGCAGCGGCTGCGGTGATAATCGATCCACAAGCACAGCTGCCTAATGGCTTCTCTCTTCTCCTCTCCTAGTCCAAGTATGCCTTGATCTTTCTCTTTCATTGCCGTCTCCAAGACTTCCATCTTCTTCTCCAGCTGATTCATGGCTTTTAGCAGATTCTCCTTCTCCCCTTCTTCCTTGTTTGCCTTAATCCGTAGCTTCTCCACTTGCTCTCGCAGAGTAGATTCTTGTTCTTTCTGATAGTTCAGCTGCTCAATCAAGTTTGTCACTTCATTCCTTAGTCGCTTCTTTTCACTCTTTGTCTCTTCGACCCAATGTTTTGCAATCCTTATCTCTTTCGATGTTTCTTCAATGCATTCCTTGTAGCTTCCACTCTCCTCTTCGAATTTCTGGATGACTGCTTCAAATCCAGTCAAGGTAATATTCACATTCTCGGAGATATCAGTGATCATCTTGCAATAGGCTTCGTTGTTGGCAGCAATTATTCCAGATAAAGCTGAGATCCTTTCTTCAAGCAGTCTTTGTTCTTCCAGGTACTTTGCTTCTGCTTTTCTGTAGCTTTCTTCGTTCTCAGTAAGTAACTGTTCTGTGACTCTAAGTTTTTGGTTTGACAACCGGAGCTTAACTTCAATTGTTCGGACATTCTCAACCAAAGTACTGAGTTCATCTCCTTTCATTTCTATATCTCTTTTCAAGTCTTCAATAGTTTCCTCCAACTCAGCAACAATTTCATCCTTAGATTGAATGTTCGTATTGTGCTCTCCTGCCATTTCTTGCATCTTCCGTTCTGTGATTTCAATAATTGCCTTGCACTCCTGAAATGAAGTTTCAAGTTGTTTGTATTCATTGCTTAGCTTGTTAAATGCATCTTCTTGATCCTTTAGCATTCTCTGATGATCCGTGATCTGGTTTACAAGGTCATTTTTCTCATCTTCCTTTGCTTCCAAATCTCTTTGAAGGTGCTCAACCATTTGCTTCAGATCAGCTGCTATCTGACTTTTAGATTCGAGGTTTGTACGGAATTCTTCAGACATTTCTTCTGTCTTCCTTTCAGCAATTTCAAGACTTGCCTTGCACTTTTGGTATAAGCCTTCAACCTCTTTGTATTCCTCGCCCAACTTCATATATGCCTCCTCCTGTTCTTTTAGCATTCTCTCCTGATTGCTAATTTGGCTTTCTAGTTCGGATTTCTCGTGCTCAAACTCAGTTTTCTCTCTCTCAAGCTGCAACTCCAGTTCATTTCTCTGGGTCTGTATTGAATCCAACTGCTGCTGCAAATCGTTGACCTGTGCCACCAGGGCTGTTAATTGGGAGAAAGTTTCATTCTCCAAGCTGGCATGCTTTTCCTGGAGAGCATTGAACTCGAGCCCTCTTTCTGCGAACTTTTTCCCTAATTCAATGGTTTGACCCTGTAAACCCACTATTTCCTCCCTCAATTGACCATCCTCTTCGATTTTAGTTCTCAGGTCCTCTTCCAGTTCACCTTTCTGGTTCTTTAGAGAGATGACCTCCAATTCTAGTTCCTTCATTTGTGCCAACAAACTCTCTTTCTCCTGCAGAACTCTCCGTTGATCCTCAGTCTTGCTTACGATCTCTTCTTTTGCCTTTTCTATCTCGATCATATGATCTAAAATAGCTTGAGTTTTACTCTCAAGCTGAACTTCAAGTTCAGCTTTCTGGCTATGCATGGATTCCAGTTTCTGCTGCAATGTATTTATTTGATCCATCAAGCTCTTGACTTGATTCGATGCTTCATCGCCTTTAACTACAATATGTTCTTCCAACTGAGCTTTCTCGGTCCGCAGCGACTCCATGTCTCCTAGCAGATTGTTAATCTGCACAGTCAAATTATCCACTCTAGATAATAATTCTGTCTCATTATCCTCAAACTTCTTTCTGAGAGTCAAAAGTTCTTCTTGTCTTGTCTTTGATATCATTTCGAGTTCTGAAATTTGAGATTGCAGTCCCATATTTTCCACCCTCAGCCGACCGTTCTCTTCGATTTTATTTCTCAGGTCCTCTTCCAGTTCACCTTTCTGGTTCTTTAGAGAAATGACCTCCAATTCTAGTTCCTTCATTTGTGCCAACAAACCCTCTTTCTCCTGCAGAACTCTCTGTTGATCCTCGGTCTTGCTTACTATCTCTTCTTTTGCCTTCTCTATCTCAATCACATGATCGGAAATAGCTTGAGTTTTTCTCTCAAGCTGAACTTCCAGTTCTGCTTTCTGGCTATGCAGGGACTCCAGCTCCTGCTGCAAAGTATTTATCTGATCCATCAAGCTCTTGACCTGAGTTGATGCTTCATCGCCTTTCACTACAATATGTTCTTCCAACTGAGCTTTCTGGATGCGTACGGACTCCATGTCTGCTAGCAAATTGTTGATCTGCACTGTCAAATTCTCTACTCTAGATAGAGATTCTTTCTCGTTGTCCTCAAACTTCTTTGTGAGTGTCAAAAGTTCTTCTTGTCTCTGTTTTGATATCATCTCGAGTTCTGAAATTTGAGATTGCAGTCCTAAACTTTCCTCCCTCAGCTGACTATTCTCTTCGATTTTAGTTCTCAAATCCTCTTCCAACTCACCTTTCTGCTTCTTTAACGAATTGACATCAAATTCTAGTTCCTTCATTTGTGCCACCAAGCCCTCTTTCTCCTGCAGAACTCTTTGTTGATCCTCGGTCTTGCTTGCTATCTCTTCTTTTGCATTTATGATCTCAATCACATGATCGGAAATCGCTTGAGTTTTACTCTCAAGCTGAACTTCAAGTTCTGCTTTCTGACTCTGCAGGGACTCCAGCTCCTGCTGCAAATTATTTATCTGATCCATCAAGCTTTTGACTTGAGTGGATGCTTCATCATCTTTCACTGCAATATGTTCTTCCAACTGAGCTTTCTCGGTGCGTAGTGACTCCATGTCTGCTAGCAGATTGTTGATCTGCAGTGTCAAGTTCTCCACTCTAGACAATGATTCTTTCTCATTATCCTCAATTTTTTTTGCGAGAGTCAAAAGTTCTTCTTCTCTCTTTTCTGACATCATCTCAAGTTCTGAAATTTGGGATTGCAGTCCTATATTTACCTCTCCCAGCTGCTTTGCTTCACTTGCTTTGTTCTCTATCTGCAGCTGCTGTTCTCTGTTTGTTGCTCGCAATTGTTCCAACTCGAGTTCCAAGCTTGTCACTTGTGCCCCTAATTCTTTAAACTGGGCAGATGATTGATTCCCATGCACCTCATGCAACTCTTTGAGCGTCAAAAGTTCCCTTTCTTTGTCACCCAGTTCCTCTTTTGACTGACTTATTTCAGCCATGAGTTGTTGTATGGTGCCCTGGGCCAGCTGAATCTCATTTGAAACCTCAGAAAGCTTCAAGTTCAGGGAGTTATTCTCTTCCACTGTAGCATTAAGACTCCGGCTCAGTTCTGAAACTCGCTGTTCTGAAGATTCCAGCTTTTGCTGCATATCAGAAACTTCCCCCCTAACGGTGTCTAGCTCTTGCTTTAAACTTATATTTTCCTCCTTCAGCAAACTAACTTCTCTTCTAAGATCTTCTGTAAACTTCTCACCATCTTCAATTCTTTTAACAGCATTTTCTTTCTCTAGAAGTAAGTTATTGTTTTCTCGATACAGCTCCTCGGACCTTTGGTTCAACTCGGCTTCCATCTTAACAGCAGCGTCCAGCTTATGCCTCAGCTCTTCATTCTCAACCACAAGTTTTGATTTTTCACTCACTGATCTTTCAGAGTCAAGCTTCAGATTTGTGATGATTTCCTCTGCTTCTCGCACCTTGCTTAAAGAAGCAAGATAATCTGAATTCAATGCATCTTTTTCTTCTCTTGTATCTGTCAGCTTCTGCTTAAGATCAGCAATTTCCAGATTTGCTGTTTCAAGGTCTTGTTTAATGCCTTCTGCTATTGCCTGAAGTTCTCTTTCCAAGTGCCCATTTTTACTGCCCCCATCTTTTGAATAACCATCAGAGTCGGAATCTGAGCTTGATGAAGAGGATGCATCTTTTTCTCCTTTTCCATGAGCTTTTTTCCTCAGCTCTCCTGTGAGATGATCATAGTGTGCATAGAGGTTTTGGTAGTGTTTGTGGAAATCCTCGATTAACTGAACAAGTGGTTCCTTCTTGGAGTTAGCTATTGGAATTCCATTTTCTTCAACTTCTTCATCGTTAATGAGCTTCAATATTGTTGCCACCTTTTCATCAATTTCTGAAATGGAGGGAGTTTACACTTGAGATTAAAACATGAAGCAAATCATAAGTGGAAAATCATGTTAAGCTGATTGTGGCAATTCTAAACATCCCGGAACCAAATTCTATGTTACTTGGACTCACATGTGAGTGCCAATACGGGTAATTGGAGGGGCCTGAAAAGGGCCATACCCTCATACCAATATGTGTTGAACATAAGTGTCGAACATAGACAAAGAAAAACGAGAAGTCGAAGCAACATAGATCAAAGTTATAGGTAAAATAGAAAATTGCACCCCAAAGAAATCAGTAAATGTAGAAAATTACCTATTTTACTTCCTTTAAGCTCTTCATCCTTTTCTGGATCAACATGATGCCCAAAGAAGGACTTTATAGACTCCCTGAACCGATGCTTAGTCATCTCTATCAGATTATCAACTAATTTTGCTCAGCAAGTCGCATGAAGATAAGGCAATCTCCATCTAGAGCATAAAAGCTGAAAAAGCAGAATTAAGGACACTTTGTAATTAGTTTCAAATTATGTCAACCATAAACAATACAACATAGTCGTAGCCAGATTGGATCGATTGCAAAAGTTGCAAACTCATAATGTCTCATGAACCCTAAACTACTAAATATCCAATTAAATACTTCCAAGTAATTTAACAAATATCGTGGTGTATAAAGACTAGTAAACTGACGGCCTATTACGGTATTAATGGTCCCAAACTCACTCCCCTATGCTAGAAAACTATTGGCCCTATCTATACGCAGACAATGAAACAAGTGACTAACTACACTGAATAAGAAAATCTTACTTTTGTTGAATAAGTGCTACTTTTCTATTAAAAATAAAATTAAATCAAATCAAACCCTTTGTCTTATCCGCAACCCTGCTTAAGATACCAAATCTCGAAGCATCTTTTTTCAGCTTAAGATACAAAATCCCAGACCCTGTTTCTTATTGACAACCCAGTTTAAAATGACAAGATCTCAAGAAGTATTTTTTTTTCTAACATGGGTCCATAAATGAATGCATGCAGCTTCATTAATATTTAGTATTTACTACCTTCATTATTAAGCATAATCAAAGTCGAAAAAAACTGACTAGACTAGCTGGTCGAATTGGCACAGCCGAGAATAGAAGGGTTATTCGATTAGATGATTTACATGAGACTAGATGATGATTGAACAATTTTAACTGGAAAAAGAACCGGTGAAAAAATAAAGAGAAACCCAATTTTAAATTTTTTCTCTATTTTTTAAGTTATGACACGTGAACCTATAAGCTCTTAGATTCCCAAAAAAAAAACTACCATTAAGCCAAAATGCATGTTCTTATAAATCATTTACTAGATTTATCAGTTATTTATTTTCTAACATTTAAAATTGTTTTTATTATTTATTTAAGGAGTAAATGGTCAGTAAAGTGGCAGATATGATTCTAGCGTGGCGACACGTCATCATCACATGGGGATGGAATCCAGCCATGCCAGAAACAGAGAAAGCTGATTTGGAATTTAAACGATAAAAGACAGCTATTATTTGAAAAAAAAAGGTGAGCTGTTCTTTTTGTTCATTCATTTTCTTTTTCCATTTCATATAAATAAGTCAAGGCCGGTCAGTCAATCATCACTCAATTACTCAAAACCTTTTTTCTTTTATTATACATGAAAAATGAAATATTATTAAAACAAAAAAGATAATAAATAAAAAACAGTAAAGGAATAGCATATCAGTAGTAATTTGGCATTACAATCACCTGAGATTCTGAGACTTTCTCGTAACTTTCCTTTCTCAATCTTGCATCGGAAGCTTTGCTATATTTCTGCAAAAACAAATAAATAGATCTTTTGTTTAAATCGAAACAGTAATAATATTGAATTTAAGATAAATAACCGAATCAACACTGATACAAGTGATAAGTTCAAAACGAAGAAAATCTTAAAAACTTTAAAGAAAATTTTGTTTTACTGGAACTGGAAATCATGATCTAATAAAATTTCACATCTAGTCATTTTCAATTATGGAGTTCGAAAATCAAAACCACAAGGAAGTTCAAGGAAACAAAAAAGATCTAAGTTAATTTTATGTTAATGAAAACAAGTGAATCGAAGTTAAAATTCAATCATAAAATCATAAAAGAAAAGAACAGGGAAATAACTGAACTAAATTTCAACTATCAAACTGATCGAAGGTTTTTTATCGAAACTGAAGTCCAAGTAATCAAAAACAAAAAGTAAGTGATGATTAATCAGTTGATGAACAAAGCTTACCTTAGAATCAGAGCTCCAAAGCTTGATTAAGAGGAAGAATCTGAAAAACAGAGCAAAAAAAGAATAGAAAAAACTGAGAGACTGATAGAGAGTTCTGTTATTTGATAAATAGAAAGAGCATAATGTGGTTTTTTTTATTTTCAGGATTTGGAATGGAATTTTTGGAGCCTTCTTTTATTCTAATTTTAAGTAACTACCCTTGCCTTTGTGATTTTATTTCAGTTATGCCCTTTCAATTTCTCGTCACGAGAGATGGATCTGAACAAATTTCATTGGTGGTTCACGTTTATTTCTTTATTATTTTTTTTTATTTTATTTACTCAAGATAGTTGGATTCAGTTCGAGTTTCGACAGAATTAAAATTAAAATTGATTCCATTATTATTTATTGTATATTTGAAAACTTATTTGAATTTAAGTGTGATTAATTATATTTAATATATAATATATTTATATAATTATTATAATTAGTGGATTTTATTAAATTGAATTTGATTGTGATAATTATAATTATTATTTTTACTATAAAATTTATTATTCCCTAAAATGTATTCCCATCAATTATTTCTTAAAATAAGTTTTCTTTTCATTTTTGAAAGAATCTCGACACCATTTATATTTGTCAAATTTAGTTAAAAGTTTTGACTTTTGAATTTCCATGAGATTAAGGAGAGGACAAAAAAACTGAATTTCTACTAATAAGTCCGACTTTGAACATCAACTCCCTCAAGTTTTGTTTTAATACTTTGAATGCTGTCTAAGTTTTATATAATAATAAAAAGGAGAAAAAAATAAAAAATAAGAAAAATGGTTAGAACGTTAAATGTAACACATAAATAACAGGAGTGAAGGTTTAAAGTCAAATTTGGTAGTCAAAATTCTTTTTACTTGTAATGTCTTAAAATAAAATTTTATATTAAAACTTGACATTCATGAGTATTGAGGTTTTCGTATTGAAAATACATATTTTGATAAATAACATTTTTATATCTATTCTGAGAGTAACTAATTATTTTCAATATTTTTAAGTACAAAAACTTATTTTTTTAAAAGGCATAATGATAAATTTACCCATTAACATTTATATTTTTTTTATCAATTTAATTCTTTTTAATTTAACATTTTAAAAAAATTGAATTTAATCATCAATCTTTCAAAAAAATTGAATTGTAATTCTTTTAATGAAAATACAAACTAAAATGTTAAATGTTTAAATATGATAACTCGCATATCAATTTAGGTGTATTTTATGATATTTTTAATAATTTTGAACTTTTTTTTTAATATATCATAATCTATTTTAAAAATACAGTCATCAAGTCGATTGAGTTTTAGTTCTATTGACATAGATATTATTATCAATACAAAAGAATGTGAGTTCAAATATACTGAAGTGTATTATCTTTTTGTTTATGAATTAAAAAAATTGTGAATAATTATAAATATTGTATAAAAAAATCATCAATAATTTTAGGTGTCCATTTTCGTGCTCTAGCCTTGAAATGGATTCAGACCATGCATTTCTGCATGCCTCCACAGTATCCCTAGACTTCCTCAGCTCAGCTTCACAAGTAGCAGGCTTCTCTCTGAGCTTTCTATTATCTTGCTCTAGCCTTGAATTCGATTCAGACAATGCATTTCTGGCCGTCTTTATTGAATTCCTTAACTTCCTTATCTCAGCTTCACCGGAGGCAACCTTCTCTCTAAGTGCTCCATTTTCTTGCTCCAGCATCTTTGCCTGCCTTCATTGAATTCCTCAGCTTCTTAAGCTCACCTTCACTCTAAGTACTGCATTTTCTTGCTCCAGCCTTGAATTCGATTCGTTCAATGCATTTTTCACCGGCTCCTTTGGATCCCTCAAGTTCTTGAGCTCGGCTCCATAACTGGCAAGCTTCTTCCCAAGTGTTTCATTTTCTTTCTTTAACCTTTGAACATCACGGTAACCCTCCGGGGTCATTGTCAGGGAAATTTGCAGCAAATTTGATGAATGAGTCCCCCCCAAAAATGCATTCTCCATCTCAAACTAATCAAACTAAATCTCTAAAATAAAGTGACATAACATTAATAAATTACTTGGCAATGCCACATTCAAACACTGTAAAATCCTAGACTTATGCATATCCTTGAAAATAGTTTAGGGGCAGTCATTCCATTTTAGATAATTTACCCCTTATTTGCCCTTCTTCACCAAACAAACAAAAAAAAATGCTCACATCAAAATCAAAGTAGAAATACTCATTTATCTAAATTCCTCAAAAATCGAAGGGCTACAAAAAGGGTTTTGAAAAGCATGCAGGATGTTATATTATAAGTCAATAATGGCAGTAGGAAAGGAAAAAAATCACGGGCATAGAAATAAAAATTCACTAATGTTGAAAAATCACAATACAAAAGATTAAACAACCCGTCTAATAAAAAAAGTATAGTTCTATATTGGTTCAACTTGTGCGACAAGGCTCCTACGGATCTCAATTTTGCCTCTATTTTATTTTTTTAACAAGTAAGTTGCACCTCAATTTTTTAAGATCAGATCACAGAGGAATTAACAGTTGTACAGTCTTAACCTACTTGCATTCAAAATTCATTAGTGATAGTTACTACCTAGTCAAAATGTTAATAGGAGACCCAAATTAGCCCCTCATTTTAGAACTCTATTAAGAATTAAAGTTTATGGACTTTTAGCATCCAAACACTTGAACTAAATCCGGATTCAATTTTTTTAAAAGGAAATTCAGATGTCGAATATTCGTATATCAAATGCATATCCATATCTAACTCGGTAAGAGACCAATTAACGTAGGTCCAAATTAATAGGTTTTTTAATCAAACCCAGCTAAAATAAATATTACCATGGTTGCACTAAAGCAGTGAACAGATTCATCCATGATCCATCTAGGAATTTTCCTAGAACTAAGGGATCTAATCTAGCATGTACTATAGCAACTATCCTCTACATGATTCACACACAAAGGCCTAGCAACAAAAAAGGAGAGGTCCATTTTTATTCATAGATTGGGTGATGACCAGTGGTGCATAAGTTTTTAGATGTCACCTTCAAAGCTTAAAACAACCTGCCCCCACTCATTTCATGACACTTTTGAATCTCAAAATAAATAACAGTAATAGTCAACTTTTTTAATTAAATTATGAGATTACTGCATCGATTCTTTTACACATCGATTATGTTATATGTAAGGCACGACAATCATTGAAAACGACGTTAAATTTGGTAGATTCTAATTTAATAATTAATAGAATAATAGGAACGAAATTTAAGTGAATAAAAATTTGATTAAAAATCAAATCTCACCTGGAAACTGGAAGCGAATATTCTTTCTGCGGATCAAAATGCAATGGAAAGTGATAAAATAATCGCAGGAAAATGGGGGAAAAAAAGAATAGGGAAAGAAAATGTGAATTCTCTTTTGATTTTGGGGAGAGGATTTTGTCTTGGTCTGGTTGCTTGCCCGGCTGGTCCACGAGAACGAATTTTTGGCGCCTCTTTTCATACGATTGCCCTTTGATTTCGGTTTTTATTACACTCAAAAATTTTAGCCGAGAAAAACGCGATAATTTCATTCTATTCAAATATTATTGGCTGATATTCCAACATGAGCCCACGTGGATAATGTCCCGCGCCTCTGTCTTTTGTCTTGTCTTAATTTACTTTTTATGTTTTACGATTTAAACATGAACCATCCCATCACATACAAAATTTAATACATAATAATGTATTTAAAGTTAAAAAATCGTTATTATAAGTAACAAACAATTATTGCTCTGTTCGTAATTGGTAAATTAATATAAATTTAATTGAAATTAGTATATTCCTATCACGCTCCATGTACAGGTAATCAAATATTTAGGTTAAATTATAGAGTAAATAGTTGAAAATTATAATATATTTTAAGCCTTTGTATTATTTTTACATTTAAAATTTTAATTCTGTATTTTTATTTTTAATAATTTAGTCCTTCAATTTTTTTCAATTTTAAAAATTTAAATCTAATTATTAACACCGTTAAATTATTCTGTTAAATTAGTTAGTGTAATATTTTGAAAATTTAAAAATATTCACTTAATATTCATGTAATTAAAAATGACATTACAATGGACTTAAATTTAATAAATAATTTTAAAAATATTTACAACTCTTAAAATTTACATCAGCATTTTAATCAAAATAAAATATGTGCTAAACAATGACATTGTAAACAGTGACGGGCCAATAAGAGACCCAGAGACCATGGCCTTCCTTCAAATGGTAAATTTTTAATTTAAATCATTTATAATTTATAAAACTTTAAATTATTAATGATGAAAATGCATTTTGGCCCCCAAAAATAATAAAATTTTGATTTAACCATTTAAAAAATTATAAAGATATAAGCTATTAAAATAATAAAATTATATTTTTACCATCATAAAAATATACAATTTAATTTTAATCCTCAAAAAAAAAAATTTAGCTTCACCACTAACTGTAAAAGTTGAGATACCAATTTTTTTTTTTAAATATTAAAGTATAAAAGTTAAATCTTAATTTAAGTGTAGCATAGAGACCAAAATTAAAATTTCATCATTTTCTTTTATAATGCAAAAAGAAAAAGAGAAAGGTGACCCACATGTTTTATATATTTAGGTATAAGGAACCAAAATTGAAAATTTATCATTTTATATAGGTTTATAGATATGCTCAATGCATACAATTCTCTTTCATGTGTCTATGTATATATTATATGAATATTTTTATGTTCATTTTATAGTTTATGTTCGGGTTTTATGGTTGTTCTTTTCAATAATATCGTTTTTAAAATTTAAACTTGTATTCTCTATTTAAGAGTACAATGTACTTCACCATTGCATCCAACACTTATTGATAATTTTATCTTGTAAATATTAAAAAAATGGACGACTTTTTGAGTTGTATCTATTTGTTGTTTATTTTCACAATTATGAAACAATAGTTTTTAAACACTATACATTTCTCGCAGGTTGGATCAAGGAGTGAATATAAAAAAAACAAACTATGTCTTCTAATTTAGATTTAGATTTATATTTATATTTCATATCCATGCTTAAAAATAAGTATATATCAAATAAAAAGACAATAAAAAAATTAAAAAGTCACACTTCAATAGCAAAAGCATCTCAAATGGTTATCATCGTCATTGTCATCGTCATCATCACCATCATCTTTATTACTTTTGAATCTTTTCATAAACTTTCACGGATGATAATCATATGCATTAAAAGATAATTAATATTATCTTTTTTTGAAGGGAAGTTTTCGAATAAGTTTTTAAAGTGTTATTCGTTTAGATCAATAAACTTCTCAATGGATTGGTATTATCTTTGAGTTTATTTCCTTACTCTGTAGAGAGTTTCAACTAGAGATAAGATTCACAAAACGAGAATGTCTCATCGAGTCGGACCACGCATGGTAGACGGCCACCTACTGAAGAAATGGTGATCACTTGTGAATGGTAAGATAAGAACCCAGCCCTAAATAGCATCAATGGGCATATGAGCTATCACTCTTTCCTTCCACCTCTCTATTCTACCTAGATATTTCTTTACGTTCTCCCCTCACCACCGTGTGAACCGTCCCCAAAACTTCTTACCTCTTTTTCTCATCAACAATCTTATAACTGTTATTTCTTCTTATATTTGGAGTATAGAACTATGGCTTCCAATCCTCTAAAATGAGGAACAAGGAAGACAAATATAATTCAGGAATTAAAAAGGATGAACAACTTTTAGAGAGAAGGAAAAGAGTGGGATAATGATGAAAAATTACAGATATTAAAAGGTGAAAACCTTATATCCAAAAGGCTATACAAAGAAGCAGAAATGTGCAGCAAAAAATTTATATGGTACACACACTATTCCTCAAATTTGTATCAAAATAGCAAGAATTATGATGAAAACACAACGACATCTACATATGTATCAGGCAAATTTACAAGGCCAACCCTCTTACTTATGGTGATTAATTAGTGCTAATCTGAGGTTTGACTTCCTGTTGTCACTGCAGCTCATTTCCGCCCTCTGCTGAAACACCTTGTAGTGAATGGCCATCATTTCTCACATTATCCTTGCAGTATGAAGACATTTCAATGTTGTTGGTTGTTGTAGACTGTCCTTTTGATCTCTATATGTTTCGTTTACGTTCATTATGGTGATTAATTTGTGCTAATCCGAGATATGACCTGTTGTTGTTCGTTGCCGATCTCTGTTGAAGGAACCTGTATTGAACGGTGATCGATTGTCTCGGATTACCCCAGTACTGTGAACACGGCTCAAGGTTGATGGTCGAGTAGATTGTCCATTTGTTGCCCCTGCAATCATTGAATATATGGTTCAATATCCTTCACGCCTTAAATATAACCCTAAACTATATACATATTGGAAATGAAAGTGGAAACTATCAATATGACCTGAACTTTTCTTGGCCTTCACGTTACTGTTTTTCTTTGTCATTACAGCTCTCTTCTCTGGATTCTTTGTGGAAAGCAATCTCTTTGGGGGCGAGCAAAACCGTGTTGTTCTCCTTTCCGGAACCTCACTGTAAACTGATCTTACATCCCAATAAACCGACTTGGTATCGGAACCACGAGATTTCACATCAGAACCAACAGACTTCGTGTCACTTGTTGCTGTCAATGGATCGTCTATTATAGAAACAATATCATCTCTGCAAGTCGAGGCCCCTTCGATGGTTAACTCGCCATCCTTATTCTTCGCGTTCATAATAGCTCGATCTTTCTCGACAAGCCGATAAGCAAACATTTGAAATGGGATTTGGGCAACTGAAAGTGGATTGAAAGTCTCATTTGCAGTGAACTTTCTTGCAAACCATGTCTCTATATCACAATAATCTGCAATAGGACATTGCGTTTCAGGCTGATCATAGTCATGGTCAGGGTTCATCACAAGGAACTTCTTGATGTAGCGCAAAATCCGACAAATCGATGAGAAACTCGGGCGTTGATTCGGATCGGTATGCCAACACTTTTTGATTAAGTTGACAAGATATTTTGGGACTGTGTAGGGAAAAAGAGGCCTCTCCCCTACCACGATATTTCTACTTATCTTCTCTCCATGTCCTTCAAACGGTTGTTTCCCAGCCAACAACTCAAAGCAAAGCATCCCAAAGCTGTACACATCTGCCTTCTCTGAGTACTTCAAATTGGAAGATCCATTGCATGACTGCTCTTGCTCTATCATAACTTCTGGAGCATACAAAACGAAAGGTTTTGGCTCGCACGTCCTGGGTGATGAGTTCGGGGAGGAACGAGGCTTTACATCAGACAAACCGTAACCCGAGATCTTCAAATGGAAACAACCTTCAACAGTGTTCCTAGCTTTTAGAAAGATGTTGCTAGCGTTCAATTCTCCATGATAAATCTTCTTTGAATGCAGATACTCCATTCCTCTCGCAATTTGAAGCATAAGATCAACCACAACATGAAGAGGGAACAGGATCCGCCTTCTCGAGCCGTAATTCTCCTTCATGCAACTACCGAGATCCTTGTTCATTAACTCGAGAACAAGCAACACTTCTTTCTTTTCTTCATCGTAAAACCCACAAAGGTATTGTAGTATGTTTGGATGAGTGAGTGAAAGTAATTTAGAGATTTCAGAATATAATGGTTCAACATCCCCAAAGATGTTTCTTAACACGAAGTTATCTCCCAACCATTGTATTTCCTTATATTGTCCCCATAATCGTCGCCTTACCTGGTAATCCCCGCTATACAAGATTGAACTAGGGAAAAGTTCACCATTAGAAGCCTCTGATCCAATAATTTTACGAATCAACAAGCTAGCTAGCCGTTGTTGGTTCTTCGTTACCGATTCCGAAGACTTCTTCTCCCTCAGAGCTTCAACAAGGTTCCATCGATCTTCCCTCCATGCACTTTCAAACCGGCTACAAATCTCTCGAGGGATCAAGTACTGATTTCCGAATCGAAACTGGAAGAGCTTCGGATTGTTCCACTCGGTGTCGTACTTCCTCGTGAGCATGACTCTCCTCCTTTGAACCTCATACTGGTCGAGCCCTGCGATCTCCCCGGCCATCTCAATGGCCTCAATGAAGGCCGGAAAGTGGCAAAGCAAATTGTGAATGTGAAGCTCAACGGAGTCCTTGTTTTGATGGAGGTTTATTGCCTTAACCCACCAATCCTTCTTGTCCATACATTGTTTCACATATAATTCACCTTCTCTAAAGATCCTTTGAAGCTCTCTCAAAGGGCTTTCAAGGGGACTCCATTTTGTGTTCTTTTCTTCGATTTTCAGGTTCAACCTTATTTCTTCGGCTATTATATTGAATGCCAAACAAAATATATCAAACAACAAGCAGCATTGTCGTCGATTGATTTGAAACTCGTCTTGTAAAACCATAAGAGTTCTTAAACTTCCCAAAACCTCACCAATTTGTCTGAATTCCTCCATTGTTATAAAAAGAAGTTTAAAACACACAAATGAAGACCACCCCAAGAAATGTCACAAATGGTGCTGTCAAATTCTGGAGATTAAATACCAGAATCAAACAGCCCCAAATCTCTTCTCATCTACAAACATCATTTTACAAAACAAAAGGTTAGATTCTTGTCATTAAGAAACATTAATCAAACACATAATTGGTTTGAAAATCAGAAGAATAAATGTTATAACTTTATAAAAAATCCAAACCTGTCGTTGACAATTTTCTATTTCCAATTCAGACAATGGATCCTTTGGATTCCTTACAAGTTACAACTTCGATTTTATCCATGAAAAAACCCCATCTTTATTCCCTAGAAAATAATGCAAACAAAACAATTAACAATAAAAACCAAAACTGACAAAATGAAAATAGAAAATGAAAATGATAAGAGAGTTGACCGTTTCAATCATCCATCTGTAAATCAGCACCTAACTGAAACGAAGAACCTTGAATCCAGATTTTTTTTTTTTTTTTTGTTTTCCTAAGCTTAATGTGATGTCTTTGGAACATTAGAAAAATAAACTTTTCAGGTAAAAACTAAAAACAGAAACCATCAAAGCAAAACCAAAAAAAAAAAACCATAACTGAAGATCAAAAGAGAAGACAACAAAAAGACATATCAACTTCGAAGATTTTTAGGGTTAACTAAGCAGGTTCCATTCCAGGTTCGGTTTTTTCTTTCTTTTTGTCAAAAAAATTTAAACAAGTCTCCGATTTCTTTGCGGTCTTCGTACAAATGTGTTCCCGCGATTTTCGTCCTTTTTTTTAATATACATAAAATTGTTGTTGTTTCAACGCTCTGATCGGTGCATTGTCGCAAAAATGTCTTTGAAATGGCGTTGTTTAGTACATAACATATTCAGATTAACACCATCTAAGTTGTTGCTTCTTAAATTTAGCAATGCATTATTAGTCTGTTTTTTTCGTATATTATTATATTTCTAGATAAAAATATATTAAAAAATTACGTCGGAAAATATAATCGGAGCTCTAGTTTCAATAATCCAAAGTCGAGCTCAACTCGTTGTATGTATTATATTATAACGTAAATAATAAAAAATTATTAAGTTGTTTATGTTGAAGTATTTATTAATTGTAATTTTATATAAAGTTAAAGTTGAGGTAATTGAAATTTTGAGATGTCATATGCGAGTTTCATTTCAAAAAAAAGTATGTGTTATTCTCAAAATTTGTTTTTATTAATTTGAATTGAGTTACGTGTTAAGTTAATTATTCAATTCATTTTGGTCGTTATAACATCAAAAAGAAAATATATAATCATAGTAAACAAATAATATTTGAATCATGTAGTAAATATCAATCACAATAAATGAATTATATAATTTAACATTTTTTTAGATATGATAAATATATCGTTCGCATCTATTTAACTGTTTATAAAAATTAATTTTTTTAAAATTCGTGATTATTTCATTCATTAATGTAAAACATAAACTCTATTCATGAAAATGTGATTTAAATTTATCATTGTAGCTAACATTTATTAATTAATGAGTGATTATATTTATAATGATAACATAAAAAAATATCACGGTTGGATAATCACAAATAAAAATATTTTTTCTTTAAATCTTATATAATGACTTAATAATTAAAATATTAATCATTTTAAATATGATCTGAATTTAAATTGTATTACTCATATTTTTTATTCAAATTTTATCATGTTTTTGTATTTCAAAAAAAAAAAAAAAAATCTCGCCCTCCCAAACGTACCGTAACTTGGGTTCTACCACACAATTTATTGCCTATTTTTTTCTTTTGCGAAGTTATCATTTCCACCGGTTTTGTCTCCCAACCTTTACTGCTCCACATAAAACAATGTCCGACAACTTCTTGCCCTTTCATCGTCCACATCATTAGCTCTGTCGTTTCGTGGTTTCAAGCAAATTTTGCTTCTTTCTCCCCTGGAACAGTTTTTTTTTTTTTCACTTTTCTTTCTCTCTCTCCGACTGAGAGATTAATATTGAGCCATTGCGGGAGTGCCTTTGAGGAAAAGCTAAAATGGCAGTGTCCGAGGGTTCTTTCGCGACTGTTTTCGTAGCTCTTGTTTGCACTATGATTGCGTTGCCGGCTGCTGTTGAGGCCCAGCCCTCCCCCGGCGCTACCCTCACAAGCGACGGCTTGCTCTTTCTCGCACTCTCTCTCACTATTAGTCTCTCTTTCTTTCTACATGTTTGAGATGAAAACGCCATTTGATTTCATTTGTAAATATTTGAGCTTTCGATGAGGGCAGCAAAAGCCGAACATGAGCATTGGTTGACCAATGGTTTACATACGAATAGATGCCGCCGGGGCCGGTGTTGACCTACATTGTTCACCATCTGCTCTGCTTCAGCTTATGCGACATTTTTTCTCTTTTTCCTTAAAAGGTTTGTAAAATTAAGACGAATTATTGTTCAACCATGGCTCGTTTCATTGAGCTTTGAATGTATGTAGTTAGAGTTAGACGAATTAACGCGAGTTTTTTATCTTTTTGTAGATTTTGATCATGTATGTTTCGTGGTCTCTTTGTTTTTGTTTTTTTTTCAGTCTATAAAGCATTAAATCTTCCATTTCTGCCTCAGTTTCCATCATGTCTTTGGTGGGGGTTTTCTCGTTTGTATCACCTAGCTTGAGTGACGGTTAACGCGGTGAGTATGAGGAGAGTCGTAGAAGAGAATATATGTGTTTGGTTAGGGTAGAAATGTACAACGAGAAGAATCCCTTCTCTCCAAGCTTAGGGAGTTGGGGTCACCTTCAGATTTTGGTAGGAGTATGGCGCAGGTCTCGTCATGGTAGCCAATGAAGAGGCATAATAGTACTCTAGGTAGGATATGATGGGACAGAAGCAGGTTAGATAAGGGAGAACCGAACACCTACTCTTGACGAAGTAACTTGAAAGAACTCTATGTGTCGTGCATACGTGTTTTAGTGAAGAAGTTCTGGTGAGGTGCTGTTCTGGATGAGTTCATTACAAGTTTAATTAATTAAGTTATTCAGATCTATTTGAATAAAAAATTAAATTTTTCGATTTAACACGAATATAAATTATACAATTCGAGTTATCTGAAAATTCGAATAAAATAAAATAAAATTATGTCGTTTTGATAAATATTTATCTTTTCTAAAGTTAAAAGTCAAAATCATTAAGTTAAAAGTTAAAACTATGTCGTTTTAATAAATGTTTACTCATTAAGTTAAAAGTTAATATCAATATATTGTTTATGTAATTAAATAATCTTGTACTTCGTTTACTAGTTAAACAATCGGTCCATGTAAACGTAACATTAGGTATAAATAATAGGATTTGTTAACTCGATTTGTTTTGACTCGATTCAAAAAAAATTCAATTTGAGTTCGGTTGCTAAAATAAGATTTATCAACTCGATTAACTCGAAATTTTTTTACTCAATTCGACTCGAGTCAATTAAATACTCACCCCAACATATAACAAATTATAAATAATTTGATTAATGATGGATTTAGATGTACAATATGTTTATTTGTGGTTAGTATAAAAATAACAATAATATTAAGATTAAATACTATAACGTGAGATAAAAAATAAATTAAACACATCGCATCATACGCACCGTTCATCCAAAGCCACACTAAATCTAAGAATTACATGTTAATTTTGGAAAGCTTGATTAAATCTATATTTGCAGACAAACTTGTTCTGTCAAAACCATAATAATTTACTTTCTTTGATTCTGGTATGCAAACTTTCAAAGCCACCTCGGCATATCTAATTTTGTCCTATTTCCCTTTTAGATTGCTATCTCAATCAATAAATAAAAAAATATTGAATTATATATTATTTAGTAAAAATATAAATTAAATATATAGAATTAGTTAGTAAATAAATATATATATATAGTAGAGGTGTCCGTGGGTTCGAGTTAGATCTAAATATTATATTAATATACTTTATATTTATCTAAATTCGGTCTGACCGAAAATCAAGATCTAAAATTTTTCTGAATCTCGTCCATATTTATAAAATATTAACTCAAGATCATTTTATGTCCACTCATATTTTTTATTTTTTTTAAAAACATATTTATTTTATTTTATTTTAATATTTAATAATTTTATACTATCTTTTATTTATTAATTTTTTTTATATAGTTATCTTAACATTATTTTAGCGTTTAAATTAGAATAGTATTATATATTTAGTATATGTTTATTTATTTAAAGTGTTCTAAATTACATAATATAAAAAAAAAACCATAATATAAAGTATTATAAATCTAAAACAAACCGGGTTGAGGCTCGAATGTTTGAATCTCAACCCGAGCCCGACCTATATTTTAAATGGATTTAATTTTTTTGTCCAATCCTATTTTTGGACCTAATATTTTTACCCAAATTTTGAACGGACTTTCGAACTTAGACGGATAACCCGACCCATAAACAGATTTAATATGTAGTATAAAATGTTAAATATTTAAATGATGTCACCTATAAAAATAGTTTTAAATAAAAAATTAATATTTAATATAAAATAATATACAGTTGCAGATAAATATTTTTAAATTTGATAATAAAATGACCAAAATTTATATTTAAAGTATAAAACTTATAATTTAATTATGTTTATTATCAATACCTTGTGAAGTCTAGCTAATCTATTTTGTTAAGGAGAGGTGTTAGGTTATTATTTGTATGAATTTCATGTGTGATGTATTAACTTCGTGTTAATCCCAATCCGGTCTATTCAAAAGATTATCATACTCATTGGGCAACCAGCATAAGAAGATGGATGAAGGTGAAAGCTCAAAGGATATCCCTGGGGGGATATTATGGATTAATCAAAGCTAATTCCAAGTCCCAATCAAATTGGAAAATATTGTGTGGCGTACACTGATTGAAACTCCAAAACCTTAAATCTAAGTCTAGATTCAACTCACAATATTAAAAAAAAACAATAAATAGATAATTGAAAATTCAACGCTGGGGGACTAAAGGAGGGCCGTTAATATAAATATCTACTTACTCAAAATTCCCAAATGCAAAAGGTTTGATGGGTGTTGGTCAAGGTATGTCTAGTTCTTCTCAAAAACTGTTCCATAATTAAAATAATTTTACTTTTAAAAAAAAATAGTATCAATACTTACTATTATTAAAAAAATTTGATTAAATTTTTCATTCTATTTAATTAAATACTAATTTGAAAAAATTTCAAAAATTCAACTTTAATAGTACTTACATAATTTCTTTTAACAATTTTGATTATCTCTATTTTTTTACATAATTTCTAATAAATAAAAAGATAATATGTTTCAACACATTCGAACTCACAACCTCTTACAATGACAATAATATCCATATCAATCCAACTAAGACTCAATTTATTATTAATATAATATAATTTAATTGTTTTAAAAATTTTATAATTAGATAACTAATTTTCTTTAAAAAATATTACCCACTACATTTTTTTAAGAAATAGACCTACTCATTATAAAAAGTAAAAACCCTATATTAACATATTTTTTATTCTGTAATTTATTTTAAAATATATATTTTTAAAAATTCACTCATTTTCAAGTATTTGTAATTAGTACAATATTATTGTATAAATCTATACAATAACAACAAATTATATTTTTATAAAAAAATAACTATAAGTTATATGAGGTTAACTATTAAAAATATTAATTAATTTAAATAATTTAATTTTTTATATAGATTTAAAAGTTTTAAATTAGATATAATTCATTATATTAACAATTATAAAATAGTTTTAGAAACCTACAAGAACGCGTGCCTTTACATGAAAGGACCATAGAAGACACGTCATCGTTCCATTGACGGGAGAAGTTTAACATTCAAACTCTTACTAATTAATAATAATATTAAAGTTATAACAACAATTAAAAAAGAACAAATCTTAAACAGTGGGAAAAACATATATTTTCAGTTCCCGCCGATACAAAACTCGCCGTAGAATCAGCAGAAAAACGAACAAACAGTCAAATTGCGACGAGCGGATCCGACCCGAACAAATCTCCAATATCTTCGAAATGATCATTGACACGTTGCCACCCCGAGAAGCCACCAAATCCGAACTCGAAATCACCCCCTGAACTCAAAAGCCCGTTACTGGAACCATCTTTCAGGAAACAATCGTGAAAACTCGTATTATCATCGAACAATTCCGGCACTGAGCTAAATATATCACTCGGAAAAAAGGATGATTGATCGGAAGATTCTGAGAATTTTTCACCCGATGTGAAGCAAGAGTCGTCAACAATAGCTCCAGGTTCGCTCCCGAACTCTCGGGATTCCTTGACGCTTTGTGAGTCGCCTTCGTCGGCGGAAAGCGACAGGCAACGGAGAACGGAAGTCGGAGAGCAAAGGTTTGTGTTGTGGGATTCTTCGCCGGAGTGGTAATCAGAGCTGGATAACGGTTTTTGGTTGTTTTTGTCTTGAAGCTTGGAAATTGAAAAGTTAGTGAGCGCGTCGGGTCCACGTAGCTTAATAGCCGCGTTGTCGTACACCATTGCTGCTTCTTCGGCAGTATCATAGGTACCTAACCATAACCGTACACGTCTTAGCGGGTCCCTGATCTCAGCCGCCCATTTGCCCCAAGGCCGTTGCCTTACTCCTCTGAACTTCTTCTCAGCCGGTGCTTTCATCTCCGGCCTCTTTCGTGAACTCTTTGACAACGACGTTTTACTCCTCGAAACTCTGCCGTTTTGGACGGTACATAATGTTGACTCGATAGCTATCTCGTTGACGTATTTCTTCACTCTGTTTCGACAACGAAGTCGGCTTGCATGTCCTTCGTAGTCGTCGTCTTCATCACCGGATGAATCAGTGGCGTCAGCATCTGTAACTGAAATCCGAACAATTCGACGCTTCATTTCTGGCTGATTTACGAGACTGACATCTAAGAGTGGAGAAAGGAGCTTGGTTTGATTACGGTGCTCAGTGTATTTGATGGAAAGAACAGGGGAATGATCCATTTTTCTCTTGAGTTTTGGATTCTCTGGGTTTTTCAGATTCTTTCAATCCTTCTCATTAAGATCGAGAGTGAAGTAAGGAGTGAATTAAGAAAGAAGAGGCAAAGAAGAGATTCCTTTCGAGACCGGACACGAGGAGAATAAAGGTTTGCAAAAAGAAAGAACACGTTAAAAGATAAACTTGAAAAATGAAAAGGAATCCACTAGTAATCCCTTCGAAAGGGTCACTCAAAAGTCTATCAAAGGAGGAGAAATTTCAAGGAAAGTCATCCCAAACAGGCAGTAGCCAAAGCAGCCAAATAGTTGAAAAAGAGTTGACCCCAGTAAAGAAAGGGAGATACCCAAAAAAATTAATAACAGCTTTAGCAGAAGATGAATAGAGAGAATCAACATCGCAAAAAACCACCAGAACACTTTCTTCACTCAGTTAATGGAGCACGTGTTTGTTATTTTGGGTAACTTTCGAATCCAGGCCTGATAAGAAACTACGAATCCAAGTTCCATTCTGATGATACTTTTTCCACACAAAAAAAAATAAAAACTAAAGGAAAAGTTGCTCCTATATATCAAAGACACCAAAAAGAAATGATGAGAGAATAAAGAAGAGTTCTTTTTGAGATAAGGAATGAAATAGGAATTTTATAGGATACCAAAACCCGTGATTGGTTCGCCCGGTTTAACTAAGTGCCAAATATATTTTTTTATTTTTTTTTCAGATGTAAAAAGAAATTAAAAGCAAAAATAAAGCATTCACCGGAGACCAAGACTCAGGCCAAAAAAAAAAAGGAGAGCGAGAGGGTGGATTATATCGGGGAATTCAACGTTCCGGCCACGGGGTATTTAACGAGGCGCCGCATAAGATGGGGGAAATTGAGACATCGAAACGTGGAAAAGTGGTGAGAAAACAGAAAGAAGCAAGAGGAAAGGGTGAATGAAGCGGGTCGGGTCGAGCAAAACTTTCATCTCGAAAACAGGGGTTGACGTCACGTGACACTGGGCACTCAGGTCAGTCCTCCATCCTTTTTTTTTTTTTTTTGGTGATAGTCAGTCCTCTATCTTTGACTAATGGAGTATTAACACCACCACTAGATTACTAATTATTAAATTGTCTCCTACATTCCTAATGTAACTATCAACTGCAAACTCCACCAATTTTCCCTAAATTTTATCTAAAATTATATTTTCATCTCTCAATTTTTAAAATTACGCAATAATCATTAATATTTTCATGTACAGTTGTTAATTTCCCTTAAAAAATAATATTACACCTTAATTCAAAAAAATCATAATTAATAGTTAATATTGTCCTCAGCTATAGTTAAAATTTTTTAATTTTTTTTCTTAATAATAATTGTAAATGAAATTTAAAATATCATAAAAATAAATAAAAATTCATATACAAATCCATTATAGCAAGAAAAAATCAATAATTTTGTAGCCAATTTTTCCGTATCCAATCTAAAAAAAACAGTCTTTGAAATTTCACAAAAAAATATTGAATACCAATTTACTTTGATCTTACTCATTTTTTCATTTACTTTGTTATTTTACGCTCTCTTTGTTTTCAATTTATTTATTTATTTTTTCTCTTTTTTCATGCAGAATTGTAGATCAATGTTGACTCCTCCCTTCCCAAATCATTAAAAATAAAATATGCATGTTTAATTGAGGTTAATTTTTTTATTAGTCCCTGTACTTACAAAAAATTATGGATTTAATCTTTATACTTTCATTTAATCAATTTTTGTCCTTTTATAAATAGTCATAATAATATATAAAATTGAAAATTTTATAAAAAATAAAAAATATTTAAAGTTTAGAAACGTAATAAAAATTTAAAATTTTTAAAAATATATACTTTAGAAAAGTGTAATAATTTTTTTTCCAAAATTCTAAAAATTTAAAACAATGAATAAAAATTCAAAAAATAGATAAATTTTAACTTAAAAAAAGTAATTAAGTGATTATTATTTGTTACCTAAGTTATACAAATACAAAAAGGCTTAATACATAATTTGATATCTAAGTTTGACATTTTTTTCTAATGTGATACTTATATTATTTTTTTTTCTAATGTAGTACATGTATTTGACAACTTTTGTACATGAAACTAACAATTTTAATTTTTTTTAGTGTTCAATTCGAGTTTTTGAATTGATTTGATGAAAATTCATAAATAGATAATAGTTTTAACAATTAACTTTTATCAAACCGACCCTAAAACTTAAATTAAAACACTTCGATTAGTTTATATTTGACAAAATAAATTCAAAATTAAACAAATTCATTAACACTAACATTATTCTATTAATAAAATCATGAAAAATTTTAAATATAATAATATTAGAATTAACTTTAATCAAATTAATAGTAAGCATAAATTGAAACTAAAAGATTAACACTATTATCTTTAAGTATTAAAATATATAATTTTACAAATACAAATATTATAATAGATCAAAAAATAACACAAATACAATATAATAAAATCATATCAAATTCGAATACTAAAAAATATAAAATTAAACACATTCCTCTCTTTATGTTCAGAAAACATAATGAATTTATTTTTAACAAAAATCGTTTTTTTTTTAAATAAATTTTGTACAATGTTTATGGGATTTTAATTAATGAGTCTTTAGGTATGGTACCCAAAACAAAAAGAGTTTCTGATAAATGAGCAGACCATGCATTTAATTTAAGCTGTTACAGTACTTGGATTTTTGAACCGCAGTGCCCAGTCCCACATGCTTTTATCATTTTGTCCTTTCCTTCCCACTTGCAAATTGCGATTCATAATGTTCTTTGATCATTCATATCATTTATTATAATTTATATTATATAAAATTTGAAATGTTTTTCATATTTATATAGGTTCGAAGTCAAAAAGAAAATAAGAGTGGAAATTAAATTATAATTTTTATGATAAAATATAATTTTATTATTTTAATAATTTTTAAATAATTAAATTAAAATTTTATTATTTTCAAGAATCAAAATATAATTTTATTTTTATTAGACTATTGTTTTAAAAGATTTAAAATTTTCATTTTGAGTATTTTCCTTTCTTTCTTTATATTGAGGTAAATTTCATGTAAAGATTTGGGATAATTTTCTTTAATGCATCACAAGGATAACTTTTTTAGTGTATCACATGCTCAAATTGTTTTAGATTTAGATTTACGTATAATGATTTATTTGGTCTTTTTACTTGATAAAAAATTTAATTTTAGTCCTCTATTTAAGTTTTTTTTTTTTTAACCATTGAACTTGCGTTGTTTGTCAATTTACCAAAAAATAGATGGAAAAGTTAATGTTTGTTAACTTTGATAACATGACATACATGTGGATTGCCACGTCCTCAATAATTATTTTTTTTAAATCTAAAAAAATAAATTTATTTAAAAATTTTAAATTAACAATGTTTAAAAATTATAAAATTATTAATACATATTTTTTAATTTAAAAAATATATTTTAATTGCTAACATGACATACATGACAAATCATGTGTATTTTACGTTAACAAAATTAATTAACATTAAAAATTTTCACCAATTTTAAAGTGATTTAATTAATAATGTATGTTTAATAATTAAAAAAGATTTATTGTAAAAATTTAAAATCAAATAAGTTAGTAATTATGCTTTTAAATTTAGTTAAGTTGATTTTATTATTAATGTAATGTAAATTGCGATAATATTTTTTGTGTGAAAAAAAAAGGTAAAAGGACAGTTGGATTTTAATTAGAGACGGAGCCTTTTACCTCCAAAAGTTTTAAAAATTCTCTAAATTTCTAATGTTTCGATATTTAAAAATTAGAAAATAAAATTGGATAAAAATTAAGAAAAAAGGTTAAATGAAGATAGAAAAGTGAATTATGATTTTCGCAGAAAAGGACAAAGTAAGCCAATCAGAGGAAAAAACAAAAACCAGGCGGTTCTTTCTTTCTTTCAAATGTCGCCCCCATAAGATGCGGAATAAAATTAACACTTGATTTTTTTAATATTATTAATATTATTATTAATTTTTATTTTAAAAAATATTATATGAACAGTTTCAAGGTTTTTTTTTTTATTTTAAAAAAATAAAGGCTAAGAAGTATTATTTAAGAACATATGGTAATTATTTGAATATCGATTATATTCATAACCGCTCCATTTTTATTTCTTGCAACTTATTTTTTAACTTAATACTATAAATTATATATTTATAAATAATTTATTCATAACATAATTTTCATATATATATATTCTTTAGTAATATATAGTAAATGTATAAAAACAATGCATAAAACATTATAAGAGGTCAAATAATAATTTTAGAAATTTGATGGAATAGAGAAAACATTTACTACAATTGTCTCGCTTTTTCTTGTGTACCCAAATTTTCTAAAAAAAACACTAATTTCTTTATTTGGAGTTGAATTGATAGGAAATTAGTGAAGTAACTCAAATATTGTCATCTTTTAACTTTTGTAAATTTTGAATGTAACGAGTGATTCCAATAGAAAAGAGAATGATGTTCATTTTAGGAGTCTCGGGTTCGAGTATTTGTGTGCGCAATGTATGTGTATCTTATCAAAAGGTTAATTAGTATTAACAGATATTACCATGTAATTACACTAATATATTAAAAAAATAACTTTTGTAAATTTCGACCTATGAATTTCATCTTATTGTAGATTATTAGGGTGACTTATAAACAATTTCACTATTGATACCATTGTGATAAAATATAGGGGTCAACCTATTAACTTTGTATTGGAAGGGTTAAAATGAAATTAAAATATTTTAAGGGCCAAAGCTAAAATTATTTATGTTAAAATGGTTTGAATTATTAATATTTAAAGTGATCAAAATGTATAATTAAAAAGTTAAAAAGGATTATACTTAATAATTAAAATTTATATCTCCTTTAGTTATTAGTGTAATAACATGGTGAAAAAGTTTATTTCATACATATGTATTACAATAGTTATATATAAAATAAAGATTTTTTAATACTAAAACTTGAAATTCAAAAGATGAATAAAAACTCATTGTAGAAAATAATATATTTTCAAAATAAGTGAAAAAAAAAATCATTATCTTTTTAGAAAATAGACAATGTTCTAGGCACCTCAAGTTTTAACTGATTTCAGGATTTTTTAATCATTATTTCAATAAAATTTACTTAAGAAATATCGAATAATATCATGACTTATTTGGTCATTAAAATTTACGAAAAAATCATTGATTTTGTATTAATTGTCAAATCACCAAAAAATAGATAAAAAATTAACGTTTGTTAATTTTATTGACGTGGCATTCACGTGAATGTCATGTCAGCAATTAATTGATATTTTTTAAAAATAAAAATATTAAAACATATTCCTATACATATTTTTTTGTAATTTTTAAATATTTTCAATAAAATTTAATCTTTTAAAAATAACTTTTATAAATATTTTGAATTTTTTATTTTTAAAATTTTATTAATTACTAATGTAACATCCACATATATATTTCATGTCAGGAAATTAAACAAATCTAACTTTTTCATTTATTTTAAGATTATTTGATAAATAACATAAATTTAAAAACTAAAAAAAACAATAAATTATCTGAAAGGTTAAATAATTATTTTTATAAAATTAGATGATTAAATAAATCATATACTACATCGAATTTATTACCACTCAAACTGGTACCAATATATTTTGTTTAAGAAGTTAGTGAAAATTATAAATGTTGTTAACAAATATTTCAAGGTGGAAGGTTTCTCTTTAAAATCATCCTATTAGATAAATTACTTATTTCTAATGCATTGAAATTTGTATATTTAATTTAATATAAATATTATTGTTATTAGTAACATATCAATCTTAACAAGCGTTTAAAGAAAAACTCCTTAACAAATTTTAAATTTAATTATCTTGAATATTTCGTAATTATTGAGATCCATTCTAACTTTTTATTATTATGAAATTTATATAAAAATAATTTAGTATTATAAAAGCTAATTAAATACCACAACTTGGTTAGTTGATCCCATTTTTCCAATTTTGTCATCATATTGTGGGGGGACATGGTCTTCCTCTCCTGCTGATTAGGTGTCTTTCGATGATTGCTTGGTGGGTTCTCTCTGTCACAGCTTTTGCTTCCCAATTTTAGTATAGTATTTAAAATTAATTAAAATGCTGTACCCTAAATAATAATAATAATTAAAAGGTAAATTCAGACAATTGTCCAATACTTTGCCGTTTTGTTTGCATTTTAAACTTTGGATTATCTCTCAACTATTAGTGGTTAGGAGGCAGATAGATATTAATGGCATAATACGGTTTGATACCTTCCTTAATTTAATCAATTAATTTTGTTAACATAGAATAATTTAACTTAATTTAATTAATCAGTTATTTATTTGAATTTGGTAATAATAAGTACCAAATCTTTGTCTCATATTCCCAGAATTAACGTTTTCGAAAGCGGTTCATGTCCCAATTTCATTACCTTCCAACTAATGCCTTTTTGCCGATCCCTCGAATTAATAATTCATGTATTTTGGTAATGAGTGTTGCTGCGAGGGAGAAGATTTTGGACTGCAAATTATACTTGAAGCCTAACATCTTCCTCATGAGGTGTCCTTTTCAAACGGAGCGTAGTTTGAGAGGCTCACAATGCTTAGAGTTAAAAATTTAAAAAATTTATATTTATAAGAGTAAAATTATATTATAATTTCTCGTAAAAATAATAAAATTTTAATTTAATCATTTAATAATTATAAATATATAAACTATCCAAATAATAAAATTATATTTTTATTATTGTAAAAATTATAATTTAATTTCAATCCCTAAATTTTTTTTTTTCAAATTTTATCTCTATTTTTAAAAACATAAAATTATAAGGATGGGTTTTTTTATTTCAAGTGAGCGATATCTTAACGTAGTGTGAAGAAAAATGATTCCATTATGATTACCAATGAGGCTTTGATACTATCCGTAAATATTAAGGTATCGAACCTTAAATATTTTGATTTAAATTCACCGTTTGTATTTTTGATGTGTGAGTTTTTTTCGCACTTTGTGCATTTACATTTATAGGTTTTGTCTGATTTCTTTTCATATTTTATTCAATTCTTAATTCATTATATATTTTATCGGTTGATTTTTCGTATTATTATAATTGATGAGACATATATTTATAATTGTATTTAAAACTTTTAAAAAATGATTGATATTTGGTTACATAGCAAAAGCCACCTTCTCCCAATGAAGTCTTTTTTCGAAAAAATAAAATTGTGTGATAATTTTCTTTTTCTTTTTGAATATATTTGTGTGATTATATGGTCGTATCTGTTCATATTTTTTTAATCTTTTGACAACGCACACACAGATACTCGAATCCGAGACTTCTAAGATGAACAACATTCTCTTTTACGTATCATTATAATTTTCTCCTTTAAAGTGAATAATACGTTATTTCAAACAGAGTCTGATAATCCTTATAGTGATGTCTATTATTTAATTTTTTTAAAAGGTATTTGCAATTCCTTATAGTATTCGTTAATGTATATATATATTTTTAAATAATAATTAAGTTTACAGATCAAGCAAAAAAAAAGGGGCCTGACAGGGAAAAAAAAAAACTAATGGGACCAACTCGGGGAAAATATCATCCACACAAGTACATCATATTCGACAAAATGCTTGAATGTAAACTTTATAAAACAATAAATTTGTTGTTGTTGTCTTATATTCTCTATTACATTTTTTTTTCTTTTTAATTATTGGATGAAATTCAACCAACACAATTTTTTTTTGAATATTACAAAAAATGAGCTAAGTTTTGCAAATTGGAATGCAATTAGCTTTGACCCCGCAAAATTGGCAGAAATTCGCATTCATTATGATTGATGACCCTTTTATTATTTATTTTTAGGATAAATTAAATTAGTAATAATTTGATTATGATTTTTTTTGTCATCTAATTACGAAGAGTTATAAAATAATCACTCAATTATTAGTAATTTTTTTATCATCTAATTATGAAAAATTATAAAATGATTATTCAAACTATTCAATTTTGTTTTCTAATCATTCAATTTTCTTAGATTTTTGGGTATCTCCGCTTTTATATTAATCAACTAATGATAGAAAAAAAGACAATAAAATAGTTAAGTAATTATTTTGTAATTTTTCATAAGTAAATAAAAAAGAACATAATTGAATGAAATCTATTATAATTTATTCTTATTTTTCATATATTCTATAAAAGTATTATTTTATATATATTTAATTGAATAGAAAGCATTTAAACTATACTATTTTTCAAATTAACTACCTAAAATGTTTTTGGTCGAACTTAATACTTAAACTTTTTTTTAACCAAAGTTGATTTTTGTCGTTACATTCCGTTAAAAAAATTATAACCAATCAGAAAGCGCCAAGTCACCACCTCATTAAAAGCTAATTAAATAAATAATTTACATTAAAATTATATAAAAATAACTATATTATTAAATAAAATAAAAAAATATTTCTTCCCCACCCTCTCGCTCCCCGGAACTCTGAGCTACCAACGCGCTCACCACCTTTGGATGCCTAGGTTGATGAACATCTCTTTTTCCATTTTCAGTACATTAAGAATATGCAATCGGCTTCAGTGTGGTGTGTAACAAAAGAATAGAGGCGATAATAGCCGACCAGATTAAAACAGAGTGAAAGTGGATTGGAATAGATGCAGGAGGAATATTTACAGGTGGCTTTAGGTATCTACCTAGCTCTTGAACTGTGATTTTGTTGTGTTAGGCATTAAATCTTTCATTTGCAAGTGGTGAGTAGCGTTGGCAGCTCACGGTTCCAGGGAGCGGGAGGGAGGAGGACGGGGGTGGGGGAGGGAGAGCCACGGTGGAGGAGGGGTGGAATTTTACTATTATTTAATATTTCTAAAAAACAATAACTTTTAAATTATTTTCACTATTTAAAATAAATATTTATTTTTATATTATAAAAATAAATTATATATATATATATAAATAAAAAAAATAAAATTTAAATCGTTTGCAAATAACTGTAATTTTTCAACTTCCATTCAAGTATTAAAATAATGAAATTACAACCCATTACCTTTAAATTCAAGTCATTTTGAGGAATGTTGGCCTTGATGGATGTCTACGGGTAGAGCTCTCACCAATTTCAAAATTTGTATTCAATTTTGAATCAAGCGGGAATGGATTTGACTTGGTAATCCATTTGATTATTAAGAAAACATATTAAAATTTGATGACGAGCCTAATCAAATATTTCTATTTTAATTGGCACCGAAAAATCTCTATTTTATCTCGAGCTTGAGCGTATATAATTGAGTTTGAAACCGATCGTGGAATCACACTTAATTTTGTTACTAGATGAACATACTTTAGTGAGTTTGAGCAGTTTGGTTTTTAATGATGCTTGAAGATGATTTATGCTTGCGGTATTCTGCTTTGTTTGCTTTCTTTTCATTTTACTCACACTGGTATTGGACTGGTTTTGGGCCTTGATTTAGTTAGTCAGATGGGCCCTTTTATTAATATAAAAACTCTTTCTTCATGCATTTCTCCTCTCTTTCCCTTTTTTATCTTCTATTTTTCTTCCTTCTCTTTGTGTTCTTTTTCTCTCTTCCTCCGTCATTGTCCTTTCTAACAATCCGTTGTCGCTGCCGCTGCCGCTGCCTCCACACCTTCCAGCGTCTTACCTCATATATCTATTCAATCCATAGCTCCCCCAGTTCTTCGCCCATTCTTTCTCACTCTCGGTATCTTTCCAATTTTTTCCTGTCATTCTTTTTAAGCTTTGGGTAACCACAGGACAAAAACACAGACGCTACACTAGGAAGAGAGTTTTCGTGAGAGAGAAACCCTAAATTTCTCTGCCGTTTCTTGATTTTGTGATTTTTGAATTCCGCTGCTTCATCGGAGACTCATTTCAGGTATCAATCTCTGTTTTAGTTTCAGATCCATGCTTCTTTACTTGTATTTCAGTGGGTTTTTCTTAGGTTTTTTGGTTTTCGGCTTTAGAAATCACTATTTCCTTCCGTCTTTCAAATCTATAGATCCCGGTCTTGTTATTCATTTTTGTTTGTTTATCGTCTACTATATGTTGTTCTTTATTTTTGGATTGTTTGTTTCCCTCTGTTTAATATTATAGCTTTTGGTTTAGTGTCTATTTCTTTTAAATCTTTGCTTAGCAGAATACTAATTGCTTAAACAAAAAGCATCCGTATGTAAATTGTTTACTGCATCTGTGTTGGCTTGATTTTAGTTCTAGGAACCCGGTGGGAGTTGTGACGCATGTAGAGTTTATTTGGTAGTTTTTCTGGATGGTAATAACATGTCTTTTTAATTCGTTGTGAGTTGTGACATTCTGTTTCTTAGTTTTCTCAAAAAATCTGAACTCTAGTTTAAAAAAAAAAAAATCTAATTGGGATGCTTGTTAATATTGATAGTAATTGAAGAATTGGAGAATTTAATCCGATTTGCTGATTGCAAAGGTTTTTGTCGATTTGGGTTTCATGATCATATAAGGTGGAGATTGTCATGATTCGTGTATGCATATATGATTTCTTTTTCATACTGCTAGGTGCTTGCATTCATTAGTAAGGTTTGGGTATATTTTCTTTAAAATAGTTTTGAATGGAGGTCATCGATGAACTTAGTTGGGATTGTTTGTGTTCTGTTGGGTATGATTTGCAAATGGATTTTGATTGGAAGTTTTAGGTAGACCCCTGGTATCTCTGTATATCAGCTGAATGGGAAGTTTTGTGTGATTATTGATATATCCATGTGGTGAAAATATTCGGATTTTGGTTAAAGATAGAATTATATTCATCTGTGTTACCTAGCCTTACATGAAGGGAAATTGAGTTGTAATCTTTTAAGTGAGTAGGTTCTAGTCGCAACCCTTAGATTAACATAATTTTAATTTGCTTATTGGTCGATGGTTTTTATGAGGCCGAAAAAAAAGATGTGTTGGATATATTCTCTAACGATGTCATAACCAATTTCTTCTTCATTTATTGTCTCAGTTGATTTCTCAATGCATTCTGGTTCTGAATAATTATTTTTTTCTTTTGATTTTTTGTTTTGGGTTAGCTTACAGAATTTAAAATTTGTCTTTAACCAATCGTTTGATAATTATTAGGGTTTTTTACATAAATAATATAAAATAAATAAATACCAGAATAGGATAAAAAGATTAATATTAACGAAAATAGTTAAATGGAATAGGAACTAATTAGTGCCGTTTTACCAATTGGCGGCACCATTTTTCTCTTCAAAAAAATAAATTTTTTTGGGTGCAGCAATCGGCGGCACCCTTATTAAAACCTAAAAATACGATTTTTTTTACAGTATACGGCAAAAAAAAAGGAAAAAAATTTGTACTGTTCACCAAATATATATATTTTACTGTTTACTCGCTCACTCTCTCATTCTGCCACACATCACTCACAGCAGTCGCAACATTGCAGCAATGGCGGCACTGCTTTCTGCTTCCTTGGAGATCTACCAGTCAAGAAAACATCCAAAAATAGAACATAAAAATACCCACTTACTTTCTAATAATCCAAAATATTTTTCCTTCTATATAAATTTGTACTGATCACCAAATTTATATTTCTTTTACTGTTTACATGTACATATCTAAATCTAATTATTAAATCTTCTTAATTAAAGCTTATGTTTTTGATATCTAAAACAAGACTAAACCCCCATAAAAGAAAAATGCTTTCTTTTTTGGTTTCTTTTGAAGTAGTCTCTCGACAGTCGTCTCCTTTAAAGTTTGGCAAAAAAAAACATGCTTTTCTCTAACCCCCAAAGCTTTTATCTAACCTTTTTGAGAAAATGGGGTGTTTAATCGATCTGAACACTACCGAAGAAGATGAAACGCTATCGTCTTTTTCTTTATCCCCATCTTCCATATTGAGTGCTTCTGGTTTTAGTTCTTCAGTTTGTTTTTTTTCTTTTCAGCTTAATTTTTTTTATTAAAAATAATAGGGTTCGCCTTTCTGTTCCATTTGCTTGTTCCCATTAATATTAATCCTCTTATCCTATTTTGATATTTATTGATTAATTTTATATTGTTTATGTAAAAAACCCTAATTATTACCTTATACAAGTGCTGTTTGATTTTCTTTTTTCAATGTTGTCATAGTGTATAAATATTGAGGGTTAAATATTTTAGAATTAAAAGCAAATTGACATGATATATATACCAGTTATAATATTATTTAATTATTTTTATACAATTAATATAAAATGAAATAGTTTATGTAATATTTTAATTTATTATAATTTTTTAAAATCAAGACTAAATTGTTATAGAGTATAAATGTTGAGGGTTAAATGTTTTAGAATTAAAAGCAAATTGACATGATATATATACCAAATATAAAAGCCATGTCATCGGGTGAACAAAATATATAATCTTCAAATAGTTGAATGACTAAATTGTGATTTTTCATAGTTTAAAGATTAAAACGGAAATTCACATATAATTCAGTGACCCACTGACCACAGTGTAGTTTAATAGCACTATAATCAAATATTCAAAACTCTTTTTGGTTAACAATGGAAGCTTAATAAAACCCAGGGTTTTTAGCTGCTTCCATGCTCTTTTCTTCTTCATATCTGGGAAATATTGCTATCTAATTGAGAAGTACTTCTGGGTAAGTCTTTTTTTCTCAATCTTTTACCTTAACTGTTGATTAAATCATTCATCTTACATTCTTTTCCTATTTATAACGTATATATTTTAATGAATTCGGGTCTTCCTGTTATTCTAGGTGATAGTTTATTCTTAATGGAACTTTGGATATGTGGTAAATATTTTCGTTTTGGGAAGTAAATTTTGCGTAGGACTCATTTATGATGCATATTTTATCCCATTATATGGTTTCTGTTTGTCTAATTGATAATAGAAAGATCCAAGAATGGTTGTTTTTTTTTCTTTGATTTTTCTATGTGTTGGTTCACTAAAGAAGGAATGCTTTACAATTTTTCACTCCTTCAACAGAGAGGGCTTCAAGAGGACTGGAATAAGCACTTTAGTCACTGTGGGAGTCCGAGATATTCGTGCAATTTGGTTCTGCAACAGGTGTCTATAAAACTCTTGTAAAGTACTTGGTTGGAGTTCCGCAGGTTTGTCTACATTGTCTTGTATGTAGCTGTTGCGATCTGATAAGTTGAAGAGTAATTCTTTGTTTGGTTCATAAAATGGCTATTCTGTAGAAGCAGCAAGATAATAGTAACACTGCTATTTGTATAATTTTTCCCGACCTTTTCTTTTACATCATGTTACATGAATTTTAAAGGCTTCATTGGTGATTTCCATGTCCAACTCTGCTCCCCCCCTGCCCCCAAAGCTACTAGATCTGGCTGTGAGTATGTATGCCCAGTAATCAGATGCACACTCTTAGATTTCACTGCTGCTGTTAATTCTGATTAGCACATTGGATTCCTCATATGGTCATTTTTTCAACCTACTTGATGCAATATAGTTAAAGTAGGCATTATTTTAATTGAAAGCTTCAATTATTTTTATATTCCTTGATCTTATTCCTTTCAAACAGAAATGATAATCATAGTATTACTACTTTACTACTCTATTCCCGTTCTTTGAACCAAATGGAAAAATGGCTTCTTTAATCTTTTTCCTTATAAAATATTTCTCATTTGTATCTTATTCTATTCTTTGAACAAGTCATGCTGTTAGTTGTCCTATTTAATCTCTGAGCTTTCAACCATGCAGTTTACCCTGTTTCCTGCTCATGATATTAAATTTCTTTAATTGTTTGATGAATCATAAACTGTTTCCTTTGGTCCTTTATTTCAAATGTATTAAAAGCTCTTCAATGCAAGCCTTCATCTGAATATCTTCTAGCTCACTCATCTGTTCTTTAGTCACGTCGTTAGTGCTTAATGTGCAGAATTGCTTAAGTAGATAAACATACTAATTACACTGTTCTCTTGTTTGTAGCTTTTCTTGGTTTATTAATATTTTGTCCTTAAGCGTAGATACTGAGTTGCAAACTCTATGCGAACTTGCAAAGTTGCATGTGAAAATTTTGATTGATGAGGAAAATTTTGTATTTTTAAGCATAATAATCACTGATTCATACAAAAAAATTTTATTTGATCACTAAATTTTAAAAGATTACAATTTATTTATTAATGCTTCAAAATTGTTTTATTTAGGCACTCGGCTGTTAATTGACTTATTGCCTAACGGAGGTGACATGATAATTTTTAACTGGTGCGATAATAAATTTAGTCCTTAACTTTTATACTTTCTATCGAATTGACTTCAATTCTATATAAAATTATAAAAAAACTTCAAAATTCCTTTTAAATAAATTAGAAAATTCTGACAAATATATAACAATTATAAATATATAAATTAATATATATATATATATAAAACATTTACACAGGTAAATATATAAAAATAAGAATTTCCAGTCCAAACGGTCGGTCCGGTTTCAATTATAAAGAGAAAAGTCACGTGACCGTTGATCGCTGTATCTTACCTTTCTTACTTTCAATTTCGTTCGTATTGTTATGTGCGTCATAAAATTCTAAATCTCCTCCTCGTGGTAGGCTTCTTCTTCGTCATCATTTCAAAGCCAGCCAAAGTCTCAAACCAATATAAATACCTATAAATTAGAAATAAAATACTATAAACTGAATCAAGAGGAATGCTGGAGCTCGCATCAGGTACTTAACTTCTCACTTCTTTCAGATTTTTTTAAAAATGATTTTGAGTTGAATTTCCACATGCCTAATTCTCTAATATTGAATTTCTCGATCAAATCTTAGTGATCTCCCAAGGTTCTTTTATTTTTATTTTTCGACTTTTAAGCTGATTAGCAGATCAATCCTTTGAAACTTTAAAATTCCTTGGTCTTTTCTTCTGTATCTCAACATTTAATATATAAGTTTGCTGTATTGTTGATTAATCCTTCAATATTTTGCTTCATTTTCTGTTTCTGTGTGATATTGTTGTTGATTTATATTAGTAAACTATTTTTGTTTTTTGTTCATTCTGATTAGCTTAGGTACTTCTTTCAAATTATGTTGGAAGTAATTGTTGTATTTTAGTCATTTATTGATTTCAAATAAATGAATTAATGTTGGATTTCTCATTGCTTTAGAAGAAAACAAAGTTCATCATCTAATCCTTTCTATTTGTGTAGTGGACTTATCAACAACAATGGAATCAGCTGCATTAAACTTAGTTAATGCCACTTTAAATTGGATCACTTTTGCTTTGGATGCCCCTTCTGCACGTGCTGTGGTGTTTGGAGTTCACATAGGCGGTACACTCTTTTAACTCCTGTTTACATCATGGTATATTTTTCTATGTCGGATTCCAGTGTGAGTATTAGAACAGATGAGTGTCTGACACGATAATGTTAATTGTTCACAGAGTTCTATGTATTTGGATGATCCTTGAGAATCATTTCCCAATATCCATGTCTAGATACATGTTGGACATGGATGCTTCAAAAAAAAAAGTCAAAGAGCAACATAGATCTTTTCTCTCATTCATACTTGACATTTATACATTATCTTTTATTTCTTTTTCTTTTATTACAGGGCATTTTATTTGTGGAAGTTCTTCTTTTGGTGGTCATTCTTTTTCTGCTTTCCCAGAAAAGTTACAAGCCTCCTAAGCGGCCATTGACAAAGAAGGTTTTGTTGCAATTCTACTTCTAATTAATGTTTTCATGGATAGATATTGCTTCAAGTTTATGTATGCTTCGGTCATAATTCTTGGAATTTATGACTGCTATATTTCTATGAAGTATTTTGTACCTAGGATTTGGGCCAATATGTCCGTGAGAACTGTTAGGCTCCGGTGCCTTTTCTAACCAAAATCCTTTCTCGACCACATTTGATTAAGGGCTATATCTCGAAGGTTCAACAATAACAAACTATTCTTTACTACTTTAACATAGGATCTAAATGAGACACTTGTACTTGCAAGCTGCTCGGTATGGTTTGTAAACTACTCAAATTTGACTTGGACATTGTTGAGTATAGCTCAAGCTCGAGTTATCAAGCTAATTGAATTCGAGTATCCTAATGCTTAACTTGAATGATTGATGAGCCTAATCAAATATTTCTATTTTAATTGGCACTGATAAATCTCTATTTTATGCTTGAGCATATATAATTGAGTTTGAAGCCGATCATGGGAATCACACGTATTTTTTTTACTAGATGAACAAGCTTAATCAAGCCTACTTGAGTGAGTTTGAGCAGTTTGATTTTTTATCTTGAAACAAGTTTGAACTTTAGAAGTAAAACTAAATCAATTTTAAACCAAAATCCCATCCTTGAATTTCGAGTTGTGCTTGGCTCCATAAAACCCCTACTTTAACATGTATATAGATATATTGAAATGTTTAATTCTTTTTACTTCTTCAAATTGTCTTTTCAGTCTTCCACAAATTATATTTTATTAAATGAATAGTTTCAAGTTTGAATACACACGTCATCAAGGATTGTCACAAGGATAGCCATATACACTTTGAGCTTTATGTTTGAGCGTGAAACTTTCGTCTTAAGTGTTTGACAACTTATGTTGGATCAAGTCTTTTTCGTGTTTTAAGTTTTGACAATTGATATGTTTTTTTACTTTTATGTTAAGTTAGATATGGTGCATTTGTGTCAGATGTTAACTTTGTGCCGTTCTACTATTTATGTAGATGATGTTGCATCAGCCGAACATTCTGAAAGGTCTCCTCATTGTTTGTAGGAAATAGATGAGCTCTATGATGAATGGATCCCAGAATCCCTTCTTCCTCCTATCACGCAAGAGATGCTGAGTTAACCCCCAGTGTTGGAAAGGTATTATAACTGTCAGTTTTACATGAATTTTATTGGACTCTTGAAAAAAAATATGGTCCAACTTAATATACTTAGCTCTGCTTTGAAGATTTGGGAGATACACATTTCAACCAAATATATTTATTTTATTTTTTCTTCCAAACAAATGTGTGACATTTCCTTTTTCAGCCCTTCATACTTTCTTCTCTAATTTCCTTTTCATTTGGAATCGTAATTATTAGTTATTCCTTAGGTAATATTTACCGATGTATGCTTTTACAATTGATTTTATAGAATTTTGGTAAATACTAATGATTTGTTATAGTAGTTTAAATACTTAAGGCAGATTTTTTTCTGAAGTGGCATAGCTTATTAGTTCATCTTTATGCAGTGCTGCAGGGCCCCATACTATAATCAATGGGAAAGAAGTTTTGAACTTTGCTTCTGCAAATTATCTCGGATTTGTAGGGCATGATAAGTTACTTGTAAGAATTTCATTACTATTACTAATTTATTTACCATTTGGTCGACAGGAAGAGAGAATAAATAAATAAATAAACCATATACCAAGATAGCATGATTATAATCCTTTCTAAGTTTTCCTTGAAACATACACTTTTCTTCCATTTACCTTATGAAAAAGGTGTTTATTTCGGCTGTTAAGTAATATTAAAAGATAGTTTCGCAAAGGAGAACATATGTATTTAAAAATTTGGGAAAGTTATAATGACTAGTTCTCAAGGTTTCGTTTGTTTTGGCCATGAAATAAAATGTGTTTATCAGGAATCATGTACATCTGCGTTGGAGAAATATGGTGTTGGATCTTGTGGTCCTCGTGGATTCTATGGAACAATTTGTAAGCATCAATACCTATACAGTTTTGAATGGTATGTTTTTGGACTCTCTTTCTAAATCTTCTATAAGAAAAAGATTCAGATTGTGACAACCTTCTCTTATTCAGATGTCCACCTTGATTGTGAGGCCAGAATAGCAAAGTTTTTGGGAACACATGATTCTATCCTCTATTCTTATGGGCTTTCCACCTTGTTCAGTGCAATCCCATGTTTTTGTAAAAAGGGCGACATAATTGTTGTGTGAGTGAAAAATGTTATTACCTTAAATGGATACATATATGGCTATTATCCTGGACTTGACATTGTAAGTTGTGTTATGGATAACTTGTGAAGTTTTTGGTTTTTACTCTGTCTTTTGTTTTTATTTTTTTATCGCATGATGCTTTTGGAATTCCCAAGAATGGAAATTAGATTCCCCCCTGCTTTTTGTATTCTGTGGGGCTTTTTCTTTTACTGAATTAACAGTTAGATCATCTTACTAGTAGATGTTATTCATAGGCCAGATTATAATATATTCTGCAATGGCCCTCCTGATACGTGAGGCCCCACCTTTACAATATTTTAAAAACTAAACTAATTAATGTGATGCATGGTTTAGAATTGTTAAGCAAAGTCATGAAATTATTTATCGTAGGTGGAATGCATTCTTGTATGCTTGGAGGAAACCATATGAAGATTGGTTTTATTGTCCTTTGTCTGCATTTTGTCAGAATAGAGCTGCTGAATTTTGAAGGGTGTTTAGGGGCCCAAATTGCTTTTTGAGTTGTCTTGTTTTATTGCACCTTCCTTAGCATAAATGTGTACCTCTTCTTTTAATATTACAATTTTAGAAAATTTAAGGTGTAGATTTGTATCTTATTTATTAGTTACATTTTTTTTTGTTTTTGGTTATCCAGGGATGAGGGAGTCCATTGGGGAATACAAAATGGCCTCTACCTTTCTATAAGCACCATTGTTTATTTCAAGCACAATGATATGGAATCTCTAGAAAAAACTCTTGAGAAAATTACAGCACAGAATAAGCGGGCTAAGAAATTAAGGCGCTACATTGTGGATGAATCTGTGTATCAGGTATGTAATGTCAAGTTCTCACAAGCTTCAACGATTGTATCCTTAGCGTGCCCATATTGTACATAAATAGCCGTGTTTGTAGGATTTGGCTAATAAATAGAGTTGTTGCCTAGAATTACTGCTCATGAGTTATAAGTTTCTCGTTCACTGTCTTTAACATTGCAAAAATGAAGCAAATTCTCCATGATTAGTCAAGTAGAGCCTTTACAGCTGCCTTCAAAAAGCTATGCATGAAGGTGGTGAGTGGCAGGTAAGGCGTAAGCATTACTAGGTTTCTTGTTAGGTTGACTAAGAAAGTTGTCGAAAAGAATGCGGGGCAATAGACTATTTATAAATTTGTCTGACAGGAACTTGTTTGGTGTCAGAATTAGAGTATTTATAAATTGTCTTTCTATGGTGTCTGCAATAGACTACTTATAAAATTTGTATGACAAGAAATTGCTTGGTCCAAGTTTCTAAAATCAACATGCTTGTGGCATTGCATGTCAATGCAGTGGACTTTGTACATTCAGACATATTCTTCATTGCATAATTATGATCTATTACGACATTCTCATCTAAACCATGCTCATCTTTTGTTAATACATCAAAATCAGAACAAAATAGGATGAGTGAGTGCTATAATAAATCAGTAGTGATGCGGATAGAATATATATTTTTCTTAATGAAATTGCTTAGAATTACATACTTACCAAAAGGAAAATATCATTCTTTGGTCTTAGGGAATCAATCTTAATGGAAATTTGTTAATTGTTTACTATTTGTTTACCTGCTGCATGTTTGTAAAATAGTGGTCCATATGAGGAGACTTGGAAAAAATGTAGGAGAGTCCTTTTGAGTAAAAAACTGTGAGGTCCAATGGTTCAAAGTTGATGATACCTTGTATTGGTTGATTTTTTACTGATTTTCCTAATTGTAGTTTCACCGCATCTAACATTTTGTTGGTTAAATATGTAGAATTCAGGTCAAATAGCTCCTTTGGACAAGATCATCAAGTTGAAAGAGAAGTATCGCTTCCGTGTCTTTTTGGATGAAACCAACTCATTTGGTGTACTTGGCCGTACTGGAAGGGGTCTCACTGAATACTGCGGGGTTCCGGTGTGTTTATAATTTTTTAAAATTATTATTTAATAGTTGCTTTGGTTTTGTTGGTCACTAACAGTTGAACGTACTGCAGATAGAGAAGATAGACATTGTTACTGCTGCCATGGGACATGCATTGGCAACAGAAGGAGGATTCTGCACTGGAAGTGCTCGAGTCATTGATCATCAAGTATGTAGTCTACAGATCTTTTAGTGTTGAATATTAGAAGCTCTACCTAGTTTTACTCGTCATAAACATTATTTTTAATAGATAAACTCAAAATAGTTAAGGCCATACCAATGGATTTACCTTTTTTGTTGTGGTATTGGTACGTGTATATCGCTGTGTTTAGGCATACCATCTTTTATATGAGTATTAGGCATATCATCTTTTATATGAGTATTTTTCAAATGCTCTTCATATATATATATATTTGTATATGTTTGTATGGTACCAACCACCCTGGATAGACTCCTAATACACTTGTAAAATGGTAATGGTAATTCTATGATTGGTGGCAGCGGTTGAGCAGTTCTGGCTATGTCTTCTCTGCATCTTTACCTCCATATTTGGCTAGTGCTGCAATTACTGCTATTGACATCCTAGAGCAAAATCCTGACCTGACATCAAAGCTGAAGGAAAACATTGCCGTTTTATGGAAAGGTTGGTTTCGAGCTTAATATTTTCTTTCTTGTACGGTTTTAAGGATTTCCTTTGTTTCTGTGATGATGCTCTTGTCCTCTGGTTTCAACTTGTCTGTTACATTGGTCAGTAGTCCATAGTAGATAAAAGTACAGACAATGTTTGTTATTGACAAAACCTTTTCTGGTTCTAAATAGAAGTCAACATGTCATTAACCTCTGTAACATGCTAACATCTTCTAACAAAGCACATCGGTTTATCTTTTAGTGCAAGCCCTTGTTTTTTAGTAGATTAAAAATGCAGACAATTTTTTTATGATCATTGTATACTTGACCAAACCATTTCCGGTTCTGAACTTGTGATAGGAATTTATATTTTTTCTGATTAATCTCTGCAGTATGCTAACATCGGATCACAAAGCACGTTGTTGTATTGTATTTTGTAGTGCGATCCTTTGTTAGGTGGTTATCATGTTATTGATCTAATCACTTCCGGTTCTGAACCTGTTGTGAAAACACAGGACTCTCCGATATCCGGGGGCTTTCACTAGCAAGCAATCCAGAATCACCAATTGTTTTCCTTGTGCTTGAAAAATCAACTGGTTCGGTGAAAAGTGACCTCCAGCTTCTTGAAGACATTGCCGATTGTGTAAGTACACCATTCTCGTGTTTCCTTCTTATTAGTAGTGTCGAGTTATATTATTCTGAATCTTTATTTTTCTTGAAACATTTTTTATTCGTACAAGAGTCTGCAGATATGATTTTCTAAATATATATACAACTTAAAAATTATTGTTGCTTTAACTCTTCATTTTCTTGAAATACCTGTATCCGGCACATTTCTAGATATGTAGATGACTTGACTTTCCAAAGACCTAAGCACATCGGAAAAATTCAATATACCTGTATCGGGAACATATTTGTATCTAACACATCAGAATCCGAGTAATACAAATCTATGCTACTCTGACTTGATTGTGAGGTGCAGATATGGGTATGTTTCCAACATCGATATGTTCAACTTTTTTCATACATTTGGAATATCTATGGAAGGTCATATTTCCAAATTCCTACTCAAATGTCTCGTATATAGATATTTCAAGAAAAATAAAAAAGTTCAGACAACATATAATTCAGACATATATTGAAATGTGACTGACATTCTCGAGTCCAGGTAACATGGGAAAGTGGATATATGTTGAAAACATTTCATTTTATATGCCTTGAAACAAGAATCCATTTTTGTAGTGGCTTCAAAAATAAAAAAAATTAACAAAAGAGATACATGACAGTTTTTTGATTCGAGCTAAAAGAACTTTACTATCAGTGGATATGATAAATTATCCTTTGAAGATTTGGTCTTTAACTGCATTGGAAGATTTTTCTGTGGTATTGTTCACATTTTTTTTAAATATCTCTAGCAAGAAAACAAAATGTAGTTACAATTTAAACGTTTTAATTTATTTTTTATAATTTAAATTAATGTTTGTCATCTTTTCAATCTATTTATTTATTTTACGTTGTTAAATTAAGCTTTGTAATTCATATCTTGAAAGTGTATTTTCATGCGTAGGAATTAACAAGTTGGTATTGTGATTATTTTCTCATGTCTTATTTAAAATTTCCTTGAACAGCGTAATATTGTATTATCGAGGATTTTGTGTTTCTAATGTGTTAATGCCAAGATATATGTCATGAGGGAAAATGCATGTTCATTTTGATTATATTTTGCTTAATTATATGTTTTATAAAATGAAACCAAACCATTATCATTTTTTCTTAATTAAATTTAATTTTGAATTTGATAATGCGGATACATTCTTAACATACTTATCCAGTCCAGACCATTGATTTTCGGGGTTGATATATTTTTTTATAAAATGCCTGTTTTTACTTATAATTTTTTTAATTTTTAAATTGGAGAATAAACGTTATCAACTGAAAGTTTTTCTTTATATAGAAATAGGTAAATTATGTTAGATTAAAGAATAAATTAGTTTTTGGTAAGTGTTTTATTCATTTTTATGATTAAAAAATCTGTTTTGTAATAAATATGAGGTAAAATGAATAAAATTTTTAATAGAAAAGATCAAATTACTTTTTTATTTAATCTATAAAGATTAATTTATTTATTTATTAAGTAAAAAAATAATACAATTTGACTTTTAATTTGAATGATTTTAAATTGGGGGAAAAAAGGCATCAAACAACAGAAATATAAGGCTGATGATATGGCCGCCTTCATCTAATTTACTTTGTTTAAAACTAAGCTGGAAAAAATACCTGAAGTGGGCTTATCACCAGTGTTGGTCCAATTGTTATTGGAATTATATGTAAAATTGGTGTCTAAAAGAGAGAGACTGGGGACTATGGGCTACGCTCTACACATTTTCTCTTTCCCAATCTCTTTATCGTTTCCTTTTGAAATTTCATCTCTCTCCATGGTTGGTTTACATCAACCTTGAATTTGGGTCATGCCTATCAGAGCGATTTGAGTTTTATTGGAGGACAACATGAATGGGTGATGTTGTTACAAGAACTTTTACAGTACCTTATCATGGGCCGGGTTGAGCCTATGTAAATGGGTATAAAATTTTACTTAAGCCCTACCCAAATAAAAAATATTAAATCAGAATCCAATCCGATCCAACTTGATTAATTTTTTATGTTATTTTAATATAAAAATAAATTTTAAAAGTATAAAATTTCAAACACACTAAAATTATTGAAATAAATATTTTCCAACATATTAAAAATACATAAAAAAAATATTTGTACTTAAATAATATTAAGATAGTTGCAACTTAGCAAACAAATGTCGAGTTATACAATATCCAAATAATAACAACAAAGTAGTAGCAATATAATAGCAAGATGGTAACAAACAACAAACAAAAAAATTAAGTAGATTCAGCCCGGCCTGACCCATTTAAAAATGAATGTTATTTTTTGTTCAAACTCATTTTTCGAGCCTATATTTTTATCCGAAATCCTCCCTCTTTTCAACAAACTTTCGAGCTTGGACGGGTGACCTGACTCGGGATTAGGTCTAATTTTTACTCATACTTCTCATTCTAAATTTAAATTTATACTAATTATTTTTTATTTTATATCTAACTATTTTAACGCATATATATTAAATAATATTTTTACCCAAATAACCAAACTTAAATTTAGTGTTTAATATTTGCAACCATTTTAAACCCTGCTTCATTTAATATTTTGTTGTGACATAATAAATCTCCATAAGGATGTAGTCAATGATGATGGATGATGTTTACAATCTTGGTTTCAGCCATGTCATCAATATCTAGCTCCCATTTATTCTTTGGTGTAAATCTTGAGGAAGAGCATAACTTTATACCTTTAAAAAGGCAGTGTTTTAAGTTGGGAATTTTTATAAATTAGTACATAATAAATTTATAAATTAATATTTAATCACTTTCCGATAATAAAATTAAAAATTAATGCATAAAAAATTTATATTTTAATTTATGTAATAATTACAATTAAATTTCGATCATTATTAAAAAAAAATTTAAATTCGCCCTTATGAAAGTAATTATGAGCAAAAGTCGCGATTATATAAAAAATAATGTGAATATTTGTTAAAAATTAGGTTTGATAGCTTTTTGGGGCCCATGTGGTATACACAAGTTCTTGGTTTGACACCTCAAAGATTTATTTTTTATTTTTTAACTTTGGCCTCGTACTTTTCTTCCGTCTATACTCGTCTGTGATTTCTATTAAAATATTCTAAAATTTTATTAACAACCTAAAATTCTAAAACAACCCTAAAACTTTTAAGATTCTTTTCATTTTTAATTGAATTCTAAAAATACATAAAATTACTAAAAGTACATTTTAGAATGAACTTGGAGACAAAGACATCCAGGTTCATCCCATTAAAACTTTAAAAAAGAATCTAAAAATTGATAATTTATTTTGAGATTATAAAAAATATAAATTTATTTAAAAGTATACATATAATGAATTTAGACAAAAATGTGTCTAGTTCATCCCAAACGATGTGAACCTATACATATATTTGTTTAGGTTCAATTTAGACGTGTATTTTGAATAATTTTATAGGTTTTTATAATTGTAAAAAAAATTCTGATTTTTTTTTTTAAATTTTAGGTATTCAGAAATTCCTTAAATTTTTATGAAAAAATTTTAAGCTCCCCATAATTAAAATTTAAAATTTATATTTTTTTAAGATAGATCATGACCTTTTTAATTTTAAAATTTTTTTATTGGGTTTCTAGTTTTTTATTGTTATGATATTTTATAGAAAAATTTAACAGTAAATTTGACTTTTTTTTCTTTAACGTTTCAATGTCAATGTGTTGAATATATTTGTGAAATACAAATATTTTAGGCGGAAGAAAAGATGAGACAAAATTTGGTTGAGGTGGATGACCCCATTTGGATTTTTTTTTCTTTTTTCTAGAAAAAGAAAAAGTGAGCCCAAGCCACAACCTCTTCCTTTCTCAACTTTCCCTAATAACCTCTCATTTTCCACTTGTCCTTTGCCATTCACTTTCCACTTTCTTAGTTATTATTGAATGAATTATTATTATTATTTTTTATTTTGGAAAAATCAACGTCATAGGGAGTCGTATTAGAACCTAAAAACAATAATAATATTGTTTGTTTATGTAGGTTAAATTAGTCATATATATCATTTTTTTTAATTGGTTAAATAGGTTAGATTTTTTTGAAAATTTAAAGAAATAGATCGATTTTAGAGAGAGAGCATGAAAAACGTATTCAACTAAACAAGTTTTTGGTATAGTTGTCAAAAAAACTGACATGTTAGGAAAAACGTGTTTAATTAAACATTTTTTTTTGAAATTTAAAAAAAAATGCTTTCAACTTAGTACGTTTTTTTGACATATCAACAAAAGCTCGTCTAATTAGATACATTTTCACACACTCTATTTAAAATCGATCTATTCCTTAAATTTTAAAAAATAATCTATTTAATTAATTAAAATGAAGGAGCACAAATTAACTACTTATGTGAAAACATGAAAATCTAGTGGGACCCCTTTTGTGGCAAATGGTTTTTTTACATACAGACACAGTGAGTGACATAACTTTATCATGTGATGGGGACAACTATGCAATCTTAAACAATAATATGGAGACAACTATGTAATCTTAAACAGTAATATTACTAATAATAACCATCTTCTAAAAAAAACAAAACAACTAACATGTTTTATTCATTACTTTTAATAAAATAGAAGAAATATGTATTGGGTGGCATCGCACGTGCACCTTAGGACTAAGAAAATTCGGAATATTAAACAGCATATTCTTTGTTTAAGAAAAACCCCACTCTGGTGATTGACTTTGCCCCCACTCACTACACCCTTCTTAATTTATTAGTAATAATTCTATAGGAGAATAATCTATAAACCTATGTTGGATCTAGTACCAATAACTTTTTTAAGTAAAAATTTTGTAAATTAAATAAAATAATGAGATTTGTTACTCTATAAAAGTATTGATATTTGATAATGTTTAAGTTATTCTAACGTTACTATAATTCGTGACACTAATTTAATTAAAAGCTTAATATAAATATAGATAAATAGTATATGTAAAATATTTCATTAAGTTTGTGTCACCCTTAATCGACTTCCAAATTAGTCGTGAAAATATTAAAATCTTATCTTTTTATGAATGAACAAATATTTTGAAATTGGTATAATTTAACTAAACAAGACTAAAATTTTAAAAATAAAAAAATTAAAATCTACAATTTACAACAAAAATACAGAATGTAATAGCAGAATTCGACCTATTTTGTGCGAAGATTCGGAAATATATGTACTTATTAGGGAAAGATCAGCACCTTCCTTGGAGATAAAGATCTAGCGGTAAAGAGTGAATAAAGTTTTATACGTGTCGTACATCTGATAGGCTTGGGGGATTTAAAAGATAAGGGAATTGATTCCTTGACTTGGTTTTTGATCTTACGAAATTTGACTTTTCTTTTCTCTGAAGCACCATCCTTTCGATTGATTTTCCTTTTTCCTTTTTTGGGTGGTTTTGGCTAAAGCTGAGCTCTGCCTCGCGGACACCAGTCTTTGAAAACGACGTAGCTTCAGACCTTTTTAAACTTCACTTTATTATACAGGGATGAGGATGGGGCAGGAGAAAAACTTTTTCTTTTTTTTTTTCTCTTTCCCGATCTCGACTCGCTTTTTATATATATATTTTACCTCAAATTTTTAAATTTCTTCAAATTCTTACTTAACCCTTCCTCAATTTTTATATAATTTCTTATGTTATGTTAATTGTTATAAGATCCAATAAAATAATATCATAATATTTTATATAAATAAGTAATTATAAAAGTGTAAAATTAAAATAAGAAAGTTCTGGTATGTATTTTCATCAATGGGTGTGAATTTTAAATTTTTTAAATAGTTTTTTATTCAATATTATTTAATTGCTATAAAATATATATAAGATAATTATGAGTTATTTCAAAAATATTTTTATATCAATTCACCAAAAAACGATTATATACGATCTATTTAAACAGAATTTAATTAATGAAAATTTTAAACAAAAAACAAAGGTGGTTCTTTGCACTTCGGAAGGGACGTTTGAAACACAAGTTTATATAATGGAGGTGGTGAAACCCGCTAAGCACCGCCGTATTAAAAGGAGGTAAACAAGGCGGGGTCCGCCGCCTGTTGTTCTAAGAAGAATCTCTTTATTAAACCACTTACTAACTCTAACCAGGGAGCAAAAAGAACTGTGACGAGCCGCTGCCGACTATCAATTAAGAAACAATGGGCCACTTTCACCTGTATTATGTTTGGATATTTAATTTAATATTATCTTAAAATATTTATTTAATATAATATTTAAATATTTAATTAAGTCATTAATCGAATGAATTTCCAGTCATTTGTGAAAGCACTAAAAAATTATTATTTTTACAAGTAACAAATATTAGTTCGAAGGCTTTTTTTTATTTTTTATTTATCATTTCAAGTAAAACTTAATTTGATTTTTTATAGTAAAAGATACTTATCCTCTTAGGTTTAATGTAAAATACACTTATCCCCATAGGTTTAAAAATGCTAATTTACACATTTGGTAAAAGTGAGAGTCTTGGATCTTGAACACCCAGATTTGAGAATTGCTATACGTAATTATATGTTTAAGTCTTGTAATGTAAAGAGTTTTAGTTCAATTAATCTCGATTAGTTGATTTTAGTCTGAACTGTATCATTTTTTAGTTTATTTATATTGTAATAGTTTAATTGTACTTAGTAATCACTCAAACAATTTTTTTATAAAAGTTTGATACATATAATTACTCGAATTAATGTCTGTAATTGTATTTTACTTTTTACAATTTAAAAAAGAAGAAGCCAAAGTCTATGAAATTAAATATTTTGAGTTTATGCTAAAATATATTTTAGTTAAAATTATTTTAAATTTATATTTAATCAAGTTATATATTAACATTTTGATAAATTCATTAATTTTTTATGTAAATTAAATTGATTCAAATATAAGATAAAAAAATCATCTCAAAATTAATATTAGAGTCTAAATATCTATGTATTTGTATAAAAATTTATTTAGAAAACAAGAAAAAAGATAAAAATATACAATTATCATTAATAACTCAAAGAAAAGCAAGGTTAAAGCTTTGGGACTTCAATATCACATATTCGACTTTCACTCTTTTGTTTATGCGATTACAAATCTAAAAGAACATTCAACTTAAAAAAATAGCACTACACTCAGCTAACAATATATTACTTACAGTATCTAGAAGCTCCCAAAACAAATGTCTCATATATAATTCGAAGTAAAATTACTACGCAATAAAATATTTTTAGTTTGATATATCATTTGGTATTTAAGTTTGATATTTTTTTAACAGGATGTTTATGTTATTTTTTTGGTTCAATCTAGTACATGTATTTAATAAATTATATATTTTGATACTAAAAAATAATAGTGTAGTTTTTTAATGTTTGAATCGAATTTTAGAATTGATTTGTTGAAAATTAATTATTAATATTATTATATTTAAATTTTTCATAATTTTTAATCTAATTAATTTTTTATACCATATTTGCTTAGTAAAATAATAATTTTTAAATTATTTCTAACTAAATTGTAAGTATAATATAGAGTAATAATAAAATATCTTTTTATTGTTTGAATTTGTGTGACTGTGTGTGTGGGGTGTACACTAGGCCTAGGTGTGTGTGTTGGCCAGTTGGGTTAGATATCGAGTCGCCACGCTAACCTCACAGTGGAAACTTTGAACCTCTGCTGCTTTCATCACCTTTTACGTCATATTTTTCATTGCTGATGATTGAATACTAATTTCACTTCATTGCACCCTGCATATAATTATCCTCATCTTGCACCAATTGTTATTTAAACTTATCATCACATTTTAAAGAACAATAACTTGAGAGAATATCTTCATTAAAATTCCAATTAAAAAGTTTTCGAACTTAAAACTTGCATCTGTCATGTGCATCATTATCAATGCAGAAATATGTGAGTTCGAGTGCGTGGAATCACATTATTCTGTTATTTATAGATTAAGGAGTTATGAATAATTTTACGTATTACGTAAAAAAAAAAATATATGATTATAACATATAATGAGATTGTTCAAAAAAATTCATATGACATATTACCTTTTTTTTCCTATGAAAACAAAAAATTATTTAAATGTAAATTAATAAATTTTTAAAATTATGAATTTTAGCTTAGTATGAAATATCATAATATAAATTAATAATAAAATTTTAATTTTAAATAAATTCTCATATTCTCGCACATTGAAATTTACGTGGTACTTTTATGTGTTGTATCAAATGAGAATTGTTAATTTGATAAATTAAAATTAGTTTGATGTGTAATTATTTTTTTCAACAATGTTATTTTTAAAGTTAGAATCTTATTTTTTTAAATGTAATGTATTTTATCAGTGTATCCAATATTTATTAATTTATTATTTAATTTAATAAAATATTTTATCATGAATTTCCAAATGAGTTAAAAAGGAAAATGGTATTATATGAAATTAAATTAAAGTTATATATAGTTACATCAAATTAAATTATATGTATTTTTACTGATTAATTAACTTAATTGAAATATTAAAAGGAAAATGGGGCGACACACAACCGACAGATAATCATGAATTAATAATGTCTGACAAAAGCTGAAATTGTACATGTAGCACGTGCAGCTAGACCTTGACACGTGCTGCTACCATATGAAATTCCTCCATTTAATTAATTTCCAATTTATCTCCCTGCCTCTAACTGGCTTTCTGATTTATGCCTTATCTCTCTCTCTCTTTCGCCGGCTGCTCTGAAAGTTCCTTATCTCGTCCCAACAAATTATTTTCTTCCCTTAAATTCAATCCAACTTCAAGGTAAATTAAAATTTACTTTCTTTTATATCAACTATTTCCCTTTTTGGTTTTTCAATTCTGATTGCTTAATCTTATTTATTTATTTATAATCTCCTCCAGTTTCAAAGTAATTCAATTTTGCCCGCTTGAAAGTAACTGTGTTATGGATCTGTTAATATCTGGCTCTATTTGGCTTCCGAGAAACTTAAAAGCTTACTGGAAATTTTCTAAGAAATGAAACTTTGTTTTGAACGGGTTTAATCCAATAAGGTGCTCTTTCTTGAGCTGAAAGTAAAAAAAAAAAAAAAAAGTTATTTATTTTTAAAATCAAAATAAACCAATCTCAAGCTATGTTATACCTAGCTGAATTTATTTATACTGCTGTATTCATTTTCTCCCTAGATAGTTCAGATTGTTCATTTCTCGACTGGTAATAGAAAAGATCGGCAGGTTTTAGCTTAATAAGAAGCTAGTTTTGTTTTTCAATGTTTTGATTTTTGCTTGTCTCAGAAATAGTTTCAGTTTTCTTATTGAACTTTAATTTTCTAATTCTTGGAACAGGATGATGGAGCGCCTGCCTGGTATGCAGTGAATTATCTTCATTTGGTACTGATTGGCTAAATTTGGGGTTGAATCGAATCTCTTTGGATAAAAATGGATCGCTGTGACACTTCTGGATTTGTTAGTGGGGGTGGGAGTTACTCACTCAACGACTTCTAACCCTAGTATTTTTGTGGCTAATTGTCTTCACCCGGAAGTCAGGTTGACTGCTCTATTGGAATTGAGATTTGGTCTGCATATCATTGTTTGATTTCAGCTGTCCCTAGATGGATTCCAGATTCTCAAACGTGGGGTTCCCTGCTAATTATTCTTTGAATGCAATCAAGATTTTGGGTAATTCAATGCAAGTTGGAGGAACTGGGGGTGCGTATAACATGGATACTGTTCTACGTCTTGATTCTGCTGGCTCTTCAGTCCCTTATATGTCTGCATCAAAGGGAATCAAGAGGAAGTGGAGTTCGATGGATGGATCCATCGGTGGGCAAACTGGGTCGTTATTGGCTCTTGGGCTAGGCCGCTCCTCTAGTTCCTCAGACAGCAAGGGGAGTTCAACAACTGCTTGTACTACTACATCTTCAGCAAAAGAAGCTGATGAAGAGTCCTCAATGGATATTGAATTGGATTTTACCCTTCATCTTGGCAACGAAAAAGTAATCAACCCCAAGAAATCTGCTAGTTCAAGTCCAAAAGGACTTGATTTGCAGCTAAATGTGGACCTGGAATTAAGTCTTTCATCTGGGTTTTCTGAATCTGATATCACTAGTGTCCATCTTAGCTCTTCTCCCAGTCAGTCAATTATGAAGATGCCAGCAGCAGTTGAAGGCTCCCCAAATGAAGATGAAAGATCTACATCTTGTCACTGGAAACCTGGAATTGCTTTGCCTTCATTCCAGAGTTTACCAGCAAAAGAGGCTAGTGTCTTCTGCAAGGAGGTTCCAAGAGGCTTTGATCTTTCTGCTATTATTCCAGAGCTATTTTCAAGCGTGATTACTACACCGGAAAGCTCGGTCACCTGCACTTCTGGGATAGGACGGCAACAACAGCCACAACACCGCAGCTCTAGTTCAAAGACATGTCAGGTTGAAGGATGTGTAAGGGGGGCCAGAGGTGCTTCTGGCCATTGCATATCTCATGGTGGTGGCAGGAGATGTCAAAAGCCTGGCTGCCATAAGGGAGCAGAGGGCCGGACTGTGTATTGCAAGGCCCATGGTGGTGGTCGGCGATGTGAATTTCTTGGTTGCACAAAAAGTGCAGAAGGCCGTACTGATTTCTGCATTGCCCATGGTGGTGGACGGAGATGTGGCCATGATGGATGCACTCGAGCTGCCAGAGGCAGATCGGGACTGTGTATACGTCATGGTGGTGGGAAGAGATGTCAAAAGGAAAACTGCACTAGGAGTGCTGAAGGCCTCTCAGGACTCTGCATCTCACATGGAGGCGGGCGGAGATGCCAATTTATAGGATGCACAAAAGGGGCACAAGGGAGCACCATCTTCTGCAAGGCACATGGTGGTGGGAAAAGGTGCACATATCTGGGATGTACAAAGGGTGCTGAAGGGAGTACTCCTTTCTGTAAGGGCCATGGAGGGGGAAAAAGATGTGCATTTCAAGGTGGCAGTATTTGTACAAAGAGTGTGCATGGAGGAACCAACTTTTGTGTAGCACATGGTGGAGGTAAGAGGTGTGCGATGCCTGAATGCACAAAGAGTGCAAGGGGACGTACTGATTATTGTGTTCGCCATGGTGGAGGAAAAAGATGCAAGTTTGAAGGGTGCGGCAAAAGTGCACAAGGTAGCACGGATTTCTGCAAGGCACATGGTGGAGGAAAGAGGTGCTCCTGGGGCTATCCTGGGTCAGAATATGGGAACCAGCCTTCTGGTCCTTGTAACTGTTTTGCAAGGGGCAAGTCAGGTCTCTGTGTGCTCCACAGCAGCCTGGTTCAAGATAAGAGGGTTCATGGGGGTGCAACGCTTGGGCCTATTTGTGAAGACCATAAACTCAGCAAGTCTGGGGAGATGAAAGAGATTGTTAATGCCATGGACGCAAAAGTTGGCACTAGGAAAATATGGAGTAACGTAGAAGCTTCTGCAAGCACAAGTTCTAATTTGAATCAATATGGAGTTCCAAATGCTTGTAACTCTGTCTCCAAAGGAGGGTTCTCTGTTTTAGCTCCTGAAGGTAGAGTCCATGGTGGGAGTTTGTTGGCAGTGCTAGCAGGCGGTTCAACCGGCAATCCATCAGAGCCAATTAAATCTATTAAGCCACCCCAGAACTGGATGTAAGATTATTTCACAAGTATTATCAAATTATTATCGGAAAAGTTAGCGAGAATCATCCTTTGATTGTTAGTTTGTTAGTGTTAGAAACTTTTCGCGGTTCATTAGTCTAGTTTGTTATCAGTTGGGGGGATGGGGTAGGCAATATAGCTTACAATGAATCAGGGTCTTTGTTCATTCTTGTAAATGTTTCACATATTTCCAGCATGTTGTTGTGAATATACAGAGTAGTGCCTCAGTTTGTCCTACATTTGCGGTTATAATAAAAGCTTTCTTTGGGATCATATTCAATATTTAGCTATTTTTAAGTTGCCCATAATCTCTAAATCACGAGGAGGCTTTGATTGGATATAGTTGACAAAAGGTTTTTTCAAGTGGAAGACGGGGCTCGTGACTGTTCACTGTTTAGATCAGACCAAATCCACTTGGATGGTAATGATAATGCAAATATGAATATCTGTAAATTAAGATAATATTAGGATTTGCATATTATAATTGTTATTCGTAGCTGATTTGGAATGGGAGTGAATATTAATCGTTTGATGTCTATGTTGATTGTATCTAAATCCTTCATCCACATTTGTTTTAGGATAACAGATTCAAATTCTAATTTCTAAATTTATTTATTGTTAGATATTATGTAAACAATGTTATTTAATGTAAATTCTATCACATACGTATACGCGTGAAAATTATGTATTTAGAACATATAAGCATGTTTGAAAATAATAATACAGATATATAATTGATGGAAGTAATAAAACGTCCATATAAAAATGCATAAAAAAACATAAAAAATAAAGTTTTGATTGAGTGATAAATTTAAAATTTTACTAGCATAAGTTCAAATATCATCATGCATATTTTTATTAATTTTTTTAAAATAAAAAAAATTAAACTATAACATATTTTAATTACGAAATTACATTTTCGTAATTTCACTAATCGAATTTAGACACGTCATTAGCATTTAGGACTGTTATAATTTTATTTATTACATGCATCGTAATCTGGCGCCAAAAGAGTGTCTTAAAAAATTGAAAATATAATATAACTTCTTTCAACTGTCAAACCATACCCAAATAAACCGTCACAACTGATGTATTGTAACCAAATTTCAAATTTGTAATTTTCAAATCAAACTTGTCTTCTGTTTTCTCCTCCCTAAATAGCGGTAGCTGAGTGACTCTCCTACGCTTCCTCCGCCGACATCCTCCGTGAACATCAGCCGCTTTTTCTTCCCCTCTTCCGGTGACCTTTCTCCCTCATCTGTCAATACATCCACTTCTTTCGCTTCATTTTAATTTTGACAACCAACAAAATTACCATTCAATTATTAGAAACCCAAAAACAGGGTATACCTATACTAGGCGTGAAACAACGTTAGAGATCCAAGGATTTTCTTCTTCTTTTTCTTACATTTTTTGTTTGCGAAACAAAAGAAAATTCTGAAGAACAATCAAATTAATTTTCTACATCGGGTTTTAAAAAAAAATCTCAAGGCAAAGCAATGGAACAAAAGCATGTACTGTTATCAGCATTGGGTGTAGGGGTAGGGGTAGGGATGGGGCTGGGATTGGTTTCGAGTCAGAGCAGATTGACCGGAAGCGGTTTGGCTGCATCAACCGGCCTCACTTTGGAGAATATGGAGAAAGAATTGATCCGCCAAATCGTTGATGGCAGAGAAAGTCAAGTCAGATTTGATGAGTTTCCATATTACCTCAGGTAAATTCTCCAAATTTCTCATCATCCCTTATCTTACATTGCTTTTCAATATTTGAAAAACGCTTGTTCATAGTTTATGATGCGGCTGATACAGGTATGTTTAAATTATTTTTTAAATTTCAAGAGTCTTGAAGGGTAGTAATTTCGTATTCATATTCAAATATACACCAATGTCAATCGTTGATGGTGTTGTTTTGCAGTGAGCAGACACGAACGTTGTTGACCAGTGCTGCCTATGTCCACCTGAAACATGCCGATGTTTCCAAGTATACAAGGAACCTTTCCCCTGCAAGCAAAGCCTTATTGCTATCGGGACCTTCGGGTTCGTTATCCCCAATCTTTTTCTTTACTATCCTACTATGCTTCACGTATCCGTTTCTGCAAATGTTGTAATCTGCACTGTTTCTTGTTACTTGAAGAACTTTACCAACAAATGCTTGCCAAAGCTTTAGCTCATTACTTCGAATCAAAGTTGCTGCTGTTGGATGTAACTGACTTTTCCTTAAAAGTGAGTTGTTTTTCACTTTCTCCTATTTCCCCCATTGAGCACTCGTGTTTGACATCTATGTCTGACATAGACACGGAGATATCGCACTCTAAAGGCTCTTCATAGACATACCTGTATCTAACATTTATACGAGTAACATAGCCCAGCGGTGTTTCTAAGCTTTTCATTTGACAGTTAAAAGTGGTTACCTATGTGCAGATTCACAATAAATATGGAATTCCCAAAGAAGCTGTAAGTTTTTTTTCTCTTTTTATGGTAAAATTCTCCTGTGGAACATGGAAATGGATCAATCCTGCTTTGGATTTTTCTCTAATCTTTGATTCTGTCGTGCAGTGCTTCAGAAGATCACCTTCGGAATCAACACTAGAGCGACTGTCTGGTCTGTTCAGTTCGTTTTCACTCCTTCCACAAGAGGAACGTAAGGGTAATTCAGTGGAAAATTACATTTTTCTTAAATATCAATGTATGATATTCGTATTGACATGGCTATGAGGATATCATACTTCAAGGATCTTCTGAGAAAAAAAAGAAAAAGTTAAACAATACCCAATCCCTCGTTGACTATCAACAATATGTTGTATTGTAGGTACATTGAAGCGGCAAAGCAGTAGTGTGGATATTGCATCAAGGTATTGTGACATACATTTCTGATTGATTCCATGAGAAATGTGTAGACAAGAGTTTAATCTTCTGTTTTTCGATATTTTTGGTTCTTGCAACAACAGAGGAAACGAAGGCCCTCCAAAGCTCCGAAGAAATGCCTCTGTATCGGATAATATGATTGGCCTTGCCTCCAAATGCTCTCCTGCAAATCCAGGTTTGTCCTCTCAAGTTCCATGAATGAAAGGCTTCAATTTTCATTTCATGGTTGCTTTAATATTCTTATATCTCCCTTGTTTTTAGCTCCCATGTTGCGGACAAGCAGTTTGTTTTTCGATGAGAAGTTGCTTATACAGGCTCTTTACAAGGTGTTGGTTTATGTGTCGAGAGCCACTCCCATTGTGCTGTATCTTAGAGATGTTGACAAGCTCTTGTTTAGATCGCAACGGTTCTATAATTTCTTCCAACAAATGTTGAAGAAACTGTCTGGGAATGTGTTGATACTCGGGTCACGAGTTGTCGATCTCAGCAATGACCGAGAGTTGGAAGAAAGGCTAACTGTGCTTTTCCCTTACAACATTGAGATCAGGCCACCAGAAGAAGAACAGCATCTTGTCAACTGGAAATCTCTACTTGAGAAAGACATGAACATGATCCAAACTCAGGATAATAAAAATCACATCATTGAGGTGCTTTCGGCTAACGATCTTGATTGCGATGATCTTGATTCAATCTGCGTTGCAGACACGATGGCACTCAGTAAATACATTGAAGAAGTTGTGGTGTCCGCCATTTCTTATCATTTGATGAACAATAAGGATCCCGAATACAGAAATGGAAAACTTGTGATATCATCGAAAAGGTCGAATCCATTTCTCTCCCACAGTTGATGTTAACGTTTAGCATTAAGTTTTCTGATTTGGGTCACATTGATGCAGTTTGGCATATGGATTGAGCATATTCCAGGGGAAGTCTATTGGCAATGACAGGTTAAAACTGGTGGCACCAACTGAAACATTAAAGGTCTTATAATCTTGGCTAAGTTGTTTTATTACATTAAACAAAAGGAATTAAATGGTACATTACAAAGCTTACGTCATGTACAATGAGTATTTGTAGGAAGCTGGAACACTTTCTGTAGGTATTAAACCAGAATCAAAATCTGGAATCCGAACTGAAACCGGAACTGGAACCACAAATCCTGAAAAGACTGACGGTGAAAATTCTGCTGCAGTCATCAAAGTTCCCGTGAGTATTGTCTTGTCTTTTATAGTAATCAGTTCCTTCAATATTCGGTTTTGTCATGCTCCATATTGATCCGCAGGAAGTTGTTCCAGACAACGAATTCGAAAAGAGAATAAGACACGAGGTCATACCAGCAAACGAGATCAATGTTACATTTGCTGACATTGGTGCCTTGGATGAGACGAAAGAATCCCTGCAAGAGCTAGTGATGCTTCCTTTGAAAAGGCCAGACCTTTTCAAAGGTGGCCTTCTAAAGCCTTGCAGGGGAATATTGTTGTTCGGTCCACCCGGTACTGGGAAGACAATGCTAGCCAAAGCCATTGCCAGGGAAGCCGGAGCTAGCTTCATTAATGTGTCGATGTCGACCATTGCTTCCAAATGGTTCGGGGAAGATGAGAAGAATGTTCGAGCTTTGTTCACATTGGCAGCCAAGGTCTCTCCTACAATTATATTTGTTGATGAGGTCGACAGCATGCTCGGCCAAAGGACTCGAGTTGGAGAGCACGAAGCTATGCGGAAGATAAAAAACGAGTTTATGACTCACTGGGATGGACTCTTGACAAAACCAGGTGAACGTATCCTTGTCCTTGCTGCAACCAACAGGCCATTCGACCTTGATGAAGCTATCATTAGGCGTTTTGAGCGAAGGTAAGTACATTCACCCATAATATTAAGTACCAGAACTATTGATATCATGTTAAACATCCATCGTCACTCGTTTATGAAGAATCATGGTGGGGCTTCCTGGTCTAGAGAACAGGGAAAAGATTTTTAAAACTCTTCTAGCGAAGGAAAAAGTAGAAGAAAATCTAAATTACGCTGAGCTTGCGGCCATGACTGAAGGATATACTGGAAGTGACCTTAAGGTTTGCATTTTTTATTTAAGATTTTTTTTTATATTTTTTAGATAGAATTAATTGAAATATAATCATTGTAATTTCCTGTTTACAACCAGAATTTATGCACAACAGCCGCTTATCGTCCAGTTAGAGAGTTAATACAGCAAGAGAGATTGAAGGATATGGTAAGTTCCTCACTTCATTTAAGTCCCTGTTAGCCGTTTGTTTTGGTTTTAAACATACATCACTCAAATTCAAGAATGAATACCAAATATGGGTGTCAAACACGGGTACTTCAAGAAAAACAAACAATTGCAGGAGAGAAAGAAGAAAGAAGCTGAAGGGCAGAACTCAGATGATCCCTCGACAAAAAATGATGATGTGGAGGAAAGAGTTATTACCTTAAGGCCATTAAACATGGAAGATTTAAGGCATGCAAAGAATCAGGTAACCAAATGATTCCAGATCAATGTTACAATTGCCAACAAGTATAGAGGAAATACTCATCATGTTTACATTTTCCTGCTGAGCAGGTTGCAGCTAGCTTTTCTTCCGAGGGAGCTGGAATGAACGAGTTAAAACAATGGAACGAATTGTACGGGGAAGGTGGTTCGAGAAAGAAGGAGCAGTTAACGTACTTCCTATGAGAGAGAGTTTGATTTGTTTTCAAAAGTTACAAAAATTATTTCTACAATAGTTTCGAGTTGGTGTATATTGTACAAGTATAATCCTTCAGATAGAGCTTGTTTTACTCTATTTCTGGGATCCTCAAGAGCTATAAGTGCACTTCTACTTGTGCTCTTTTAGCTTTGAAAGTCATACAATTACCTCATTGGGAGTTAGCCACTTATAAATACTACTACAGAAGTTTTAAATGACCATCGAGGTCTACCAATCCAAAAACACAGTGAAATCATCATTCAGAATAACTTGAAAGAAATCTCAACCCAAGTATAATGCACTAATCAACTTGCAATATTGTTACAGAGAACATAGATTCGGGAAAAGAATACAGCAAAAGTGATATTAAAAAAAGGATACCATATTCATCAACATTGTGAACCCAGTAAATATGAAATTAAATGATGAAAGGGTTCAAGCTGATACCGGATAAAATCAGTCAGTAAACCTAGTCCTTCTTCTTTTCCTTTGATGGTCCCCTTGGAATCTTTCTTAAAACTTTTGCATCGAACACCGCATACTGTTTCTTAATCTCATGCATTGCTTTCTCTGCAAATGGGTCCACCTTGTCCTCATATTTCTCATACAGCACAGGTACTGTATGAAGCAGGAAAAAGACTGTTTCGCAAACCAATTAAATAATATTAAGAAAAGAAAATGTTTGCAAGGGTTTAAAAAACAAAAGCACTTGAAAGCAATTCCGGTACCTATGTAAAACAATGTCACGAAGTTGCACCAACTTCCAAAAATAGACAAGATCCACAAGCCAGCAATCACCTGAACAATCGTAATGCCATTCGGGTATAACTTTCAAATGCAAAATAACAATTCAAGAAAACAAAGTAACAACAGACATAGAGGAACTTCTTAAGATCTCTTCCTGAAGCAATATCCCGCAAGACAATAAAAGCCTGGTTAGTCTCAAACCTAAGTGCTTCGGCAAACTCTATAACTGGATCCTTCGGTACATGAACCTCAGGCATGCATGGTGGAGACCTATTCAGAACAAAAACAATTTACATTAACACGAGCAAAAAGAAACCACAATCCAAAATATAAACCCCAAGAGTAGACATTGACAGCTTACTTGTTGATGAAAGCATAGTCATTTGACCACAAGAATAGTATAACAAGAGCAAATATCAATACATGACAAACTAGAGTGAGAAGGTGGTACTCCAGCAATTCAAACGAAACCCATATCACAGTGCAACACCGAGCACTCCAGCCGAAATCTTTTTGTTCCTCCACAGGAATGTATCAGCCGCTATTGCATATGCACCCAATTTCATTACATAAGCATGCATCATAAAAGAAATGACACAAAATAAGTAATAATTTATAATTATATAATCAATTAAAATGCCAAATTAGCATCTTCAAGTAAGGTTATTGGTACCCAGTACTACAACATTTTGAGAATTTTAATAAATTAAGATAATCCCAAAATTTATTCGCTTCAATAAAGCAAAAAAAAAAAAAGTAATCTTTACTAGAGATAATCGCATCCATTTAGTTAAAGATTCAAAGATTCCCAATTTTTTTTTTATTTTTCTCAAGCTAAAATAAGTGTTAAACCATGATTAAGCTCAATCAGCACCGATTAATCAATACCGAAAGCACGATATACATCAATAGGCCAAATCTACTTCTTCAATGAACACCAAAAAATCAAAGAGATCGGGAATTTAACTCGTATTCATTACGAAAATCCAAACTTTAAAGAAAACCCAGGCCTCTAAAAGCTAAAAAATAGTGTACAAATTTAAGAAATGAAGAAATGGGGTTTTGTTAACATACATTTGCCTCCACCAAAAACGTGGTGTACGGGGCCTTTCTCTTCCGAAGAGACAGAAAACTTTGGCCTTGATCGACGATTCTGATGGCTTATCGTTGTCGGAATCAGAGGAAGAATCATGGCCGTGGATCTTCTCAGTTAGCTTCTCCATCAGCGATTCCTCGTGCTTCTCTTCGTGCTCACCCATTTTTTTCCCACTCAAATTCTAGAACCGATCTACTCGTTTCTAACGCTTTGAAGGCGTGAAGATCGATACAAGAAAATTAAAACTTTTATATTTCGAGAATTGGAGGGAAAACTCAGTAGCCATAGGTTTGGTTTTTAAAATGGGTAAAGTACAAAACTAGTCACTTTTGTTTGCCTCAGATTACATTTTAGTCACTTATGTTTGAAATGTTACGTTTTAGTCACTTACGTTTTCGTTTTGTTACGAAGCGGCTACTCTGCCATTAAGCTCCGTTACCTCTTAACGGAAATCCTACGTGGCAGTCCAAATGAGTTTTAAATGCCAGCTTGGATGTACAACTGAGACGAGAATAAGTTTTTAATTAAATAAAATTAATTAATTAAAAATTTTAAATTAGTTACACCTTTAACTAAAAAAGAAAAATCGTTTGTCTTTTTTTTTTTTTAGTTTTCTTTTCCATTTTGACTGAAAAAACAATTTTTACCTTAGTTAAACATCCAAATTGGCATTTAAAATCTATTTGAACTGTCAGGTAGGATTGTCTTTAGGAGGATAATGAAGTTTAATGGCTTCGTAATAAAATAATAACGTAAGAGATTAAATCGTAACGTTTCAAACGTAAGTGATTAAAATGTAATCTGAGTAAAAAAAATGACTCTATTTATAGTTTACCCTTTTAAAATTGGGTAGACTATATTCATAGTAAATTAAAACTGAATGATCAGCTTTTTCTCCGTCACTTATACAAGAAATGTACTAAAAAGGTCCATTCCTTCATTGAGTGGGTTTCTGAAAGGGTTATCCATCGTCTTCCAAATTGGGCTCCATGATTTTGGTTTTATTTAAAGGTAGAAAAGAAACGTAGAAAGCCCAAAGTTGTGCTCCGCCTTAGGCTAACCCAATCAGAACTAAATTGAAACCAACGGAGGAAAGAGTTTGAAGTTGAGTCAAATTTGTGTTGCAGCAGACTGATGACTGATGAATGCCGCACAGATTTAATTCTATATAAATTTGGTGTTTTGTTAATTGGATTAGTTGATTACTTCAACAATGCTCCAAATATAAAAATATCTCCCTCCCTGCCTGCATCATCCAATTCATCATCATACGTCTATCACCCTGCAGTGCCCAATCCAGACAAAACCTATGATTAGACATTATCTACTCCTTTAAATTTCTATTCTGTTGATAATAATATTCATCCCAATCAAACAAAGTAAATATGTTGTGATAAGCTCTACATAACATTGATCCAAATTTATTCACTCTCTACACTTTTTTGTTTTTTACAGCATGTCCTTAGTTTTCATTCATCGATATATTGCTGTGGAGCTGTTGTGTTGCACCTTTATAAGTCCAGGGAATTCAGCTGATAATACACGAATTCGGATTTTCTTCGGCACTTACGACTCGATAATATGTAGTCATGTGAGGATTATAGGCCTTGTAAGCCTTGACAAGCTCAGCAATCTGATCACTTTCTTTCTTTTTATCATCCCCCTTCTTGCCACCGCCACCGCCGCCTTCATCTTTCTTGGCTTCTCCTCCATCTTTTTTCCCTTCTTTCGCCGGTCCAACCGTTAAAATCTCGGTATGCCATTGTTTTCTTAACTTGTTCACAACGTTAATCGGGTCAACGTCGCCGATCACTGTCAACTTCTTGTCTTTCATATCCATCGTAATGGAATCAACACCTACAAAAATTAGAGAGAATTGAGGAAGACAAGTTCGGAGTTCCTGATAATAAACCATTAATATTAGAGAACAAAAAGAGATGTTTTAAGCAAGTACCGGAGAGACCGGAAACAGCTTTCATGGCTTTCTGTTTCTCTTTGCCTTCATGTAGATCCAATTTCAAGACAACTTTCTGTAAGAAGAAAACAAAAAGGGAAACCAAATCAGAGTCAGAGAGAAATCCATGAAAGACTTAATATCTTCGGTAAGAAAAGTGGGAGGAAAAATAGGTTAAAGGGGAAGGAAACTTGACCTTCATTGGTGCTGAAACCGGAAGCAGTGACCAAACAAAACAATGATTGAGATGATCATGAAAACCTTCAAATTATAAGACAATATATAAATAGACCAAGTACATAGCAAATCGGGGCGAGAAAAATCCGTGTTCATGATAAGGTTTAATTTCATCATCTGTCCCTGTATTCTTTGAAATTTTAAAATGTAGTCCTTTTTAAGAATTAAAGTCTCAATTGATAGATTGTTAATTAAAATTTATTAAATTAGAGTATATTTCTATAGTGTTTATATATACTAAGTTCTTGGATTTTGAGTCCTCATGTTTCATTTTACTTAAATGATGTGTGAGTTATATTTAAATATATATTTAACTTAAATTTTATTATATACAGATATTTTTAAAATTATTTTAATCACTATAAATTATATATAAGTTATTTAATTCTACCTATATTACTATAATAATATGAATGTATAAACTTTGTAATTATCAATCAACTTCTCCTCCTTAAAGGCTAGAAAATCTATTCAAAGTTGTATTAAGATAAAACCAGTAAAAATTTACAAAATGTTCATTTAAAATTGGCCTGATGCCAAATAGATAGTAAAAAAAAAAAGGTTTTATTTGAAAATATATAAAATCATTATTTTGTTTTTCGATAACCATGTCAATCACTCGATTATTTTATAACCAAATACTAAATAATATTTTTATATTTATTCATGACCAAACATAAGCAAAAATTTGATTTTGATATTGAATCTTCATATTATCTAAATTTTTTAAAAATAATTTAACTTTCCTTCATCGCAAATAATAAAATAATTATTAATTTATCAAATTACAAGTTATTATCAATTTTTATTTTTTTCTATTAATATAAAGTAAATAATAATATTTGCATTATTATAATTAGATTTATATTGTTTATAGTATTATATTTATTATACGTTCTTATATTATATCTTATTTATTGTTTACACATTATTTTATTTATGTCAAATATAATGATATAATTTAAGTATGGCAATATTTATAACTAAAAAAGCAATTCCTAAATCTTTTTTTTTCTTTAGTTTTTCCAAACAAAAACAAAAAAAATCGAAATGTAAAGGAAATAGTGTTCATTATCTAACGAAGATGACAACGGACTTCTAAACTTTTGGTATAGGTTAAAATTTTGTTGAATTGTATATACTATTCATGTATAAATATAAATCTAATTTTTTTTTTGCTAATAATAATAATAATAAATAATTATGTTTATGTAAAATATATTGTAAATAATAGAACATTAACATTCGGTTTTTTATTATTATTTTAATATGTATCTCGTAGGACTCTAGAGTCACAATTTGATATTTTTCATCTAAGTAATACACATATGAATTTTCATATCTGGAGCACAAATTGTTAATACGTTTGTCGAGATATCACCTTTTTATTTTGATATTTAAGTCTATGTTCGACATTTAAAGTTACTGGAACATGAGTTCCATCAAGACAAATCTATTAAATATAATTTAAAAAATTAATTAAATTGATTTAGAGTAATACATACACCTCAAGCCATTTTCGTTGGTTGGGATCTTGATGGATAAAAACCAAATTGGACAAGTCTAGATTTTGAATCATGAGCAAGAATATGCAACAGCTTCACGTATAGAGAGACATGCACTGTTCTAACTAAACTAATTCACCCCCCCCCCCACCCCACCCCACCCCACCCAGTGAGTCGGATAATATCTTGGAAATAGTTTTGAATAATTTTATTAACGAAGTCATTAGGGGCGAGGGAACGGTCCAAACAAACATGGTGGGAACGAAGTTATTTTTGGTGAACGGAAAAGAAGACGTTGGCATGACTTGGTTTACAAAGAGAAAAAAACAAAGTTTAATTATATTTTTATTATCAATTTAGTCCATGTTTTAGTTAAGGACGGCAACTTGATATACCTTTCTTAACCCATCATCCACTTGAGTTCATCCTTGAAGTTGAGATGATGTTGATTTGTGGGTTAATACCCAAACATGCTTTGCTTTTCTTTATTTAACAGGAACAAAAGCATATAAGATTCAATCACCTAAAACGGATAACTATGTAAATTGTTGTATTTGATGTAAGTGATTGCCTATAAGGTTAAATTCCGCTATTAGACCTTCCACTTTACATAGGTTTTAGATTTAGTACTTGTATTTTAATTTGGTCATTTTCAACTCTGTATTTTTAGAATTTGAAAATTTTGTTTGCTCACTTTTGAAGTTTACAAGAACTAAAATACTTTGATTATTTTTGAAAGGGACAAATTTACAAAAATGAAAGGGACCATGGAGGGTTTTTTACCCCAGAAATAAATTGAGTTTTGACAAAATTTGGGTGAAATTTGATGGACTCCAACCAAGTAGTTCAATAAGCGTCACAAATATATATCAGGAAATGGCAGTCAAGCAAGTCTTAATCTTCCGTTAATGGCCTGGACTCATCCACAATTCACTATTTAAATGGTTAATATATTCCAGGCAACCCTTGTACTTTTCCGTATCTTCCAAGCCTGCTCGAAAATGCCGTTTCTATCCTCCATGGACAGTTCTTGTCTGTTGTTTTCTGTTTTCTTCTATTGAGATGATCATCAATTGGCTGATACGTTATTTTCTCAGTTCCCAAACACAAATACCCCTTCCAGCCTAAAGGACAATCAACAAGACAACCACGAAGAAAATTTTAACGTAGGAAGATCAGATCGTTATCGCCAGAAAGAAAAAAGAACTTGTAAATATCAAGGCCCCGTCTGGACCCAGCCCAAACCCTGGTCCAACACAACAAGGGTTGAATTCAGTTTTATCGAAGGAACATGAAGCCCATATTTCTTTCCAATTGTGTAGCTTATAAAATCCTATAGAAAAGCCCAAATATAGATATAAAACCACTTGCATGTCCCACGTTAGGGTTTCTCTGATATCATACAGTTAGTAAGACAAGGAAAAACAAAAGCCTATTCCTTAGCTAACTGTCTAAGCGGCTACTTCATACCTCATCTCAACCATGGTAACTCCTCTGCCTCTCTTTCTCTCTGTTTGGTGATAATGTTGGCATGGGAATGTGTTTGATATATTTGTTTTTTTTTTTTTTTCGATTGTTAGATCATCCCAGAAAAGAACCGCCGCGAGATCTCCAAGTATCTCTTCCAAGGTAGCCAGTCAAATATAAATCCCATACCCATTTTAACTTCTTCGTATTGCATGTAAATCTTTGGATTTAAGATCTGGATTTTGTTATTATTTTGATTAAACAGAGGGCGTTTGCTATGCGAAGAAAGACTATAATTTAGCGAAGCACTCAGAAATTGATGTTCCAAATCTTCAAGTAATAAAGCTGATGCAAAGCTTCAAGTCAAAGGAATACGTGCGTGAAACTTTTGCTTGGATGCATTACTATTGGTACCTTTCCAACGATGGCATTGAGTTCTTAAGGACTTACCTTAACCTTCCTTCTGAGATTGTTCCTGCTACTTTGAAGAAACAAGCTAAGCCTGCTGGGCGTCCCATGGGTCCCCCCGGTGACCGCCCACGGTAATGGTTTCATTTTTTTTAAATTTTGCTTTTTTTTAATTTTTTTTCCCTATATTGGTTGATGAAAGTTTGTTGCTATGTTAATATTTATGTTGGTTTTGAATGTATCAGCGGTCCACCACGCTTTGGTGATGGTGAGAGGAGATTTGGTGACAGAGATGGCTATCGTGGTGGTCCTCGAGGAGGCAGTGATTTTGGTGATAAGGGAGGAGCTCCAGCTGATTATCAGCCTTCATTCAGGGTAATGCTGCTTTCAATAATTTGGGACTTTCTTTTTAAGTATATGGCTTCTTTACCACTTGGATTATGACTTTGTTGACAAAGTTAGGCTTGTCTGTATGACATTTAGGGTTTTAACAGTAGTTCTTAGCTGTCTTAGTTATGACCAATAATGGAATTATTTGTTTGCTTTTTGGTATTTGCATACTATGTTACTGTCTCTGATCTGGGGTATGTTCATTTTCTTAAAGTTTTCCATGCATTTCGAGAATCCTTGGAGGATTGCATCCTCACACCCATAATCGAAAATGAGTTTGACACATGTGTTGGACACAAATATTTCAAGAATAATGAAGAGTCTTGAGTAACATGGTTTACCTGTTTTGTTCCCCCGGCTCAGTTTCAAATATGAAAATGATTTTTATCCCTGAGATTTTATTACCCTGAGTGGCTTAATATAAGCTGTGAACGAGTGTCGGGCTCGCTATGATGTTATTCTTCTTTGAAGAATGCAGTTTCCATATAATTTGCTTGCACCATATCAATGAGGTTATTTATCTTATAATAGAGAAGCTGATATAATTTCATTGTCTTACTTGTGAACGCCCAGAGCCCTGGAACACGGCCTGCTTTTGGTCGTGGAGGTGGTGGTTATGGTGGTGCTGGACCTGCTGGTCTTCCTTGAGAGTTGATTTTTCGTAATGGATGATTTTGTCAGTTTAGGTTTGTTATCATATGAAGTTCATAGAAGTACTTGTCTTATGCTTCAATGTTTGGTAATTTTGGTTTGATGCTTAAAAACACTGCTTCTCTTTGGTTCATTCATGGGGAATTCAGAACAATGTTTTCTTTGCACTAAGTGCTTGATATATCTGTTCTGTTCTTACGAGCTTTGTTGCATTGATTTCTTTGTTTCGATCAGAACTGAGTTATCTTGATATATCCATACAACATAGGCGCCTAACCTCTCCCAAGGTTGACATAAACCTGGACTCAAGCTTTGATCAGAACCAACATGGATATTCCTAAATGCAAATCTTATCATTATTTCTTACACAAGAAAAATGACGTGATGTTTTCTTTCTCACAAATCTTCTCATCTGCACCATATTGCAGCATACCCTGCATCCTACAATCATGCTTTTAGCACTGATGTAAGATCAGGAAGCCATAAATCCAACACCATCTTTGGTTCGTCATCTCACATAGGTACAAGTGGCGATCAACTAGCAGATGGTCTTTACCAAACCATGGTCCAGACTATGATTTTCCATGACTCAGTCCCTAGTGTTGCAGATAGCTTCAATGGGGGCATTTTGAAAGGATCCTAAACTAGAATATATCTCAAACTTGACACTCCATTACAAACAAAAACAAATCACTCATATCTCTAACCTTTCTATATTAGTTTGGTTTCAACATATGAAAGATTGTTGCAGTCTTTTCCAGACTACATTCCTCTGTAGGGAGCACGAATGATCAAGAGTGTCGGTTAACCGATGTAACACAGAAATTGGAACTTCATGAGCTCTTAATGGTTGCTGTTGTAGCTTGTAGTTGATTGCTTCAACGCCAGAACGCTCTCCTCCACCAAACTTCAAAACCTCTTTGAATGTTTGGACAATCTTCACCCGAGTTCAAGAATCTATCAAACCAAGCAAGCAATATATCCTGCTGCCATGCCAGAGGCAATGTGAGAATCGTGTTACTAAGACCATCCTCGATTAAATGTCGATCGAGGCCTTTCGATGCTCGCCGTATCATCCACCCAAAATCATTGTAAAATGGTACCAACCATGTCTGTAAAAGCAAGAACCTCGCTTCCTTCGACGCCAATAACTGCCCTTTTCCAATTCCAACGAATAGCCGGGCAGTAACTCGGCTAACTTCGAACCTATGGATAGCTGGAACTTTGGAATGAGTAGCAGATAATTCAGACTCAGAAGCCCATGATTTTAGAAAATCCTCAGCTATCTGTCTATCAATCAGAATGTCCAGAATCCAATGCAAATTATCTGCTTGTCTAGCTATCTGATTCACGTCCTGCAAATCCGATGAAGCTGCTCGGAGAAAATGGCGTCGAAGCAGTTCCAGACAGCCGTCACAAGCGGAGTATAAAGACTCTTTCCGTAGATCATTCTGACAGGGATTCTCGCGAAGCATCTTCAACACCAATTCTTTCATTTCACGCCTTGCTTTTTCGTCTTTGCCTTGAAGAACCACATGCAAAAGCTTGAGAAGCACTTCTTCATTATCGCCACCATCAATTCCGTTACTAACTTCAACAGAAACCCTCTTTAAAACTTCCCCAGCTCCCACATTTTCAAGGCGGAGCTCCGCCAATAAAGAAGCCACTCTTTCTTCTTCGTCCTCTGTCCACGGCGCGGCTTCCAAGTACTCCAAGCAAGAAAGAACCCCAGCATCAAAGCCAATTGCCGCTGAAACCTTAAAAAAAAAGGCACCATTTCAACATTCAGATAAATCTTTAGAAACATTAAAAAAGAAAAAAGAAAAAGAAAACCTTTACCTTCAAAATTCCAAGAACCTTAGAAACGTCCTCTCTCATTAACATCTTCCTCAAATCTTTATAATACATCAACCTCAAAACCTCTATGTAAACCTCTACGTCATCACAATCTGCTATTTCCACACTGTACGGCCCAGTAGGTCCATTCGTTTCTTGTGATCGGTCGGATAACTTCACTGCAAAAAACCTACTGTGAGCCACCAGTATTTGCCTGTGAACGTTCATTGACACGCTAACCCCATCCTTGGAACTAAGTGTCAGCTTCATATCACTCGAATTCGGGTCGTTAAATTGGTTCCCAGGGCTACGAGTCGATAAAAGATCCGAAATTCGTTGCATGGTCAATGCCTGCTTATCAATGACAGGAGGGGGTTGGTTTTGTCTTGGAGCTGAAATGGGTACTTGGATCTGGGCTTGGTTTTGGGTTTGGTTTCTTGGGTTGATATCGGGTTCGTTAGCCATCATTTCGAAAAGGGTCGGACTGGACCGTGTCTTATCCGTCGGAGGCGGCGGAGACATCGGGTTCAGAAGACCCGCCGTAAGGGCAGAGTTGAACTTAGTGAAACTCCAGGGAGAATGACCGTTAGAGAGCGCCGTCCCGCCGGTGAAGTCCATGACGGGTGATACACCGCCCGGACAATACCGGATCTTGAAACCAACCAAAGAATCGTTCAAGCCCTGGTCATGAACACGGGAGGCTTGCGGAGGAGGAGAAGGCGGGGGAGGTGGCGGAGCAGGGCAGCACCAAGAGCTATCAGGGGAAACAACGGAGTCGGAGCAGGGGTTTGTAGTAGCGGCAGCAGCGGAGGAAGAAATGGTGGTTTCTTTACAGTTGCGGCGTTTGGGCTTGATGGGTTGCGCTTGGACTTTGAGCAGAGCAGTAGGAACCGATGTTTTTGCAGAAATTGATGTCGTTGTAGTTATGGTTGTTGCCATGAATTAAAACGGTATTCAATGTGTACCTGTATTTTTTTCTTTGGTTGTCTTTTAGGAAAATAACAGCATTGGCATGAACGATGGTAAGTATTATTAACGGTGGTGGATACGAGAAAACAAAAATCAGAGCTGGTGTGAAAAATGCAAGTAAAGAACACGACCCTGTCCCAGTCTAAACATGAGCATTTAATGGAAGAGAAAGGAAGATGAGAAATGGAACCAACCTGGCTTTGAGGGGGATTAGCAATGTTGTTACAGAGAGGATGGGAGCAGGGGACAGGCTGAACCCCACCATTGTGTTGGTGGTCAATCTTCTGATCATTTCTTATGCGTGGCATGCTTTCATGTCAGAGTTTTTCAGATGAATCATCCATATTTTTAATTTATGAGATAACAATGTTACAAGGTCCGTGACACATGAAATGAGGCATGAGTTGGTGGGGATTGATGGTCTTTTGTTGCTGAATGAGGCCGGAGTTGGCAGTCAGTCCCACGTGAGATTTTGTGGTTATTTTTGGGCCACCACCTTCACAATTACATCAATGAGTTGGGGTTTGTTTACCTTTGACTTCAAGCTCATTTAATATCAGTATTATACTTTAAGCAACAACAAAATAAATAAATAAAAATTGGAAAGGGTAGAGAAATAAAAGGATGTCATTCTAGTGACAAAATAATTATTTGTCAGATAAGTAGAAATAATGCTGACTGGAAAAAGTGAAAATAATAATAAATATTAAAAAGAAAGAAACGTAAAATCATAAAAAAACAAAATGATGAAATCTTGTCATAACATTTTAGTGGGTTTGGTTTAATATTTTGGTCCCATCATGTAAAATACTACCCCCTCCCCTCCACTCAATTGGGCTCAAACCATTGCTTGAGCTGAAATGCTTGAAATTTTATCAACTTGGAATCAATTATATAGACTCTGATACATCAGCAAATGATCTTAAAACTGCTGTGCCTTAAAAAATTATGACTATGTTGTCCTACAACTGCAGCTGCTCGGAACATAGAAGAACCAGGATCTAATTAATAGAATCGATTCCGACTCATATCTTCAATGTCAATGCTTCCACAATTCCAGATTCCGGATGCAACTGGTACCATGCCCCAGGGTGGGGAACCAATGTTTTTGAGCTCGGAGTTGGTACTGAAACATCATAAGCAATGATGCAGAACAAGAATGACCTTACTATATACGCCAGTGATCCACTAAGTTCAATTAGATGGCTGCGCATATCGAACCTGAGACATAAAGGAAAAGACTTTATAAGCATTCCGTCAATACAAATAGAGAACAACTATATGAATGTGTGAGTTGTACTGTTTCAGTTCATCTTAACCAATCAATCATCTCAACAACCAGTTCCTATGATCGGGAAAGAGATGAAGATGAACCTGTAGATGAGGGTGAGCAGCAAAACTTCTTCTCATCGACATGCTTAACATCAAGTCCGATAAACCAAGAGCCTGCACTCACATCATCATGGGCATATATTCGGAGAATAGACCTGCAAGAAGAGGAAAACTATGGTTGACTCGGTGTGATCTAGACAGCAAGGAGGCATTGAGAATTACCTATTAATAGAGATAAACTGCGCTAAAGCTCTTGAAAGGGCGTATATTTCTCCTGAAGCATGCCGTAAGTATCTGCACCCAACACAAGAATTCTAAGACGCAAATGGAAAACATAATATATGAAGATTGCATGTAACACTAAGCATTGATCCGCTGTTGTATACATTGTTCGAAAAACCCAGAATTTGAACATGCATGCTGTTCTGTCCAAGACTACCAAATCATTACTAAATTTCCATGACATATACGAGGGCAAAAAGATTCTGTTACTCACGATTTTGAATCGCCAAATTTCCACTAGTCAGGTTCATACCATTTGTGAGTTCTATAAATGTTAAAGAATATCAATGCAAGGGCTCATGGATCTGCAGTGATCACTATATCCTACGTAAGTTATCGTCTTAACAAAAATAATCCGAGTACACTCACAGTTCGGAGAAAACTTGTCCGGATTTCATACACCCCATATAAACACGAGGCTTATCTGAATGAGCAGAGAGTGTTGCTCCTAGTGTATCTATAAAACAATTATCAATATCAGTAAAGACTGCAAACAATAGCAGGCCTATTTTGCGGTTCAAAAATGTTGTTGTTCATCACTGAAAGTCATATTTTCGGCACGAATTCTTCAAATTTACAACTAAACTTAAAATGTCATTGAAAATGAAGTAATAAGACTTAAAATCACATACCAATATTAACATAAACATCATCATTGACCTTAATATAGAACTCTGCATCCCAACTCTCCACAGCATGAACAAAGAAAAATTTTATCTTGTTCGAACATTCCTCGGGTGCCTCCACTTGATTCTGTTGAGACATAAGACCGAAATGAATATTGGACACTCCAAGATTGATTCCATATGTTGATTAACGTAAAAACTTCACTAGGTATGCAATGAAGCAGCTTCAGCTAGCTGATTAGTATACCAGAACAATGAAGTCATCAGTCTGCCTATGTTCATTGTCAATCTCCCTGTCAAAACTATCTCCATGATTCGCACTGCAAGTAATATAAATTTCAATGAGAAAAGTGGAAAAAGAAAAAACTTCAGAAGCATGGATAATCAGTTAGAGACCTTCTTCCTATCACGAACCGTACAACGATTCCCTTCTGTTCTAGTTTTCTCAAAGCTGCGCCTACACATAGTAAATGGAATGCAAATATCCATCAACATTAGTAAACAAGCAAAGCATTACTTCAATATCCATCTAAGTTAAGATTAATGTTGCTCAGATTTTCATCCTAATTTCAGCACATTTATTGCTATTGATGCCAAGCCATCTAAACTTACAACACAATAGTATTAATCTGTCGTGTGGTCTCGTAGATTGACAGAAGCAAATCTCAGCGATTAACTTAAACCGGTACAGGTGACTATGCCCAAGTGACCGAAACTCTTGCAATGCAAAGCATATTTGCTTAAAATACCACAAGTAACTTGTCAAGAGAAAGGAAGGGCATTACCTGATCCCATCCATGCTTTCCGAGTCGCGTCTCGGTTTTTCTTTCGACTGAATGTCGTGATGATACCTATAACAGCTAATAGCCTTTTCTTAGGACGAGTACTGTCGTTCTCCGATCGCTTCTTTGAAACGAACCCTTCCTGTCTTGCAGCAGATAAATCCATCTCAAGGGCTGATAACTTATACTGTTGTTCCCTGGAATGTCAAGCTTTATTGGATTAGACTCGAATTCCCAAAGCAATAGAAGCAGAACAATGTGCGGTGCTGTAATTGCAAAAGCAAAATGGTTACCTGCAGGCTTCAATTTTTAGCTCATTATCAACAGATATAGCAGACTTTCCCTGAAATAAAGCTTTTAACGATTAAATGGCATTGCGGTTTAACAGATTTTTCCAAGAAAGAGATCATTTTCCAACTCCTCAAACATGAACATTATCAAAACTATGAATTTCATGCTAAAACATCAAGCTTGACAGTGGATCCAAGTATCAATAGAGAAAATTTAAAAGAGAAAAAGAAAATTACCGGAGCAGTTGTTGTGTGAAGTTGTTGAATTAAATAGACTCTGCTCTCAGCGTCTTGCCACAAGCTACATTCACAAGTCACCCCAGAAAAAAGTAAGTTATATATATGTATATGTATAACTTGAATGACCCTGAAAGGAAGGAAAAAGGAAAGAGAAGAAACCGGGCGGCAACGTAAATGGTGGCCAAGGTAGCGAACATGGAGAGAACCAAAGCCGAAATTCGAGAATGAAAACCAAAGCCACCGGAGTTGGAAAGGCGGTTACTCGGTCCCCGGCTACGCATTTTCCCTTGTGTTCTTCAATAAAGAAAATTTAACAAGCAGATCTAAACAGATCAAACAAGGTCTTCAAAAGAATCTGGGTCTGAAGTCTGAGCTCAAAAACTTTGCACTTCTTCATTTTTCTCTTGGAGTGTTCTTTTTTTAAGCTTCAACTGTTGGTTCGAGGAATAAGACTTCGTAACTAACGACTTCAACTGTTGAAAGGTCCGTTCGTTGTTTTTCTTTGTGTTTTTACCTTTCCCGATTTCCCCCACTATTTCTTTACAGAGGTTAGTTAAAATAAGAATAAGATTTTAGGTAGATAATAACGTTAGCACTGTTATCATTGAATTAAAAAAAGCGACCATACCTATAAATAAATATTAATTATTATAATTATCATACATAAATATTAATAATTGTTCCACGTGTCTATTTCGGTACCGATCTACTAGAAGAGTGGACGAAACAAAAGTATAGGTACCAAATCGAATAAATTAAAACTACAAATACCACATTAAAAATTTTGTTAAAGTATAAGGGGATATTTTGTCTTATCCCTTTTATGTTTTATTTAATGATAATGTGACATATTATTATTCACTAATAATATTTGAAACTCATGCACGAATGGTGTATCAAATATTATATACTATATAAATAATAAAATTGAGAAGTAACTCAGATATTAAGTTTAATACCTTTAAAGCAATATTTAAAATCTTGAAACATGAGAGGCATGCACCAGTACATAGCCCTCGAGTATCGAAACTTATTATCAAATATCGATTCAAAGGATCTCAATATTGGTACCAGAGTTACAATTTGCATACTTCAACCCTTGAACAACGTTTAAGACCCGTTTTAGCCCAAATTTTGTTTATAATGATCAATGGATGTATGTATAAATGTCTTTAATCTCATATAAAAGTGCATAAAGTCTGAATGATAGATAGAAATTCGATGCTCTAACGATTTATGTGACACTTTGAATCCAACCAAACTTCCAAGGCAAGTTTGAGCGTTATAGGTTTAATTGATGCTCTTCTATTTGGTCATTTTTAGTATTTACACTTTTTGAATTTTAAAATTTTAGTCTTAATTTATTAATTGATTGTTTGGGAGTAATATATGAAAATAGCACAATGATGTTGCATTATATGTGATAATATATTTGTCACGTTAAATTTTAAAAATAATAAAATTTAATGAATTTAACAATTAACCTTTAGTTAAAACTAAAATTTCAAAATACAAGAGTTAAAAATATAAAATTAAAGTAGTAACGACTAAATCCAGAATTTACCCATTGTATAAACTAATAACAGAATTTAATGTTGGTCCCATCAAGCCTCTGTTATTATTATTGGCAGTTTTCTCTCTTCACATGTCCCACCAACTAGACTCATCTTTGAGCATCAAAGGAAAAAAAAAAAGGTTGGTCCAACCAAGGTTCGAACCATTGAGCCACATTGGGTTTACGGAGGACAAAGCCTGTAATCCTTCCACTGCAAAGAGCGAGAGGTGACGTTGCTCTGTGAAACCAGCCTCACGCAGTACCCTCTTCTTTAGGAATCACGAGACCTGAGCATTAGCTCGATTCTCACAACTCAACTCCTCGCTTGGAACGGGCAAGCAAGAATTAAGCCACAGTAGAACCCGACTTAAGGTTACGAACCCGAGTTCCAACATTTTATTGCCCCCACTTAGGTTACATGCTTGCATCACCAAGCTCGGCGGTCAAACAAGGGGAAACACAGATATATAAATTACAGACAATTGTTCTTGTTCCTCGATGTGGGACTCTCTCTCTCTTTTCCCTTATTTTATTTAGTGTTTGATTCTTCCATCGATAAAGAGATTAAATAGTGATCGCTCGCTTGCATCAGTCCCTCAAAAAGCCATAATGTTGGATCCAAATTCAAGTATCGGCCTGCACATCATCCCCCATGAAGTTAGTGCTTTTCATGGTTGTAAGGACAATTCCATATATATATATAATTCAGGAATCTCGTAGGTTTTTTGGTACACAGGAATCGTGGGTATACAGTGAAGCATGCATTGTGCAGAAGAAAGTGTTGTAAAGCAAACAATTTATTTGTTAACCACGTTTCATTCAGTCCACAGCAACAACAGTGATCGGCTGGGGAAAATCACGGGAATTAGATGCTTTGTTGCATTTAATTATGTTTCTACCATTGAAGCACATTTCTCTTCCTTTATAGTTTTCTGGTTAAAACATGTGCTAGTTTTTTAGAATAATGTACTACATGTATACGACCATAGGTATAGCACGACTTATAGCATTTAGAAATATGAAAGAAAATAGTAAAGCTATTAATATTTGTTTAACTTCCCAATTCAATGGCATGTGGTGGCTGTACGTCACAGGTCAGAGTCCTGTCGCCAATGATCAACATGCTCTGACATGTCAATTTACAAAATCCCTTTTTCTATTGTTTTTGTTTTGTAGCAGAGACAAATTCTGACCGTCGCATTTTAGACATGTTTTGATACTTAGTTGGATCTTCTCATAGCCAACTTCTGATAGTGAGATGTTAAAACACAACTGGACAAAAACTAAAAGTAAAGAGTAAGTGGAATGAATTTGGGTTAAATAAAATGTTGTTTTTATGTTGATATGTATATAATTTTGATTGAAATGTGATCTATAAGTCGTGAGCTTTGAGTTGGAGTTTCCCTCCTCGATCGGGTGAGGTATTGGGTGGGACAAGGGTTGTGTTGGCTGGAATAGGGCACATTTTCAGCGTAGTATTGGCAAGAAGCATATACCAAGACAATCATAACATGATTACAAGAAGAGGGAGAAAAAGTGATTGAAGAAGCTGTATTTAAGGACTGGGAGATAGTTAAAAAAAAAACATACAACATGACATGATTTAATGTCGATATGTTTAATTTATTCATCATGCCTAATCCAGTACTGTACTTTCACCTGTAACTCACCGGTAGTTGGATGCAATGTATGCTGTTTTCCCTGTATGTATAAACACTCCATATCTCATCGTATTTGTGTTTCTCTATTACACAAACAGAGAAACAATGGGTTTCGCTTTCCCTGTCCACGTCATCTTCTTCCAAGATCACTCTTGCACGCACTTTCTCTTATTGTTTACAATCGCGATTTCATTTCCACTCTCTTCCTCTGTTTGGGTCTCCCAGATTTCCTCCAACCCAGCACTGACACTCCCGTTTCCCACCACCACGACTCTTCGTTTCTCAGGCGCCGCGGCGTCCCTGTGTCCCATCTCCTCATCGGTGAATTCCTACCCGTCGTCAAGTTCACTGACCTCGTTCATCCCCCAGACAGCTGCGCCGTTTGTTTGTACGATTTCGAAAGGCGACCTCAACTCTTCGGTGGTTTGTAATTACTGATTCGTAGCTTTAATTAAAGAGTATACCTATGTGTTAAAAAAGTGTCCATGGCATTTGCCCTGCGACACGAATACTAGGAATTTGTCATGGAATTTGCCCTGATTTTTTTCCTTCACTGCATGGAAAGTGTTAAATTTCAATTTTAATCCCTCCATAATGTTTAAATTTAAAATTTAATTTCTAAGATAATATTCTCTCTATATTTTTATAATGTTAGCCTAAATAATTAATATCATTATCTATACTTCTATATATTAAAGTGATGTCCAAGGTTTTATTTTTCAACACGTGGATCACTGACTTTTTCTTTTATTGATATGAGTTTTTTCTCAACTTAAATAGAGGGTTTTTTAAATTTTCAATTCAAACAGATACTATCATATAATTACATCAATATATTCATAAAAAATTTTGTATATAAAAGGTTGCCCTACATGATACGTGTTCTTTTACTACCCTTTTATCTCCTTTCCATATTGTAATATAGCGGTAAATTTTCAGTTCGGTCTCTCTACTATATCAAATTTAAGATTTAGTTTTTTACATTTTAATTGTCTATAATTTTGATCTTTATTTTTATCAGTTAATTTAAATAAATTGTTCTAATGTACATTTTTATGCATAAACTTTGATTTTATGTAATTATATATATAATTTTGATTTAATTTAATTTTCATAAATTATTAATATCATTATTGATATAACATTTTATGTAATTATATATATAATTTTGATTTAATTTAATTTTTATAAATTATTAATATCATTATTGATATAACATCATTTTATGTTTATATGTTACGTATATAAATAATTATATTTATTCAATATAAAAATAACTTAATGTGTTTATTTTTTTAAATGTGTATGATCGGATAAAAATTGAAGTTTCACGTATACATTTGAACCACAAATAAATTTTCATATGAATAATTGTACCAAATCAAAATTCATATATCAAATTACACATTAAATCAAAATTTATATATCAAATTACAGATTAAATACTCTCGAATGAAACTACACATGTGTAGGACCCTTGGGCCTAAAGGGCCCGCCAACAAAACAGTTTAGAATTACAATCAACTGGTAAAGCCCAACCATTGGGATCACTTTCGAGAAGAAAAGTTTTGTGAAATCAATTCCCACCCTTTTTAAAATTCCAGAAGGACGAAAATTTAAGGACGTACGATTTAGGGGAGAACTGATTCTGAAAGCATGTGTTTGAGGCCCAAAATCATTTCCACCAATCATGGTTGTACTTGCAAACTATATATACATGTTGTCTGAAGGGCAAGAGCACTTTGTCTTCTTCTTCCATCTTATGTCACGAACTCAGGACCTGAGCCTGTCCCCTTCTTCCACTTCCAACTTCATTCAAACGCCTTACAATCTTTCTGATTCTGATAACTCTTCCTTTAATCGTTGTGTCCCAGAAATGGTTTCTACTGGTACCATCGATTATGACTCGCTCTTCAATCTTCTTCTCTACGATTCATCCTTTGATTACAATCTTCAAGCTTTGTCCAACAACGATGACAACCAGCTAAACCCAGTTGATGAATCATTTCCTGCTGACCAGTTGCTTGCTGATTTGCTTCCTTCAAACCATCTTGAAAATCTCAGCCTTTGTCAAACCACCCAGTTCCCGACCCTGTCATTAGGTTCTCATTCAGAAAATCCTGGTGGCTCTAGTCGTTTGGAAGTTAAAAACGAAGAATGTCGAGTGGATTTCGATTCTGCTTACGGTGGTGTTCAAGAGAATGCTGGAAAATACTTACAAAGAAGTTTCAGAAGCAATTGTTTTGAAGGGAAGTCTAGTTTTTCGCTCAAACCTACTTTTGATTCTCTCATGGAATCCCAGAGTTTCCAAGGTCAAGCCTCGAGCTTGCCTGAGACCAGCTTTTTCACTGCTCAAATGAGGAAGGTATCCAGCACTGGTGATTTAGAGGTTTGTTTCATCTGTTTTGTCCCCTTGACAATAATCAAGTCAAATACATATCCATGAACTCGAATTCTTTAAGTCACTGTTTTTTTACTCTTCTTTTTTTTTTTTTTCTTTTTTGGTAATAATTTTCTATGGAAAGGGATCTCACCTGTCTTTTTCGTTTGATTGGTTGGCTTTTAGAGTATGAGAAACGTTCATAACACCCAAAGGTCAATTTCAACCCCCTGTGCAATGGAAAACACGTTCATGGAGGAATCAGGGTTCAAAGTGGGACGTTACAACGCAGAAGAAAGACAAGAGAAGATCTCAAAGTACAGAGCCAAGCGAAGTCAAAGGAACTTCAACAAAATAATTAAGGTTTCTCAACCGTTTTTGTCTTTCGGCTTTTATCAAAATGAATGAAAATTTCATTAGATTATCACCGAGAATAAATCCCTGCTCTTTTCTTCATGTTCTCTAATAATGGTTTTCTTTTTCTTCGTCTTGAATGTTGCTGTGACAGTATGCATGCCGCAAAACACTAGCGGACACCCGTCGTCGAATTCGTGGCAGATTCGCACGTAACGACGAAACTGTTGACACTCCCAAACTTGCATGTTCAACCGGAGACGAAGCCGATGACCTATGGGTACTATTTCATTCACAAACTTTAGGTGGAGGTGGAATTTAGATTTCTTTTTAAAAATGCTCTGTTATCTTGTATTTTAGGGTCTCCTGCATGAGGTTGGGGATGAAGCAACGGCTACCAGAGGAACTTCGATGAACAATTTCAGTCAATATCAGTTCCAATTTAACCATGGCTGCTTCTAAGACCAACATTTCTTAGCATAGTATAGTTTTAACTTTTAGAATTTAAGTTACTTCAACTCGGATTTGATCGTCAGATATGAAGGTTAGAAATGAAGAGTTGGAGTAGCCTATTTTATTTTTAATTTTTACAAAGTAAAGTATAAAAATTACGCCTTCTTCATTGAGGAAGTGCACAGACTTTTAAGATTAAACAATCAACTTTGGTCTACTAAATCATATAAAAAATTGATATCAAGTAGTAATGGAACGATGGAGTGCTGTCTGCTGCTGTAATCATGAGCTTTAGAATCCTTTTTACAGACTATAATCAAATAATCATTTTTATGAATTCCTCAATGGACTCATTCTTTTTTAAATAATATTCATAGATTCTTCCTTCTTTCGTACAGAATGCCCAGTAACTCTAACCATTTCAAAGAATCTGACAATATATAGAAACTTAAGTATAGAAGAACACTAAATTTTATGTTATATTTTCATCTTCTTTCCTTCTCCAATTTCTTGCAGATTTAATTCAAATGTTATAATCTCTGAGCTTTTTGTTAATGATGACTTGTTGCATGATTGGTATTTGGTATCGCTACAATTTTGAAATCTAAATTAACTTTATTTTTTTTCAAGATATGTGATTTTTCTTTAAAAAAAATCATATTCACGAATGAAAAAAGTTATATGATATATTTAATAAATAATATTCATGAATGAATGAAAAAATGTATATATAAAATCAATATCAACATTATGAAAATCTTAAATTTTCAATTTAATCACTAATCAATTTTGAAACTTAAAATTATAGTTTAAGTTATTTAATTTAAAAACAAATTTTAAAATTGTTAAAAAATTAGATTTGTTTATGGACCGAGCTATTCGTCTAGGCTTGAAGGCTCACTCAAATTTTGGGCAGGTTTAGGCAAAAACTTTAGGCCCAAAAATGGACTTGAGCAAAAAACTTATGCCCGTTTAAAATATGGATCGTGTTCGAGTTTGAGTAATTAAAGCTCGAATTTAATCTGACCCACCCCGTTTTTAAGTTTATAATATTTTATATTATTTTATTTTTATTATGTAATTTAAAACACATTAAAAATAAATCTATACTGATTATATAATACTACTCTAATGTAAACATTAAAATAATATTAAGATGACTATATAAAAATTTTCAATAAATAAAAATATATAAAATCATTAAATATTAAAATAAATATATTTTTTTAAAATTAAAAAAATAATATAGACGATCTTAAAATGGATTTGATTAGTCTTTTGCAAACATTGATGAAATTAATTAAAATTTTAAACTCATATTTTAAACCGGATCGGGCCATACAATCTTATAATTGTGTTTAAAATTTGAACACTATAAATTATTAAAAAGAAAAGTCATCCATCAATCAACAAATTTACTTGTAAATGCAATTTTAAAATTTTGCCAATAAGTTCTTGGTTTATTGACAATGACGTAAGCCCTCATCTTTGTGTATATAAACTCGGGATTCATTAAGTATGATTTTAATTTTTATGTGTGGGTTTCAAAGTTTTACCATATGTTAGATATCATGTATAGGTTTTAGTTCGATTAATTTATTTAATATTGATTTTTCCAACTCTTAATTTATTTATGTTGTAATAATGTAATTATACTTACCCGATAATAATTCTATTCTATTAATTCAAAATTTATGATTTTACTATTACTGTAAACTTTTAAAAAAAAAATTACCAATTTGAACCAAAATCAGCACAACCTATTTGGCAACTTGCAAACTTTTTCTTGCTCAATTAATATAAAAATTAATTGCTGTTGATTATTGGTTACCGCAATGTGAAATCCCCCATTGGAATATGTTCTAACCTCTAATCAGTAGGTTTTAGAAAGACAATGCTTTGATTTTTTGTGAAAAAATATTATTAAATTGAGACATTTGGTCTAAACGTTTAGGGTAAGGAAAAAATAAACAAATAATTGGCATCTTCCTTCCTCTCTGTGTTTTCTTTTACCCTTTGCTCATCACAGAATATTTGACTACTTCACCCAATGAATCGCAAGAATAATATCCAATGTGAAAACATTTCATTTTCATACATCTCCCATCTTTTTCCTCCCTTTTTAAGTGCGAATTGTTTAAATCATATAGGAAATCTTCGAATTATTAATAATTTTTTTATCTTATAATTATGAAAATAAATTATCTAATTATTGAACCCAATGAGTGGTTCCAGTGAAAAAGATGATTTTTATTGGAGGAGACTCGGGTTTGAGCACCTTTATGTGCAATGTGTATGTGCGTTGTCAAAATAGTAAGAAAGTATGAACAAATATTACAATCTAATCACACCAATATATCCAAAAAGAATTATTTAATTAATCAATTTTGTTTTTTTTTCTTTGTTTATTTTCATTAACTATCACTAAACAGTTACAAAAAGATGACGCAGAAATATTAAAGTGGAACTTAATTGAGTGGAGATGAGATCGCTAGTGATGTTAAAATGGAACTTAATTGAGTGGAGATGAGATCGCTAGTGATGACGTGAGAATATTTAAGTGATATCACTAAGTAAATAGTCAACGAGAGCGTTGGTGAGAGAGTAGGGTTTGCGAGAGAGGAGTCGATAGCACACATGGAAAATGTTTAGGTGTGAATTTTTTAAAGCTTGATATGGTAAAATTATTATTTTTTCTCAAGTTAGTACTATTTTTTTTTTATCACAAATAGTATTTAAATTATACCATTTTTTTCCAAATTGGTACCTAAATTTTTTTTGGTTACATGTGGTACCTAAACATTACCTAAACTATACTCTATTATCCAAAACGGTACCTAAATATTCTCGTTTATCATTATGTTATAAGAAAGAAATCCACTTGTTTAGTTCTTTAGTTCTTAAGGAGCACAAAAGAAAGGATAAAAGGGGAAGGATTGATTGAGAAAAGTAGAGAAAATTTACAATATATGATCTATCTATATCTAACGTATCAACTCCAAATATTGAAAATAAAAAGCGAAAGTCTTTATTTCGAAATACTTTGATTTATGAGATGAATCCAGTATTTTGATTTTTTGCTTATTTTGTTATTGAATTAAGTTGAGCGGTTTTACATTTACAGATGCATAAAAAACTATTTTTGTGGACAAAAAAAAACTATTTTTTTATGTTATGACTGTTCTGTATACGTCCGTTTTGGTTTGAATGGGCATTCTGAAAAAATTTCAGTTTAGTTTTGCTATAGAAAAAAGAGGATTCTTGGATTGAGCTTTTTCCTCCCAGCAAGAAAGCTTTTGCAATTCATTTCAAAAGACTTCAATCGTTACACGTAAAAAATAGGTCAATTCAACAGCTTTTTATTCAATTTCGCGCGGAGTCAAATTCTCATCGATACGAGTCAAGGGAACGGCCCCTTGGCCTCTGATTCCCATATAAAGGACACGACGAGCATAAATACCCTCTTTAACTTCTATTATGATGGATTCAAATTACACTAGTTATTAAAAAATTTTAGTCAATAATTTTGTGACATGTGGCACTTTCAAATTAAAATAATAGAATTAAATTATAAAAGATCAAATTTAATTAAATTAAACTTTCCAATTTTATCTGATTTCTTTCTATTATAGAGGCTTACCCAACATAAACTATTTTATATAAAGTACATAGAAAAGAATGGAGAAAGTTATTTTAATAAAAACAACACATAGCTTTCGAATTGGGGTGAGAAATGAATCAAATCGAGGTTTAAAAAATGAAAAAAACGCTCGTTGAATCTGAATTTTGTAGCCAAAAACTGGGTTTGGATGAGTTTTTGGAAGGGCTATTAAATTTTCAGTCACTAAAGTTTTTAAGTGTGAAGAACAAAAGAGATGAATACGTTTACAAAGTTAAAACAAAACTTAAAAAATAATATTCAATTTTTTAGATTTTTTTTTAATTAAAATTTATATAGGTCACAAAATGATTGATTAAATTTTTTTTTAAATTTGGATAACGAAATATAACTTAGGTATCACTTTGGGTAACAAAGTTTTCTTTAGGTATCACTTATAACAAAAATAAAATTTGAGTACCAACTTAATAAAAAGAGAGTATAGTTTATGGTATCACTTGTGAAAAAGCATATAGTTTATATATTATTTTGGGTAATTGGTATAATTTAGGTACCACTTATGACGTTAAAAATTTAGATGCCAACTTACAAAAAAAAAAAAAAAGAGTATACTTTTTTTTTTAAATTCGAGGACTAAAAATATCATTAAACCTATTTATTACCTATTTTACATTGAATAAATGTTTGAATGTTAAAAAAAAACAAAGAAATGAACAAATCAAAATCAAATATGTCTTTAATGATAATATTAAATTTTTATGAAATTTAAAATTTTAGGTTCTAGCGTGTAAATTATGTGTGAATTATTTACTTAAATTTATTTTAATTTAAATATGATATGACTTTTATCTAAATTTATTAATGTTTTGAATCTAAATCTTTTTTAATTGTGAATTCCATCGTGACTTTGTAGTCTTGATTATAGTTCTAATTTTATCATATTTATAAACTTTTAAAACATTAATCCAAGCTATTAAATTAAAAATTAAAAATCAAATTGATTTGAGGTTTGGTCAAAGAAGAAGAGTGGTGAAAAGTAACGACAAATGATATAGTAAAATAGAGAATAAAATCCAATCAAACAAGTTCCCAAAGGTAGAGGATTCGTTTATGTTTCTAGTGTTGTCAAATCGAAAGGCCTCCATGATGGCTTTCATTACAACAATACAAACTGCCCCAAACTGATGGCATACGATTCCATGGAAGGGATACCTTCTCCATTGCATATGGTTAACTTTGAGGGGAAAAAAGAAGTTCTATTATTATTCACCCAGTCATAAAGGATGGTAGCAGTAATTTTCTCACCTTAAAAGGCTTGGAAAAGGTTAGGTGAAGGTTTAAGCATCATTGTCATGATTACAAATTAGTAATTTAATTCCATATTAATCACTGTCATAACTTAGGGTTAGGATTAAACAATATTTGACTGCCTACATAAAGTAATTCAATTCAGACTTTTATAGGTGTCGAGTTTCCTCGCATTCCAAAATATTTAAATGATTAATTTGATTATTACTCAAATCAAATTACTATTAATTGAATTAATTAAAATTTTTAAATTTTTAATCAAATTAAACTTTTTCAAAATTCATTAATCGAAACAAATTTTACAACATGTCTTTTAATTTAAACAAATTTTTTTTAAAAATAAATAAGAATACTGTTTTTCTTTATTTTACTTAAAAGAAGTTAAAAAAGAAAAAGAAAGAAGAAGACAAATGCAATGAGAAAAATATTTTTCTTTATTTTACCCATTTTTTAATTAAATTAACCGATAACTTAACTGTCACAAAATATTTAATTGATTTCAACACGGATTATACATGAACAAGCTTATAAATAAACAAACAAATATGAATAGAGGTTTGTTTATTCAAACTCGATTCATTTACAACCTTAAATTCGACACACATAAGTGTTGAGACACTATGCATATACTTCACAATACAACCTCCTAACTTGCATGGATTAGATGATATTGTAACTTGACATCACATTAAACTTAACATCTATAAATGTCAAGATATTCTTCGAAAATGTATTATGAGAGATAACTTTCCTAAATACTTATAATAAATATTGTTAAAATTCACCGTATAAAAGTTAAAAACCTGCTTAAACCAATTGTATAAGGGTGTAATAAATTAGTAAAGGGTGTAATATATATATATATATAGATATATAGATATATGGATTCTATTAAAAAACATATATAAATGAAGATATATGATTTTTAAAATTATAAAAAAAAAAAACAAAAAATATATATCAGCATTAAACATAAATTTTATATAAAGCGTTGAAGGAAAAAGGAGTGAAGTGATTTTAATTTGTCGCTTTTTCGATAATACTGAGAAAAGAAAAAGAATCAGATGCTTTTAAGTTATCTCTTTTTAGACATGCTTTCCGTCCGTCCATGATCTTTTGCCACCCACATCCAAACTTCCAATTCCAACACTTATAATGATAAAATTAATTCTTTATAATTTTAACTATTATTATACTAAATTTTTCTTTAATTTATTATACGAAAAACATTATTCTAAAATATTTTTTTAAAATAATATGAAATGATTCGATTGATCAGTGATAATAATTCAATAAAATATAAATAAATATTTTTTTAATATGTCAGCATCACTTTTTCCTCTAACACTAGTAAATTGATTGCATACATTATAAATAAAGGAGGTTAAACCTCATAATTACAGATTAAATCTCACCTCTAAATGATTTGCGCCTTTCAGTCATACTTTACAGATTAATTACAGATGATGAGGAAACTTTTTTCTTTCTTTTGCTAGGAATAGAGGTTGGCTTTTGTTATCATTGCATAGCCAATGCAACCAAATAGGTCCAATATTTTTGTAAAATTGGTGTAAATTAAGTCCTTTCAATGAAGTGGGGTTTCATTATATAATCTAATAGTGTAAAGAGAGAAAGGGGAATGTCCCTACAAAAGTAGTCAAATCCTAGAGTACCCTAGCTAGGTCTTTGCCCATGTCAAGCTTGGGGAATTTACTTGTCAAGATTTGCAGCAAACAAGAATCCACGATTCTCTGCTCAATTTTTCCTATCAGTCCTTGTATTATACATAAATTATGGGTTTAGTCTTTATATTTTTAAGTTTTTAAATTTCAACCTTGGGTCTAGCGGTTGTAGTAAAATCCATTAAGTCAATTTCTACTAGTAATTTCGTATTATACGTAAATTACAGATTTAATCCATATTTTTTAATTTAATCGTAATTAATCCTTATATTTCAAATGTTAAAATTCAGTCACGACTTAATTAAAATGATGTGACATTTTTGAGAATATTTGTGTGAAAAAAGTAAAGAGATATGACATTACATACGTGACAGTGTGTTTGTTGCATGTTTTGAAAATATCATAATTTAACAACTAATGTTCAGGTCAAAACTGAAATTTTAAAACCCGAAAACTATAGAGACTAAAATTTACCAAATCAATAACTTACACTTGGTACAGGGACTAATAACAGAATTTGACCTTCTCTTTTCTTTTTCCTATTTTGTGGGGTCTTTTACCAACTTCCGGATCCCCTTATTAAAAGCTTTACTGCGGCCCATGTGAGTGCCACCAACACAGCTTGCTATGAACCCTCTAACAAGTGGCTTTAAACATAAATATTAAACTCACATTTAAAATTTGAATCGCAGTAAATGCGAAAGACTCGAAAGTGGTGTTTGTTTGAACGGTCTTTTACCAAATTCCCGATTGTGACAACTCCCAGTTTCATCCCAACTTGCTAAATCAACCTGAAACAAGTTAGACAAGTTATGATTATTTGTGCTCAACGCCGAAGACAGAAAATATTTTTGATTGGTCAGAAATTAAATTTTAAATCTTACGATAATTTTTATTATCTGAATAATCTATATTTTTATTATTTTTAAAAATTAAATCAATTTTTTTTACGGGGAAAAATATAATTTTATCTTTATTAATTTAAAATTTTAAAAATTTAAAAGGTTTAAATGAAAATTTTTCATTTTAGAAGTCGGAGTGTCGGAATCCTTGGCTATGCCCTTATTTGTGTTTACGTAAAATGATGTCGATAACGATGTTAGTTGTTTTTAAAATTTTGAATAAAATTAAATTTTTATCCATCAAAATTTATGTATCATATTTCATAGTTAACAAAAATTCATATATTTTAATATTTATACCTTTGAAAAATAATCATAATGTTATATTTAGTTGTGTTTATGGCATTATTTAGAATTCATTAATTAATAGTAACATGACGATTGGCGGCCCAAGTCGTATTGGGTTAAGACTTGGGTAAAATTTTTATTTTTTAACTTCAGTCCAATATGAATAATGTTTTTCATTTTTAATAATGTTTTGAATATTGATATGAACTTTTGGATCGGCAGAGGGAACAAAGATCATCAGCCTGCAGTCAGACCGGACCATTGAGCAGTTCAACCTAGAAACCTTAAACCTTAGCTTGGATTTGTAGTTTGGGCTAAGATATATATGTAAGGGCTAAAACCCAGCCCGTTTTGTTATCCGAGATTATTAAGTTTTTATGTAGTTGAGCCTCATTTGTTAGCGGGATCTGATTGGCTTTGCTAACCATCCATAACTACACGAAATAGTGGTATTCTACTGTCATTTTAGCTAGTTTTGGTGTTGATGAACCCCAAAAAGAATTTTACTTTTTGTTAGTGTCAATGAGCGGTGGCGAAAAAGCCTTCCACCGACTGCACCACGTATCTGTATAAAACTTTTTTCTTTCTTAATTTCGATATTAAAAAACTGGTCTTTCTAAAAAATAAATTAAAGTAATTTTTTTTTTTTCAATTTTAAAAGTAAGCTATTAAAGACAATTAGTCTCAAGTTAATGTTTTCTGTCAACTGTAGGAATTTTAATCAGTATAATAATAATTTTAATTCTCAAAGTTTAGATATTCTATCAATGTGATCTCGATTTAATTTATTGAATTTTTTAAAATCAAAGATCAATTTGATAAAATATGTAAATGTTAAGGGCTAAGCTTATTATTATACAATTCAAAATTATGTGCCGTTGATGAAAAATATTAACACCATAATTAATTGTCATTAGTTTGCTCACTTTTAAATTTGATAGAGATTAAATTGCTTTGATTTTTTAAAGGGACCAATTTGATCGAGTTTGAAATTAAGAGAGACTGGAAAGATATTTTTACCACATATAAATAATATTAGTTAATCTAAGAATAGATAAATAAAAAACAAATAAAGAAAAATGGGTAGGAAATACAAAAAAATAGAGGGAACATGTGGGGTTAGGGGAAAAGGGCCCACACTTCAAATCCTAAAATCCGGAAGCGGGATTTAGAGTGCGCTCCAGCTGACCGGACTTCAAATCAAATTTCAATTTTATTCAATTTCTTTCTTGTTGAAAAAGGAAAAATGGTTTTTCTTTTATTAATTTTTTATTCATAGTAGGAAATTTTGGTTGGTAGGCTAGGATAACATCCGACAGCTGGATCTATGACACGTGTACGTCGACGGTGCCCATGTTTGCCGGAGCAACTGTTCATGAGCTTGTCCTTTTTCCATTGATTCAGTGCACCTAAACCTATGTTACACAGGCGGGCAATGGTAGAGTACAATGTCAGAGATAATGTGGTACAATCTGAGCCGTTGAAAATAATTGTCGGACATCTTGTAAACAGCCCTCCAGATGAGAAGTTTGGTGAGGTAGATCCGATGAACTCATACCCAATAGCTCTAGGGATCGAATTATTAGTCCTAACTCAAACATTTAATTAAGTTTATTCATCCTACACCCAAGACTTCGATGTTTTTTAACAATAACTTTTAAATTTGTATATTTTCTTTTTAAAATAAATTTTGAGGGAAAAAAATTATAATTCCTCTACAGTGATAACATTTGAATTGAATCTTTTTATATCAATTTTACTTCATTAAGCCCATACCAAAAAACAATTTATGCACTTTTTAATTCCTCTACACAGTAAGTTTTTATATTTTTTAATATTTTATTACTATTTATTAGAATATTTATACATTTTATAAGTTTGTACAATTTTATCATTTTTATTAGGAAATAAAAGATTAAAACTTATCTAATTAGTCCTTCGATGACTAACGTCGTCAAAGACAAAAAAAAAAAAGAAAAAAAAAAAGTTAAATAAAAAGACTTAATTAATTTTTGGAATCAATGGTAATGACTCAATTAAGTTTGAAATAAATTGAAAGTCTTAATTAAGTACATCACTTTTTACAATAACATTAATTAGTTGATATAGTTGTTATCCTCAATTATTTGGCTCAAAATATTGATATAGTTTTTTTTTTTTGAAAAAAATACCATTCTAATAAAAAGAAACTCTATCTGAATACGATAAGAAAGAATGATATTTTTTAGAAAAATAATGTTTTAGTATCTTAATCGAAACTAAATTATGTTAAAATAAAGTGGAAATACTTTCTTTTGGAAAGAAGTATAGGAAGTAGGTATTAAATCTTAAATTTAAAGATAACAGAATAATTGCAGCCATGACTCATTTTACTTGGATATTTTTAATCCATAATAATTTTAGACAAAATATTGTTCCCTGATGTGTAGCTTCAGAATTCCACACCAGCATATTTATAAAAGGAACATTAAACTCTTTGATAAAGAACAAGGTGGGTTTTGATTTAACATGTAAGATTTAGAGTGGATGGGATACGAGGATTACAATATCTACTCTCTATCCCTCTCGTCTAAATAAATTATTTTTCTTGTCTGACTCACAATTAAAATAAATTGGAAAATTTTATTAACGAGACAGAGATTTAGTTCGATTAATATATATTATTGTCAATGGAGGTGCGTTGAAGTGCATTATCATCTTATTTATGGGTTACAGAGGGGTTACGGATAATTATAAGCAGTCTAGTTTTTACTCTAGATTATTGTTGGTTTATAAGATGTGGTGTCGAAGTGTTGAAACTACATTTCGAGAGTGTGAACCATATTTATGTCCTATTTGATGGTTGGATGGATTATAGATAATCCTTTAAACATTATATCATATTTCAAACTTTCAATCTCTTTATAATTAAATTATATTTAGAAAACATATACATATATTTGTTTTATATTTCACTAGTAAATCAAATTTTAAAGAAATAACTATATTCATAAATTATTTAAACATTCAAATAATTATTTATTTTAAATTTATTCAATAATAAATATAAATGAAGTAGTAATAAAATTATAGGTTGATCTTTGTATTTATAAAATGATATAAAAATATGAAAAACAAAAGCATTATTAAAATGATATATAATTAAGAGAAATATTTGTAGGATTTTATTAAATAGGTGTTTGTACGAACGTATTTGGTAGCATGCAAAAACTATTTTCTCAATCACGGGGACCCACAATATATTATCAGCCCAACCTAGATAACAATGGTCCCCTCACCCCCCAAATAATACGACCAACCAAAAAAGAAACCCAATTATTACGCATATATATCTCCGGCTCCGCTCAGATCCTTAGCCGACGCTAACCAACCCAGCTTAAAATTGAAAAAGAACCGGGTATCACCGGTTTTATGAAAGAAAACGAAAGGAGCCACTGTCCCTACCACGCCTATTGCCACATGCTACTCCTTTCTATAACCGTTGCCAAAGCATTTTATGGGGGTGTTTGTAACAGTAAAAACTCAAAACATAGTGGGATAACGTCATATAAAGAAACAGTAAATGTAAAATTTAAATTTATGTAGAATACTAAATTTAAAAACAAATAGTTCTATAAAAAATAATGTTGTTAATGTGTGGGATTGATAAAGAGAAAACACGAAAGAAAATATAGTGATACTGATAAAGATCAATTCAATTGTTTGGATAAATAGTCGAAAATAAAGAAAGAATGGAGATGGTGGTGGTGATCGGGAGGATCATTTTAATAAAGTATAAGTAAGCATGTTAAAGAGTCGATATTTTTTTTCATCGCTTTAAGGGTCGTTTATTGTGTTGGATCTTGTTGACTTAATGAACCTGTAATCAGACTGTTATCATGAGATGTGTGGAATAGATATCTTTGATGAGACGTGTTAAATCATTTATTTTAATTTGAAGTTTAAAACAATAAAACTCACACGAAAATTAATTTTAAAAAATCACGTTTTTAACCGAAGACCAAATATTTGAAGGAAGAAGTGGTAGCTTCATTCTGAGAAGCTTACTTGAGTAGCGACCTCCCGCCTGATTAGGTGGTTGAGTCGGGAAATGAAGTTTCTAGTCACCTCCCAAGTTGTAACGGATGAAGTATGTTTCTCATAAAACTTTTTTGAAATGCCACGTGTCCATGAGAGGGGTTATGACAAACGAAAAACAAAAGTGGATTGAATTTTGCTTTTTATTTTATTACGATTTCTAACTTAAGAAGAGCCATATGACTTACCATTTCTGATGAAATTGATTTCAACTGAGCCCTCTGTTTTTTCACCTCAAAGCTGTGCAGTACTGCATTCCCAGTTGCTCCCTGTTAATATCACTTAGCCCCTTTGTTTTTCATCTTATCTGTTTTTAGTGTTCATAAAATAACATTCATTTCAAAATTCACGTCCATTACAGAACCCGAGTTTCTTATTTCTTAACCTCAAACCCCTCCTCTTTCCTCGTACTCTGTTTTTTTTTTCTCGTGCTCTGCAGGTACACCGGATTTTCTTTTCCTGGGTTTATTCCCTCGTATTCAATACAATATTCTTTTCTAACACAATGAATTGTTTTGTAATTCCAAAAAAGCTTCTTTATTCCCGTTGGGTTTTAGCCTCTTTTTTGGGGGTACTGAATTTGAGCAGAAATTTAAAGTGACAAAGACTGCTCTTTTAATGCCAAAATTTTGACCTTTTTCAACTTTATCTCTCAACTAGTTTCCTGGAAAATGCAGCTGTTTTATCTCTCTCTGTCTTATTCTTTAAAACGAATGGGAATTTTTTTCAAGTATCAGTGTATAGCCATTATTGATTTCTTGTTCTAGTGCTAAATTCCTCATGCTTACCTCATATAGTTAAATGGGTTTTCTTCCCTGTAAACACCTTCTTTTTTATAAAGTTTTTATTTGGGATTCCTTATCTTTCCTTTTTCTGTTAAATTCCCTCAGCAACCAAACATGATTTATTTTCTTGCTTGGCTTTTTGATATGATACAATTTAGCTTTTAAGAAGCTCCATTTTCTGTTCACGGGTTGTTGATTAAACATTTGTCAGCCTTGATCTTTTCAATTCCTTAATAATTAGAGTTTTTGATTCAATTCTGTTTGTTTCAGGTGATATAAGCATGACTTAAAAAAAGGTTTAATGATGAATTAACATCGTCTTCTTCCTTTTTCATTTATTGAAATCAATCCAAGTCCGTGAATCAGTCATTGGATTCTCCATTGCCGAAAAAACTTCGCATTCAACTCATCCCTCAAGCTATTCGTGTTAGTGACCCAATCTCTCTCTCACTCCCCTCGCTTTCATATTAATTACTCTTTGTAATAATACCTAGGATTCTCTTTGTACTTTCTTTAAGATTCGTCTTCTTTTTTACAGGGTCATAAACTGAAGGTCAGAAACTTCAATTCAACTACAAAATCCCAAATAAATGTGATGAGTTGTTGAATGTTGATTATCAAAGTCAACTTTTCTTTGCAGATTCTGGGAATTTGGATTCAGGGAGGACTAAGGTAGCTCAGTTTTGACAATTGAACTTAGGGGAGGAAAATGTTGCAGCATGAGTTGTGTTCTTCTCGGATTCTGTCGCCGTTCCGGGATGAAATCGTCGGCGACGAAGAGCTTTCGGTTCTTCCGAGACACACCAAAGTTATTGTCACCGGGAACAATAGAACAAAGTCTGTATTGGTGGGTTTGCAAGGCGTCGTCAAGAAGGCGGTAGGCCTCGGTGGTTGGCATTGGCTGGTAACCATTATAATTGATTTAAATGTGTAATGTTATATACTTGGATCTTGCATATTTGATTGATTGATTGTTGTTGAACTTATTAAGGTAAGATTTTCTCATATCGAAACTAAATAAAGCCATGGATTTGTAGGTCTAGGTTTAGAGTTTTATTGGTTTTAGCCACCAAACTCATCTTATTGTAGTTCATCATTCAGGGCTCATGTAAATAGTTGATTTTACTTGCTTTAAACTCAAGTTTTTCGAAGATTGAATAGTTGGACCCTGAAAAAGGTTAAAATCCGATGGTTGGACCGATATTAGATTCCATAGAACGCGTCAAGATTCATATGGAGATCAAATTTTGTTTTCCTAAGGAGAGAGCTCCTTTTTCCTGTGTGTAAATTGACTGTTAAACAGTTTGTTCTATTTGTATTGTGCCTTTTAACTTTTGATTAGCTTTCTTTCATCTCTTTATTGTTGAACCCTTTTAGTCGAAGATTCGTGTTGAATGACACTGGTGCTTGTTGTTTTCAAGGTTTTGAAGAATGGGGTTGAAGTTAAGTTGCAAAGGAATGCATTGAGTGTGCTGGAACACCCTACAGGGAACGAAGTAGACGATGATCATGATTTCGATAACTCAAGCAGTAGCTCGGACATTGGTGAGAATGATCATGGTTTCATACCAGAAGATAATTTTTAACTAAAAAATATTGACCTTCCCCCCCCCCCCCCTTGTTTCACTTTGAACAGCTAGTAGCATTGAGTTACAAAGGCCTGCAAAACCGAGAGTTCGACATACGAAGCCATGGGTTCCGTCTGCATCCTTGAAAGCAACTAATCGTAGTGGTTACAGAGATGTTCAATCCATTATTCGTGCACCCCAATCGGTTAGTATCAAACTTTCCTGTGTGCATCTAAACCTTTCTCGTATCACACCTTGCTCTTAAATCTGGTGCCCTTGGAAAAAGGAAATCTGTGTAATTTGATTACGTGTTTCTTGATTCTGAAGGTAAATTTGGCAAGACTCAACAACGACTCCTTGAGAAGATATTGCAGGCACTTCAAACTTGTAGGCACTGCAAAGTCTAACCTCGATGAATTTTCCTCGATTCAAAAAATTACATTTATCTAATACATGGGGTTCGATTTTGGTTTGCAGGGTAACATCAATGCTTATTCACCAAGGGAATTAATGCTTAACACTGTGCAGCAGCATTTTGTATCACAGGTTATATTCTATCTTTGAGCACAAATACATCTAAACACGCCACATTTTAGCCCTCTTTGTCTGAATCTAACATCCTTTCTTAGATACAGTCACCGCTGAATGACGTACAGGTGATCTCAGAATTCATCACTGCTGCTAAGAGATTGAAAACCGATGACTCACAGAGTGAGCAACTCTGACTGACTGTACTTCAACATTGTAGTTGAAACATATTGTAGTTCAAATTCTAACCTTAGATTAGATCCAACTGAAAGACTAATAGGGTCGAGTTATCGATCGACCTGCTCCCTGGATTCTAACCTTGTAATATAGGGCTTGTGCCCTTTGTTCGTATCCTAGTATATCTCGTATTCCAACAGTGCACATATATGTATACATATTATTGCTACTGAATTCTTTGATATGTTCTGAATTTCTCATCTGGGTCTCTTAAAAAGGGTAGCTTCATGTTATTCCGGTAATAAAAAACTCAAGAGAGATCGAAAACTTAAAAACCAATTCTACTACAAAATAACAAAATATCAGCTTACACTCGCACAATATTTCTCTTTCAAAGATAAGCAAAACAAAACAAAAATTAAAACCCTCAATAACCACTGTATTACACCCAAAACAAGAAGATACTGAGTGGGAGCTCTGTTCAGAACAGAAAAGTTGAATTTAAAGTTGTGGATGTCCTAGTAAAGATCAATTTCATCACTCAATTTCAAATCCCTTCTCTTCACAAAATCTTTAGTCTAGTTTTTAATGACCACATTGGCCTACTTATTCCATTGTTTGAACTTCATGGAATGTTGGGTATTGGTATCACAATCCCAAACCAATACAGGTAATCTTTGTTCAATTTGGGCTAACTAATCAGCTTTCCAGTGCGGCAAAACATGAGATTCCACCAACTCCGATGGCAATATTAGCCTTGATAGGTTTTCGAGATCACTTTTGTAAAGCTGCTTTTTGATGCACCATGGATCATCATGGGCATGATGCCTCAGTTCAGTTGCAATTTCGACTCTATTTCTCTTGTTTCTGCCGTTTGGAAATTCCGGGTTCCCCATCTTTTGTCTCTTGTTGAACAATGTTAAAGCAAGCTCTTCATTGGTCTGCTCAAGTTGTGGCGGCAGCTAAATTCACCGACTCCATTCGAAAGTGAACTCTAACAAAATATCATCACTGGTGTCGGCTTCCATCAATTCGGACGAAAAAGCAACGTTGCTGTTCTCCATGCACACATCATATTACGTAGATCTGATTTCCTAGTATCTTGAATTATACGTTTTCCTTTATCAGTTGGAGTAGTTTCGATGGAAGGAGAAGATCGTAACGGTAGTTCGGTGTCGGTATCCCTCCGTTCCGATAGAAAATCTCTGAAAAATTTGATCCTCGTAGGTTCTAATTTCTCGTAATAAATTTCTTGTTTTCCCATACAAGTTGGTGTAGTTCCGATGGAAATATTATCGATAGAAAGAGAAGATCGTAATTGTAGTTGGGTATCGGTATCCCTCGGTTCCGACAAAAAAACTTTGAAAAAGTTGATCGAGGATCTAATTTCTCGTAATGAATTTCTTGTTTTACAATATCAGTTGATATTATTGTCGCAGACAATGGAAGAGACGACTCCAATGAAATATCACTATCTTCAGAAAATGTGTTTTTTTTCTTTAGCCATATTGGTGCCGCCGTCTTACATGGATGAAGCAGCCAAACACCAAACAATCAACTTATTTGTTTCAGGTAACTGCTGAAGCCTTTGTTTAATGAGAAACTTATAAGAAAGAAGACAATAAAAAATTCTCTCCTCAATCACAACTCTTTACCTCTCATTCTCAGTTTCTTGAAAAAGTACGAGTTTATATAATTGAACAGGATGAATTCCATTTCCTACTAGGAGAGTAATTTGTTGACTAATAAGTTTTTAAAAAAGATGATGATTTGATTCTTGACACAAACACAATTTTTTTCTCAACAAAATTAATATTATTAATAAATATAAAAGTAAATCACTATCCAAATCCAAGCCATACGATTACAGCGAAACAACAAATAAATATTTGCTTGTCTGACTTGTGTCGTTGAACATTCCTTTTTTTTCCTTGTCAACAGGTCCACTTTCTAACAGCCCTTTTCAACGCAAAGTACGCACACAAAAAAAAATGTCCTACACTACACCTCAAGTTCATGATTATATATTTGCTTTACCAGAAACAACACCCAGAGCTTAAAACCAACATTTATATTTTTTTAATTATAATTAAACATTTTATTTTTTATTTGTAAAGTAGATATAAATATAATTAAAATCTCTGAAAACTAATTAAAAAACTATTTAATAAGATATGTAAATTTAAACAGAAATTCACGTAATACCAATACTTTATAATTGACCCAAGTATTTGAAAATCGTGATCTCATCCCAAAGTTTCCAAAGCCTAAACCCAAAGCAGCATATACTACGCATATAGTCGTAGATTTAACCCATATTCTCTAATTGGATCATTTTAAGTCCGTATATTTTTCGAATTTTGAAACTTCAATTTTAACGCAAAAGACCATCATTAATCCATTAACTGAATTTTTAGTGAATAATTTGTGGAACCAACAAGCTGAAATATCATTACATATAAGATAACATGTTCACGTCATCATATCTTGGAAATAGTAAAACTTAACTGAATGAATTTAATAATGACCATTTGGTGAGAACTGAAATTTTAAAATAAAAAAGTACATGGATTAAAAATGACTAAACTAAAGTATAAGGTCTAAATCCACAATGTTTATAAAGTACATGGACTAATATTTCTAGGTGAATAATGTTTAAGTCCCTAGCTAAATTTAGTTTGTCCATAATTTAGCCTCAACACTTGTTACTCTTGGGGTATGTTGATATGTTGAGATTATTCATTATGGGATTTTTTAACATTTATTAAGGGTGTTAACTCCAGGAACATAAAAATATAAAAATTAATAGTTTATGTATCACATCGAATATTTTCAAAATATAAGTTCTACATTTGACATTTTATGAAAATATAAATACCAAACAATATACAAATTGATAGTTCATGTATTAGATTAGATATTTTCAAAATATAAATATTATATTAAATATTTTATGAAAGTACAAGTATCAAATGGAACATCATCTCTTATTTAAAATCCATATTTAACCATTGAAAGTGTAAAGAAACTTTTGGATTAATTTAAATTATGTTTATAATTTTGAATAATTATAGTGAAGATAAGTTTCATAATTAACAATATATAATATCTAAAAATTACAATATTAATATAAACAATAAAAATAAATTTTTAAAAAACATTGAGTGATTAAAATTTAATTTTACTTTTAATTAAATTTATTAATATTTAATTAAAAATTAAGAGACCCAGTTTAAGTGGGTGACAAATACCGGTATCTATAAAACTTCTTATCACTTGGTTTAGATTCAAAATTAATTGAATTCTTCGAATTGAATATTTTAATTTCATTTGATTTGGATTTTTTAAGATGGAATATATTGTATATTGTGATGAAGTTAATGCAAGATTAATACGGAACAAGTCATCGGAGACTTCAAAGTATTCTTTTTATTATAAATGTGAAAATATTTTGAAACCTCTTCCCTTTGTTTTTTATGATGACGATGATGATGAAGATGAAGATTTAGATTATAAAGCATTGACCGATGGTGAAAGGGATGATGAACCTTCGACGAATAAGGTGAAAAGAAGTGTTGAAGATGGAAGCTACGATTCACCTAATTTCTTTGCCAAAGTTATTGGTTGGACCAAGGATACCTTGCTCGGCTGTTTATGTTTAAACTAAATTAGAGTTGCCTGTTACATTGGATTTTAAGAAGACTAATTCTTTTGTTTTATGAATGGATATTTACATTATTAACCTTTTTTTTTTCCCTAATTTTTTAATAGTTTGTATTTGAATTGAAGAGATAAACACTTGAATTTTAACCACTAATTTTTTCTATTTTGTTGTATATAAACGATTGAATGATTGATTTTTAGTATTCTTTTTCACATAAATTGATGAAATTTAATGGGACAAATCTAAAAATTTATACATTAATTTTAATTTATTATGCAATTTGAGACATGAATTTTAATTTAATACAATTATATTTATTGCACTTTGATTGTAGTTCAAATATATACATAAAACTTTAATTTTGATGTAATTCAAATAATGTATAAAATTATACATTAAATAAAATTCATCTATAATTTTAAAATTTATCCCTAATCTAATTAAACTAATTTTTTATTTTTCATAAATGATTAAATTCTACCAATTTAATTTTATAATTAAATCAAAACTATATACGTAAGGTCAAAATCCGTCAATAAAATGCCCAAAAAGATTATAACGTTTAAATACAAATTTGAGGTAAGCACTAAAGCTTAATGGCATTAATTGTGCCACATGCTATACTTGATCTTGATTCGGCCACCTATCTTGAAGGTTGACTCAAAAGTAAGAAGATTTAAGTAAAAGTATAGATTTGAAAAATAAATTCGGATAAAAAATAAGGAATGTTTTTTAAATAGATTGAGTTCGAGTAGGAATTTTTCGAGTAGGAATTTTTCGCCCAACTTGAATTAGTTTAAATTTTCTTTTTTGTTGTATTTTTACTATTTCAGAGGCTGTTTGGTAAGTTGTAATTATGTTAGAGTTATTTTAAGTATAAATATTTTTTAATGTATTTTCAATTTGTTGAAAAACTTTTATTTTAATGTTTTTAGTTATTTTGTGTATTATATTTTTAATTTTTTTTATATAAAAACAATCTAAAATAAATTTAATGAGAGGTAGATCGAGTTAAGCTCAAATTTAGCATTTTAAATCTAAACTAGACTTGTGCAAAACTTTAAGTTTATTTTCCAAACCAGACCGAGTACGGACTTAAAAAATAAACATAAAATTTTACATCGATCTAATCCAATTTTAATCGACCCATGAACAAATCTACCACACCACAAATACAGAATTTTCGCTATGTTCAAGTCAACAGGCTTCAAGTTCAATATTTAAATCATGTCCCGGTCCTAACCTACTCTTTAGAGATACTTTGAATTCTGATAATTACTAATATTCAGTTTTAATTTTTTATAAATTTAAATAATAGATATTATAATATTAATATCATATTTTTTTTTCGAATTTTTATTTTTATTTTTATTTATATATTTATTTTTAAATCCATTTTATTATGCAAATAGTAAAATTAAATGGGTATTTTTTTATTTGAAAGAAATAATTTATTAATTCATTTCAAGAATGACACTATACAATTTGGGTAAAAAAAAATAGACATTCACCATCAGTAATGAAAGATAAGCTCTATAAACATGACAAACATTACGACACATCGATAATTGACTTTGTTATTTTTCAAACACGACATATTTAGTGTGATTGTAAACAATTATCACGATAAGAGAATCAGCGTTGAATGGTCCAAAGAAGTGGGTAGACAAAATCGACAAAAGAACTGAATATCCATCAAAGTAGAGATGACGACGACAAAACAATTCTAAAATCACTTGCAAAAACAAAACCAGATACATAAGCAAAGCTAAAAAATATGCTACAAGAACATATAAAAACTTCAAAAAATGAAGATTTATATAATTTATTTTTTTATAAGATAAAATAAAAAAATAGTTATATGATTTAATCAATTATTTTATATACTTTAGTATGTGTTCAACAAAATAATTGAAAAGAAAGTATAGTAATTTTTACATCATTACCTTTATAGTTATAAAGAATTATAATTCTCGAAAAATGCTATATTAATTACAAGCAGTTAAATTTAAATTTTCTAAGTTTTTTTAATTATAATAAAAAAATAAAAATAAATCAAATAAGTGGTTTTTGTAGTTTAAAAAGAAATAGGAAAAAGTATTAACATTTTCGTTAACGAGAAAAGTAATAACAAAGTGTTTAAGCATCCGGTTTTATGAAGACGGGAAGTGAAATTATTGTGGGCATGGGTTCAACTCCTTTGAGCTTCAAGTCCTTCAATTAGGCTGAAATCTACTTTAACATGGGCTCTACTCATTTGGGCTTCAAGTTCTTAAATTGGGCTGAAATCTTCTTCATTAAAATAAAAAAGTCTTTTGGGTTGTTTTAAAATTTTAAAACTTATTTTAGATATGTAACACAATTTTTATTTTGGTTCTAAAAATTTATAATTTTATCTTCATCAATATTATATTTTAATTATGTGAAAGATAAATATATCTTTTAAAATAATAAAACATATTGTATTTTAAGATAAAAAGTACAAATTCTAATTCTAAAACGGATATTGTTGACAGAAACAACTATAAATCACCAATAAATTTAACCACTTATTAAATAATTAATATTTTAATATTATTTATATACCAATTGAGTTAAAAACTCAATCAACAATAAATTTATATAGCAAAAATAAAAAGCCGAAAGGTCATAATATGCAAATTTCGTGGTTGAATATCATGACTTCCTTGTCGGTAAGTAATTTTACTAAAACTATATTGAGATATATTCAAAAGGTTGGTGGAAGAAGTTATGTCTGAAATATATTTGTAAAATATTTATTATATAAATTAAATAAAATTTTAATTAAAATGATAAAAATAATTTTTTTTTTTAATTTGAGTTTTACCATTTGTGTGGATATATTTCGGTTATATAGGTTTGATATAAAAAAAAGTAACACATTCTTATAATAATATTTATTATTTTTAAATAAAAAATAATTAATTTTTCAATTAAATTAATAGTTAATTATGATGTGATATAAAATCAATCAAACACTTTAAATTCGTTAATTTTAAATTAAATAATATCTAATTAGTTTAGAATATCTTAACTCAATCAAATATTTTAATGTGCTGGAATGAAAGTCCCTGCAGCATCACGTGATACAGCTCCAAAGCTCGTCAACACACCCCAATAATATGTAATTCAATTTGAAATCCGCATGTGTTTCTCTAGTAATATTTATATAATATAATATCATATTAAAATATTCCAAATATTCGTTGCCTTGTGTTGTCGCTTCGGGACGGTTGGATCGACGGTCCCACATCATTCAAATTTGAATGCAGATACCTCACATGCCGGTTTAAATAGGTAGGTAGATGGATCAATTGTCCCCCACCTCTTTGAAATCTTTCGAAATTAAGCGGAGCTCCCCGTGTGGTTTTCGTTTTCATGCATTCATCCGTCAATTACAAATGATTTTAAAACCGTTAATTTTATCTCTATACAATAATTAATCTGTCATGTTCTTATCGATATTGTTTTTGGATAAATTGAGATAAATTAATAGTGCGAGGAATCAAAAGCATTTGAAGCAGGTGAAATAGTGGACGACGGCATTATCGGTGGTCGGCTGTCGGTAATTAATTTTGAATCGTGATTAACAGAAAGGATTAGATGAAGAAGATGATTAAGAGCAATGAAAAAATTTAGAGAGAGAAACACTAAAATAAAAGAACAATAAAAGCACTAAAAAATAATATTAATTTTTTATAATTGAGTGGATTTTAAAAAAATTATTTTATTAATTATAATGAATTTTAAAAAAATATAATTACATGTATTTTTTTCATACAGTATGTATAATTTATTAAAACATTTGTTGATATTAATTTTTATCATAATATTTTCATTCTATTATTAAATCTAATTATTTAAATTTATACAAAATATGTATTAATAAACTAAATAAATAATTTGTATCTAGATTAAGGTAATATTGTCATTTTATATTGATTCTGTACTTATTTCTCAACATTATTTCATTCAACCAATCAAATAATGTATTACTATTAATTTATTCTACTCAGACAATAATATTAAATAATAGTTATTACATCTCTATTCCATTTTCATTTAATTGCTATTACATCCAGACTATATTTTATTGCAATGAACCAAATGTGACATAAATACGTTGCAAAGAGTTGATTTGGTTTATATTTTTTATTTATAATATTTGTATGATTTCATTTAATTTTTTTCAAATAATAATATTAAAATAAATATATGAAATTGCCAATTACACTGTTGAAATGCAATTAGTATAATTTGAGCAAAAGATCTTGGACCACAAAAATGAATGTTTGAAGAATTTTAATTTATTTATTTGAAGAGAGATGTTTTCCTAGTAAGATAATTCCTAAAAGATAACAGTTATTTTTATTTCATTTTGAAAACATAAATATAATGAGATTAAAGTTTACATTGATTAGAATTTCGTGTGTTGACATGATGATTAAGGATGTTTATTATTTTAAGTGTAATTTTAGTTCGAATTATGTCAATCACGTTATTGTTAGAACTTTATCCTCCCATTATAACTCACAAAAAAAAAATCATTGATCGAAGCCTAATTATAGGCTCCAAACTCATATATTTAAGGAAATATTGTTTAATATTTGGTACGTAATTGAAAACACTTACATTTTTTTATTCAGTACATAATTGAGAATATTTTATTCATTTTGAGTAACTTAACTCGTCTCTTAAATTAAAAATTGACAATAAATTTTTCTCTTAACAAAACCTCATTAATATAAAAACTTTTCAAATTAATTCATATACATCCATCTCATATTTAAATAAATATTTTTGAGGACTTGACTGCTTAAAAATATGTTGCAATAGTTTTAGTAAGTTTTTTTTCCTTTACAAAATGACTAACAAATTCCATTCTTAAATTATATTTGTAACACCCTTACAACCGGTTTACACATATAAACCCGGCATAAGATTATTACATACAATGTCAGAAAATTAAAAACGAGTATAATAAAATTTTTCTTTCAATTCGTGTAAATTTTCAAAACAATATTAATAACCTATTCATTAGGGACACCCAAGTATACCATTTGTAGATGCCATTTTACCTCTAAATAAAGTACTTAAGCTTGAAGTCTTCCAAGAGTGATGTGATGAGAGGTCCCTTGGCTTGATTCTTTCCTCACTTAGCCTTTATACCTACGTGTTAAGCCGGTGAAAGCTTAGTAAGTACTACAAGAATAATTAATCAATTCTAAACTTTTTATTAACTCATTTCAACATACTGTGAATATTCATTCATATAAAATACCTACCTTTCACATATATATCATTTAACTTCTATTGTTATCACATTATACACAATCATCCACTTTTTACAACTTAGCTATTTTAGCCTCTTTAGCTTACTAAGTTTTATCATCATCTGATTACTTATACACATATAGTACTTACCTTTCATGTGTTCAATGTTTCACTTACCTCAATGTCACAGTTTGCGCATTCTTTCACTTTTCACAATTTAGTCACCATAGCTCACTTAGCTTATTTATCCACTTGGCCCATAGTAGACTTCTGTAAAACCTATCGGATAAATGAAACAAACGGAGAGTACCGAAGTACTAAACAGAGAGCACATAAGTGCTGGGTAATAGAGAGCACACAAAGTGCTAAACAGAGAGTACACAAAGTACTGAACACACAAAGTGCTAATTAGAGAGCACACGAAGTGCTAATAACAGAGAGCACGAGACTTGCTAAACAGAGAGCACACACAGTGCTAAACGGAGGGCACACACAGTGCTAAACAGAGGGCACACACAGTGCTAATCAGAGAGCACGCTAGTGTTCCTTAATGACATGCCTCCATTATCACAATGGTTCTAACTTGTCTACATGGGCATAATCTCTCATTTTCATCATTTCTCATAATTTCATATACCACATTTACATTTCTCTTCACATATACATAATCATATATTTCTCACCTTTATTTACTCAAAGGCTTCCACAATATCACCATTTTGTCATATAATCAATATTTATAATTAAACACATAATATTTCACATATACATTGTTCATCACATATATATCATCTTATACCTCTTTACTCTTATTTACACGTTAATTTTCAAAGCTGTCCACTTGCGTCACAGTCACTAAATTATTTATATATTGGGCTACAGAACTCAAAATTATAATCCGCTTGATATTTCTGAAACTAGACTCAATCATCTTTTTACAATAAAATTTTCAGAATTTTTACTTTAGCCAATTTGTACAGTAAATTCTTTCAATTTACCCCTTCTCTGCTACCTGGCAAATTCGACCTTTCTTCACTAAAAATTATCTATATTTTAGTACAGAGATCAAATGATGTTCCCGTATATTTATTTTGAAAATAGACTCATTACGTATTCAACCATATAAATTTCAGTCTCTAATAATTTTTCTACATTTTTCTATGATTTTTCAAAGTCAGAACAGGGGAACTCGAACCTACTCTGACCTTGTTACACAAAATCAGATATATCTCAGAATGTACAATTCTTTTCTTTTCATCGTTTCTTCCATATGAAACTACACTCAATAATATTTAATTACATATGTAATTCGACCCTTAACTCTTTATATACAAGTTTTGGTGAATTTTAGAAGTTAGTCCTCTGTTCTGTTCAAACTGTTTCAATGAGAATAATTTCTTTCTCATGTTTCTTTATACTAAATTTCATTCAATCATACATAATTAACACTTATAATTAAACATATCATTCTTATCATAATTAATCATATATGTTAAAATTATAAACACTTTAACTTAATTAATTCTAAACCTTTTAATACTTGTAGTACTTACAACTTTTGTAGAAAGCTTCCTTTCTCTCTTTGATCTTCTCTTTTCCTTTCTCTTCAATTGAGTCCTTCTCCTTCTTTTCTTTCTCTTCAATTTCATACAAAACACATATATATTCACGTGTAAGCTAAAAATTCCAGCAACTAATATTTTCATGCCAAAACATGAATTAAACATGTATGACATGTTAATCTCTCCATTACTTACCTTGACACTTGAAAATTTCAAATTACCAACTTGAGCTCTTGCTCCTTAACACTTCAAATATGAATTTTCTCATGGAATTAAGGTAGTTAATAGCTTAAACTTATGATTTTCTTAAAGAAATTCCAAAGAAAAATGGAAAATTGAAGCTTGGATGCCTTAAAATTTTAAGAAGAAATGGTGAAGAAATGATGAAGAAAATGAAAAGAAGAAATGGGTGGAGATGAGGGTAATTACGGCAAAAGCAAAGAGGAATTGGATGATATAAAATCATCCCTTCTTTAATTCTCCGGACATTTCTAATGGAATATCTCAATTTACCAAAAATGGTCTAATTCTCCTTAGGTCCTTAGACTTTTCATCACTTCTACACTTAAGTCATTTCTTCAATCATAACTCATTTTAAAAATATCAAATATTCTAAATTACCATTTTACCCATCTCTAATCACCATAATTCCATGATGACCTCATCATTTATTTTGGACTAATTTCCATATCATCCTTCCTTCTTTCTCATTATTACTAATTAATCCTTAAATTTTTCTAATCTTCTTATTTTAGCTACATATTCTAATTCTTGACTCCTTCCCTATATTGTTCTAACTCCGATTCAAAAATGCAGATGTTACAATTATATTAAAACTTTAGAAATTAAAGTTAACAGTATCCAACAATTTGAAAAATATTACTTTACATTAATTTTATGAAATGAAATATATTATGTTATTAATTAAAATAAACATATCAAATCACATGCAATACAGTTAATATCAAAATTTAGTTAATATCAAGAATCTAAAATAATGTTATTTAAAGAACTAAATTAATATTACATTAATCATATATATTTTTAAAAAAGATTAATATTTGATACACTGATAATATATTTTTTATTCACAAGTAACCTTAAAAAATTATGTCTTTTTTTTAAATATATATTTTTTAATATTTTACTATGGATAATTGTCCTATACACTGTAAGTGAGTAAAAAAAAAATGCCACAAGCATATATAATAAAATGATTAAAAAAGATACTTGGCATCATCTAAGATATGCTTGTGGAAATTTTTTTTTTTAATATACTGGTGTGATTACATGGTAGTATCTGTTCATACTTTCTTAACTCTTGGACAAGGTACACACAATTTGCACATACAAGTACTCGAACCCGATACCCTTAAGATGAATAACATCCTCTTTTTTACTGGAGTCACTTGTTGAGTTTACTTGTGGAGTTTTTTTATTCTACTAGCAGTTGCAAAATAATCAACTTTTTATTATATCTAATAAGATATTTGTCAACCTGTAATATTGTTTGTGGAATCCAAAAACTCTATTAATAATGTATTAAATATTCTCTTTTAAAATTATTAAAATATTATAAAAAATTAAGGATAATTATTTAATATACGTGTAAATTTTTAACTTCACATTGAGACTTTATCGTATGTATGATTTATTTATTTATTTTAGTTTTTTAAATAAAAATTATGGACGCATCACAAAATCGTGATATATTTTAACATATTAATTAAAAAATAACAAAAACATTTTTCGAAAATCGTGAAACAAGCGCATCCGAAGTAACTGTTTATAAAACGTGGCGCAGTTTTGCACTGTGGAGCCGCTTTATTTACTACCATGGACCAGCAGCATTTGGTAGGCACAAAGACGAAGGAAGGGACACAACACAAAGTTAAAACCTGGCTTAAACCCTATTATTCTCGGGAAACGAACATTTCTCCCATTCTATTTTCGAGAAAATGATTCACTGCGATCAAGTGTCTCTCTCTCTCTCTCGTAATCTACCACATTCACTGAGGTCTAACCCTCTGCAGATTCGCATCTCTCACTGTTTACCGCTTTACTGGTTAAAATTTTGCATTTTTTTCTTCTAATAAAAGCTTTCCAATCATCTCAGGGATGTTGTACAGTTATTCAGCTTGTTCAGTAATTCAATGTCGAATCGTTTTGTTTGCTCAAATTACTGGAAATAGAAGATCGGGACCAATTTTCTGGTAAGTTTGTTTTTAATTTACTTTTTTAATTTATTGCTTCTTAATGTTTACCGTTTTCTTTTTTATCTCTATTTTCTGAATATTTATCGAGTGAAATCGTTTTTGTTAATTTACATTTTGTCCATTGTTCAGATTTTTGGTCAGATCTGCTAAATTCATTAACTAATAGGCAAGGCTATAGTTCATTAGCAGCTGAAATTAATTTGTTAGCTAAAAGTTGGCATTTAATAATGATTCCATGTCGGGTTGAAGAATCTAGTCAGTCCTCGTAATATAGTTAAACGTGTAAATTTAGTATGAAAGACTGTCTACATGTTGAGATGAACTTTTGAAATTTGACAGTGCAGACGTATAGATCGAGCTAAAGGTGCAAAATAATTGCTTCCATTAAGAACAGATTCTTTGTTAGATTTCAACTCATATTCAAATTTCAGAAGTCTATGTCCACTTTTTAATTGAAAGTATTATCATTTTTATTTGTTTGTACCAATATCGGACATACAAGAATAAATTACTCAGTTCAATGATATAGGGACTGAATTGCTTCTCACTATAGTACAAATATTGCTTAGGTGCTTCAATCGAAATGTTTCTTTTGATAGTTTATGTTTGATGATGCGTTTTCTCAATCAATTTTGCAGTAACTTTGTATGTGAGATACAGTTGTGATAACTGCTTCTCGAGGAATTCTTGAAAGATACTGAGAAAATGTCTACCTCTAAAAAGTCATATAGAAGTAGTCAACCTTCTCTCAAGTACAGGTTGAGTGCAGTTGAGGGGGCTTTCTTTGAGATTTGTGAGCTTGTTCCTGAAGAATATGCCCCTTCCCCACCTGATACAAATAGGAAAACCCGAATAAAAGCTGATGCCAAGCGACCTCAAATACTGAGCACTGCTGAGTTGATCTCATCATTAAACCAGATATGGAACTATGCAAGCTCTATTGCTATCCCTCAACAACAGACAAATCTGGAAAAAGCCGGTCCTGTCTCTCCAGAAGAGGATATATTGGTCAATTTGGGGTCAGAAGAAAATGGCTCAGGATCTATTTCAGCTGATAGTAAATACTTTCGCATTGATTTGAGGACAGCTAGGCAGTTGTCATCTCTCAGGAAGCCAAACTTCGATTTTGTCAAAATAACCAAGAAAATGTCCATGTTTGAATCTTCTAATGGAAACATTAACCCTTCATTTTACCAGGGGCTTTTTTGCAGTGGCTCGGAATTCTCCAACGAGGATTGGAAAGGAAAGGGGATTGCGGCTGTTGGATTTTCATATGAATTTGGAAATATCTACAAATGGATGAGAAAGATGATTCCTGCTGGCCTTCAGCATTTTGTAAAATTCCCAGAGATTGAGAATAAGAAAATTGGTAAATATTGCATTGCTACAAGTAGTGGTATAGGGAACTGCATTTCAGCAGATAGAATTAGTCTGACAGATAACTTACCCATTGAAGATGCAGAGCATTATTCTCATTGCATCAAATCTAAAGATCTGTCCATATCTCAAGATATGAAACCGGTTTTGAATACAAGAGGGACCACCTCTCTGTGCTCAGATTATTTCCTCACTGATGCTCAAGAAACCGAGGCAGATTGTAGTGTTTCGAGGACACTGGATTCTAATCTTTGTGCAGATTCTCATATAAACTCTTTAGCTTCCCACTATAGTACATACAAAGAGTGGCAACCTCTTAGTGATGGTAGCGAGGACCATGAAAATCAACGAAAACAATTGGAACTATTTTCCACAGATGACGGTCGAATGGAGAGTCGCTTAACTGCCACTGCAAGTGAAAAACCTAAATATGCTCTTGCTAAACAAGAGCATGCTTTTGCAGGGGCTTTTGCTGGAATATTTGTTAGCCTATGCCTACATCCAATTGATACAGTTAAGACAGTCATTCAATCTTGTCGTGCAGAGCAGAAGTCAATCTTTTATATCGGAAGATCAATAATTTCTGAAAGAGGTATATTCTTTCTATAGAACAGATGGTGTCTGAGACTGACTGCTCACATTTTATTCTGATCAATACTTGACTTTCCTGCTTTCTGCATTTTAATTATTTGATCCTTACAGGCATAACTGGACTATATAGTGGCATTGCCAGCAATATTGCATCTTCAGCTCCAATATCTGCCCTTTATACTTTCTCATATGAATCAGTCAAAGGGGCTTTGCTTCCTCTTCTCCCTAAGGTAACTTGCATCTTTCACTTTGATATGGTGTGGATCACATATCCTGACACACTGAGTTGCAACTGTTTAGTAACTGCCTGTCAACCAGGAACTAACTAACTTCTTAAGTCTGACTCTAGCTCAATTGTTTTTCTTCTTTCTTGCAGGAGCATCATTCTTTAGCTCATTGCATGGCCAGTGGTTGTGCAAGCGTTGCTACTTCTTTTATTTTTACACCTAGTGAGCGTATAAAGCAGCAGATGCAAGTTGGTGCACACTATCAAAACTGCTGGTATACCTTCAAGTTCTTGTACTACAATTTTCAAGATCAGAAGATTAACATGTTTAACATGCATATGTTTGTTTTCTGTACATTATATTTTCATCAAACAAGTTCTTCCTGATCTCTTTAGTTGCTATCAATTTTTCTTCTGGCGCGGTTCATATATTTGTCTCTCAATAATACCCCAAATCTGTTTCTGCAGGAATGCCTTGGTTGAGATTATCAGAAAGGGGGGTCTGCCTTCACTCTACACTGGGTGGGGGGCTGTACTTTGCAGGAATGTTCCACATTCAATCATCAAGGTTCTGTCTCTTTTCATTCTTAGTTTAATTATGTTCTATGCCATGTAACCTTCAAAACAGGGGATAAAGAAAGGGCTCTCTCATGAAGTGGGATATTGCAAGTTTCTGGAGGGAGTGAATGGTTAACATAACAAAGATTAAACTTCATGAAGTACAGTTTTGTTTGCATTTCCTCCCATAGGGCTGACCATCCTAGCTCTCTTCTCTTTACTATCCATAACTCCTTTAGCGTGTAACTTATGACGACATCATTCTTATATGTGCAGTTCTACACATACGAAAGCTTGAAGCAAGTCATGTTGACATCATTGCAATCACCTGCTCAACTGAACACATTACAGACTGTTTGTATTCGACATCCTCCGTTTTAAAAATAACTTGATGTTTTGGCAATTCAATCTTAGTATTTTGGCTTCAACCTTCCAGAATTGCACTTACGTCAGAGGTAATGATATGATCTTACTCTGCAGCTAGTTTGTGGTGCCCTAGCTGGTTCAACTGCGGCTTTCTTTACAACTCCCTTTGATGTGGTGAAGACAAGATTACAGACACAGGTCTGCAATCTCTCTGTATTATTTCATTATAGTCCCTGTTATTGGCTGTTCACGGAAAGTCTGCCAAGTATTCTTACCAACAGGTTTAAAGGCTGTATTTTCCACTTTTGCGTACGGTTCTATGGTTGCAAGAATGTTTACTTGCGTCTCAGTTTTTTCTCAAGAGGACACCATCAATATTTGACATAAATTTAAAGTGCATAGGTTTCTATATGGTGTAATTTTTCTCTGGATAAAACATTATAGTATGCTTAGAATCAAAGAAGTGCATGGCTTGCGGGTTTTGGTCTTTCGAGCTACCTATACACATTAACATGATTAGATTGTATCAGAATCCTTAAAACTTTTGTATCCTATGTGTTTGTTCCTATTTACTAGATTATTTATCTTATATGAAGGTTGTCATGCAGATACCTGGATCTCTGAGCAGATACAATAACGTGTATCATGCCCTTCAAGATATATGGATGAATGAAGGGTTGAATGGTCTATACAGGTAACCTCCAGGTCCATATATTATCACTAATATTCAGTCAATTCAGTTCATATTGAAATTCTATTCAGATAAACATGGCACAAGCACATACTCATTCAGTCATTCGTTGACCTAGGTTACTTGATAATTGATAGCTGAATCTTTAGTTCTAGATGTTTTACAAACTGGATGATTTTGTTACTTAAAATGTCGTCAGGGGATTGATTCCTCGGTTGGTTATGTATACGATTCAAGGAGCACTCTTCTTTGCTTCATATGAATCTTTCAAGCAATTACTCTGTTTGGAGAAGCCACAATCAACTGCTCACGAACAGGAGAAGGAAAACAAAGATGACTCTTCATCGCAATTACCATCACCATCACCTGCAAGAACGTCATCATCGCCATGAAGGTTGCACAGTTGCCATTCATAATAATTAGAAAAGCACATACATGAAAGCATTGTTAGCAAGCTGAGGAATGACACATACAGCATTTAAAGCATGCCCATTAACAATTGTTTGGTCGCGGAGACCTTTCTAAGGAAATCTGTGATCAAATAATGATGGAAAACTGATTGAAGGCAGAGGCTGAAATGTAAGACGACAGTTTCCCATGTTGCTATTTATGTTTGAAGTTTCTTTTGTGCTAATAAAAGTTGCTAAATCAGGGTTGACCGAATAATGACCAATGTATTTGAAACATTTGGATATTTTAGGTTGTTTTTTTAATATTTGCTAATAAAATGTTTTTTTGCCATGTGTTTTAATATTTTAGGTAGTTTTTTTAATCAATAAATTTAATCATTCTATGGGTGAATTACGAAAAAAATTTATTCTCTTGCAACAAGCATAGTCGGAAGAGATAAAAAGTTTAAAAAATAGTAAATATTATAATATCTTTCGTCAAGAAAAAACTTCTATTTAAAATTTTATCATTATTATTTGAATAAGACAATTTAAAACATATTTGAAAAGAAAATATTTAAAGAATGAAAAAGAAAACATAATGGATACGTATATCACTTCCAAGGATCCTCCAAATACGGGGGAAAAATATCTCTCAAGGAAGCTTAAAATCTGTTGATGCAGGAAAGCATTGATTGGGATTATGAGAAAGGGTGGCTGCCTTCACTCTACACTGGGTGGGGGCCTGTACTCTGCAGGAATGTTCCACACTCAATTATCAAGCTTTTATCTTTTTACATTAACTGTGTTGTATGCCACTATCACAGCAGAAAGGGCTTTCCCATGTTGAGGGATGTTGCAAGTTCTAGGAGAGAGTGAAAAGCATTAACAAACATCAAACAAAAAGCTTATTTTTAAAGGTTTAGTAAGGATGAGCTGATTTTACAAGAAAGCAATCGATTCTTATTAACTAATGTAACAGGTAATGAGGTGTTACACTTGTAATTTAATAATGAGAAAGCTTAAGCAACATGAGATGTGTTGTGGTGGTTACTTACCTCATCTTTTAATCATGAGATCGGGAGTTGATCTTTATTCATGGGAATGAAGTACATTTCAAGGTTTGGGGTTCGATCATACATTTCATGGCCAGCCATTTACCTCTTCAGGGAACACTGTGACAAGAGGATTAGTCACTGCTACTAGGGTGGATACTCTGATTATGACAAAAAAAAGAAGAAGCTTGAAGCAAGTAATGTTGACTTCATTTCAGTCCCCTGCTCAACCCAACGCATTAATATTTTTCTGGAATTGCACCACTTACATAGGGTGTGATGACACCGATATCTTGTTGCTGTGCAGCTAGTTTGTGGTTCGCTAGCTGCTTCAACTGCGGCTCTGTTCACAACTCCCTTTGATGTGGTGAAGACAAGATTACAGACGCAGGTCTACAATCTCTGGTCTTTTGAGCTACATATATATATATAACGCACACATTAACGTGATCTGGTTACATCAGAGTTTTAGTTTCTTACATGAAGGTTGAGATGCTGGAGATACCTGGATCTTTGAGTTGAGCCGATACAATATTGTGTACCATCATGCCCTTCAAGGCATGGAGGTTTAAAAGGTCTATATAGGTAACTACCAAGTCCATACATTTTCCCTAATATCTATGAATCAATGACATGATTTACCATTATACAGGTGATTAGTTTTAGTTCTTTTACAAACCGGATGATCTTGTTTCATAAAAATGTCATCAGGGGATTGATTCCTCGGTTGGTTATGTATATGACTCAAGGAGCGTACGAGTTTTTCAAGCAGTTATTCTCTTTGGAGGCTACAAGGGTAACCCCTCCCAAACAGGAAAAGGAAAACAAAGACGATTATTTATCACAATTATCATCTTCACCACCGACATCAATAGCAATAACATCATCATAATCGCCATCGAGGTTGCATGGATGCCGTTCATACATAGTAGTAAAATAAGCATATACATGGAGGCGTTAATGTTAGCGAGCGGATGATGACATGTAGCATCAAAGCATGTACATTACACTATTTTTCAGTTTAGTTGGAGAGACTTGTCCTGGGAAATCTGTGAAAACGGATTGATTCAAAGACAGCATGAAATTTAAGCTGATGAAAGTTTTCCATCTTGCCATTTATGTTCAAGTTTCTTTCGTGTTAATAAAAGTTGCCAAATCAGGGTTGGCTGGTTGAAAATAACAGTCTCTGTGAAAGGTTCGTATGAAATTGAAATATTATCCATTTTCTATAGTTTTATGTCTCACCTCATGAGAGGATCCTATGAAACTGGAATATTATCCATTTCAAAATTTTCATTTTTATTTGGTTTTTTTTAAGGCGAAAATATTGAAATTCAAAATAAAAAAATTATTGAAAAAAAAAAAAAATTAATGTAACCACACTGTTTCTTACCATCCTTTCCCTCCCCGCTCCCTACCCCATCTGTCCCCCTTTCCTAAAATAATGCCTAACTTGTTTTCCTTCTTAAGTTGTATCTTTTGGTTAATTTAAAAAATTCACGGAATCATATTTAGATACTAACCTTTTTTATAATGAGAAATTGTTTTTTTCCCTCTTAAAGTTAGATTGAACGACAACAAAATAAAGATTGGTAAAATTTAAAATAAATTACGATTATAATAATGCACTATTTATTTTTAAAGTTAAAGAAATGTAAGTAAATTATTTGAAAGTTTTCATTTGAATTATTAAACTATTCGAAAGTCTTAATATAAATCACTCTCTTAAGTTTTCTTTTGAAAAAAAAACTAGCTAGCAAGCTTTAACAGATGGTTGATACGATGGATTAATACCGCTCGAAACAAGTAGAATATACTTTATATCTAAGTTGATTTGAGGATCAATGTTGGATATCAAAGAAGAAAGATGTTTGGATTTTGTTTCGTAAATTTGTGATGTTCAAAATTTTTTAATAAAAAAAAAACTAAATCGTATAAGAGAAAGGGAGGACATTCAATTTATGCAAGTGGTGTGAATAGAGAATGCTATAGAACATCAATTTTAACATTCCAATGATTTAAATGAAAACTTTTGAATAGTTCGATTACCAATTTGTAATTTTTGAAGTTGAGTAATCAAAAAGTAAACTTACTAATAGTTTAGTGATATTGGATATAGTCATTTTTACCCCTCTATTTATTGTTTTTTGGCTTTTTTAACATTCCAATTACTTAAATAAAAATTTTCGAATAGTTCAATTGCCATTTTGTAACTTTTGTAATTGAATGATCAAAAAGCAAACTTACTAATAGTTTAATAATATTGGATATAATCATTTTACCTCTCTATTTATTTTTTGATTTTTTTAACCTTTAAATTTACGTTGTTTATCAAATCACTTAAAATGAATGAAAAAAATAATGTATATTAATTTTGGTGATATGACATATATATATATATAGATGTCATAATTTAAAAAATTAAAATAATCATAAAAATTATTAAAATATATATTAAAAATATTAAATTTTAAAAATTATTAATTATTATTGTGACATGAACTATCATGTTAACAAAATTAAGTTGAGTCAACCATTTAAATGTAATTTAATAAACAATACGAATATAAAAAGTTAAATAAAATATTAAAATATTTTTTTTTTTATAAAATTGAATAGAAAAATAAATCATTATGAAATTTCAATGAGTAGAAAAGGTTGCGTGGCAACGATGTGGATTGAATGTATAGGATTGCGAGCGTCTATTTTTCCCCCGCCGCCAACAGCCTTTTATAATCAGTAAGAAACGTGCACGGATTTACATCTTGATTTTGTGTTTCACACGTAATCTGTAACTTAAATTGTTACATCAGCCTTTGTTTTCCTTGATCCGCTCCTAATCATGAATTAGATTAAATTCTAGATCCGCTCCTAATCATCGTCCACTAAATTCAGGTTAGTTGAATGGTTAAGAAATAAATGTATAGGTTCATTTAACTTCACTTTGCCCTTTACGGGTGGCAACATTAGTCTAAAGACATTAATGTGTGTGGTTAAAAAAGTTGGAGAAATCTTGTCAGAGGAACTTTATCATTTGTAATCAGTAAGATCAATTAGATAAATTTATCCCTAACCTTAATAGGGTTAAAAATAGTTTATTTTAAAATTTTAAAATTAGTCTGTTGAGTTTATGTATTAATGTAAGTAAAAAAATATAGATTTAAATATGTTATTATTCTCCTATTTAAAAATCGAATGAAAAATTTTTAAAAATTAATTTCTCAAAAACAATATTTTAATAGAAAATATTGTGACACTTATAGTTGATAATCTAGATTGGGAAAACAACTGATTTATAGCAAATCATCCTAATTTTCATAATTAATATTTTTTCATAATCTAACTCTTAAAAATCTTGAATTATAGTTTTTATTATAATTTTAAAACGTATAGTTTTTCCCATAACAACACCAATCTAATTTCAAAGCACGCATTTAGTATTTGCATTATGTTATTAGTGGATTGAATATTTCTTAATTTATGTTTATTTAAATAATAAAAAGTATAATGATAATTTCAATTTTATTTTTTTGTGAATTTTAATTTTTTAGTTAAATTTGATAATTAATTTTTTAAAAAGAGTTAATATTTTTAAACAAAAATGTTAAATAAAACATTAATGTTTTGTGATGTTGGTGAGATGAAAAATTATAAAAAAATTCATAAAAATAAAAAAATTGAAATACTTGTAAATTGCTCGTAAACTGCCATATAAAAAATTAATGTTTTAATAAGTATTTCTATTGATAAACAACAATTCAACTCTTATTGAAAAGTTAATAGTTAAATTTAACTTATTTTAAAAAATTAAAAATTAAAATTAATTAAAAAAACAAAACAAAAACAAAAACAATAAACATTAAAAATTAAATTTATTATTATGCATTAAATAATACAGTCAATTAAAATGTTATATGCCGCCTTAATACTAACTTTTAAAATTTAATATCATTTAAAAGAAAAATTGATTCCTAGCCTCCAATTTAAAATGATCATAGGAATCATGGAGATACCCTACGTATTCGATACGAATCAAATACACTTTATATGCCACTTTGATTTATTGATTACAGGAGTCAAAATAATAATAATAATAATATGTACAAACAACTACCAACAAAAAAAATCATCGGCTAATATAAGGAATTATTACTGTCTAATAACCATGACATCAAAGGCTGCATAATAATTTAACCATATTTGCTGAGGATATATTTTTTTTAAAAATTGTTTGAATCTTATTGTATTGACAACTGCGACATTAGGGCCTGCGTAATAATAATTTAATCACATTTACAAAAAAAAATTACTATTTTTTCATCACTTGTTTTCATTGTGTCATTGTCCTGATTATTAAAATGTGATCCAACTTTGTTTTACGATTTATAATTATTATTTCTACTTTTCAAGTGACCATTACATCATCCGCTACCTCAATGTTTATTGTCATTTTGTGAATAAATTAATTGCTTCACTGTTTTTGAAATAAGTTGATTTTTAAAAATAAATGATTTTGAATTTGATTCATTGTAATATTCTTTTTAAGGAATATAAAATGAAAAAAAAAAACACTTTAATTAGTACTAAAATGATAATAGTTGTAAATTACCAACATAGTCATGCAAATTATCCACAATATTATATCATTTATATGTATATATTTATATTATTATTTAAGACCTTAATTGAGCTAGTGTCACAAATTAATCGAGCATTAACTTAATTAGAAAAATTAAAAAAAAGTCATCTCGATAAAAAAATATGCTCATGATGGAACTTGAACCCACACTAACTCGATTAAGAATATTAGAAACTTATCCCTTCGTCTAAAAAAACAACAAAAATAAAATATACTTATGGTTGGACTTGAACCCACACCTATTGCACTAATAGAATATTGATTTTAATACTCAACCAAAATCTTAATTTAATATATTTTAATTTTATTATGCACACTTTATTAACTCCATTAATTGTATATCTATGCTATTTATAAAGAACTTTATTAAGTTGGTGTCATCAATCAACCAAGTCCCAACTTAGTTAATTAAATTACTTTAATGTCCCTTCACATTTAAAATAAATTATAAAATGTTTAAGAGTATTTTAGTTTTTTATTTTTAAAAAATAAAAATATGCATATGATGTGATTTGAACCCGTGCCAATTGAGTCAGTAAAACAAATTTATCGCACCGAAATTCTGTTTTGATATTTTTCATACATTTTAATTTTATTATGCACACTTTATCACCTCTATTAATTGTATATCTATGCTTTTATACTATCTAAAAAGCCTTTTACTGAGTTGGTGTTACCCATCATCCGAATCCCAATTCAGTTAGGGAAATTACTTTTACGTCATACATATTTTTTATTTTAATATCGTTCATATTTCACATGTTGGTATGATTAATTAGTTTCAAACTATACGTTTTATTATTTACTATATGATACTTTTAAACACGTATGTGTTCTATATCCATAGTTTCCATACACACAAGTCTGTGATAGAATTTCTAATATTAACATAGTTGTTGATTGAGATGGTGTTATAAATTTACTTGACATTAACTAAGGATCAATGACGACATCATGATAAATAATTGTATTTATTTACTTACAATTTAATCTATTTTTTATTTTAATATCATACATATTTAATGCATTATTGTTATTAATTAGTTTTAAATCACATATTTCATGTCATTTTGAAACACAAATTTATATTCTAAATATGTGGTTTCTACACACATACTCCTATGATAAAGTTTTTGATGTATATACAAAAGCAGTGAATGTAAAATATATATTCTGGGTAAATAGTTTATTAAAAGTATATTTAAATAATGTATTTATTTTGATTGTTGTTTTTAATAATTTAAATATATATTTATAAAATTAATATTCTTAAATAATTTTATACCTTACTTATCTATTTTTTACATATTATTAAAATTTTAAATACTATTAATGTGATAGAATGTGTCATGTCAACATGTGATATACGTGACACACCATATATCGATATTCAATTACTCCGTCAATCATATGATCACTTAAAAGTAGAGATGAATGGAACTTTTAACAAAATGATTATATTACTTTTTGATTTGAACTATAAAGATTAATTTGCTTGAGGGACGAAATTAAAATTCGACTCTTAGTACAAGGGTCTTCATGATGCTTTTACCTAATCATACCCGTCCTTTAATTTCACATTTCTTACGCACAATTTTTTTTTTATGAATTAGGAGAGAATAACAAAACCCTTTAAATAATTTATTTTAAAAATTTAAATGATTATTTAACAATGTATAGATGGAATTTTTAACAGAGTCAATTTACCCTTTCTTTTTATTGTAAAAAAATTAATTAATTAATTTATTTATTCAATAGAAAGACAAAATATAATCTATCAAAAATTTTTATAAGATTATTTTATCTAGCCGTCTACCTTGATTTCCCCAAATATCTTTTAAAGATATTACGTAATAAAGACGTGCAAAAGGGTTAGCCAATGCGAAAAAGAAAAGCATCGGGGGGGGAATATCTTACGTGTCAATAGCAAAAACAAGTGGACTATAAAGACAGATTATGGTGCCGAAGTATTTAATCCCCACCTCTCCTTGTACAATTTAAGAATAAAACCAACAATAAAACTTTTTGTGATTCTTTTCCGTTTCAGAAGTTACATATATTTGTTGTGACCCTCCCCATCTGCATCTATCTTTTCCATTTCACTGAAGATTAAACCCTAGAATTTTGATTTAAATCGCTCCGAGACAGCCAAGGTGATAATCTTAACTCGTTTTAATATTTTCTTTGTTCTTTTTAACTTGGTTTAGATTTGGATTTTGACTTAAATTAGGCGTCGTTCACTTCGAAAGGCTCACGCAATCTGCTGTAATTCTTCTTTGATTCTTTTTGTTGTTCTAATTTGCAGTGAATTTGATTCGGAATTGAAGCTGCATTCCTTTTTTTTTTCTGTGTTTGTTATTGTAGATTATTGATTTGAGAAAACCTTTTTGTTGTGGTTAGTCGTACTACCTGATACAAGTTTTAACGAAGAAATTTCAGCTTAGGTCTTTTACTAATTGCAGTTAGTTTTGAAATTAGAATTGTTAGTTGCTTAAGAATTTGCATTTCTGTGAGAAGCAATGTTCAATGCTTGACTATCTCGTGGATGTTGATAACGGAAATATATGGTTCTATAATTTGTAAACTGAGAGGCTTCTGTTATTGTGTGTTTTAAGGGGGCAGATTGATGGCGCTTGTTTCTAAGGCAGGCTCATCTTATTGTATCCGTAGTGATATAACAAGGGGTAGAACCCGGCAGAATGTGGCTTTTGGTGTGTTAAACAATGTTGAGGCTCCTATAATGAAGGAAAAATGGGTCAATTTTTCTTCTTTATCATGCAAAAATGCCAGGGTAGCGCAGTTCTTTCCTCTAGAAACTGTGGGATTTCGAAGCAAAAGAAGGAATAGTGTGATTGTTGCAGCAAGCCCTCCCACAGAGGATGCTTTGATTGCTACAGAACCATTGACGAAACAGGATCTTGTTGCATACCTTGCATCTGGATGTAAGTCTAAGGAAAAATGGAGGTAAGAGTTCCCCTTCTTTGTTTTGTTTCGATTAAAGTACATTTTATCTTGTCCATTTTATGTTTTTCAACTTGTATAATATATTGCCAGGCTCACGCATGATATTTTAAGAACCTTTATTTGCCTTTATAACTTCTTGATGTCAATAGCTAGCCATATCTGGTCCTTGATGTGTATTTTAATATTTATATTGGATCCAGTTCTAGTTTAATCTTTTTGTTAGCAAATTGGTCCTCTTTCTATATTTTTACTTGTTCACTAATGCAAGTATTTGGTTTACTCAGGATAGGTACAGAGCATGAAAAGTTTGGTTTTGAAATCAAAACTCTGCAACCTATGAAATATGAACAAATAGCGGAATTACTTAATGGTATTTCAGAGAGATTTGATTGGGAGAAAGTAATGGAAGGTGACAAAATTATAGGACTTAAACAGGTAAATGAATTCTCTTTACTTATGGTGCTTCATTATGCTTGGAATGGCAATGCTTAGCAATTATTTAGGAAGAGACTTTGCAGTACAGGTTAACATCATTCTTGTTTTCATCTTGTTTGTCTAGGGAATTTTTTGCAAAACCTTTTTAGAATCTTCCTAATTAAACATGGATCTTAAGACTTTAGAAAAAACAAAGTTTTTGGAGAAAAGAGGCCAGGCCAACCAAAATTATATTTAGTTTATAATCTTTGATACAATGTCTCTTACACTATTTCATTTAGTTTTCCAAATTTACTATTATATTACATTTTATACAAAAAGTATATTTAACATATTTTTATTTCATATCCTTTTGTGGTTAGGGGAAGCAAAGCATATCATTGGAACCTGGAGGGCAGTTTGAGCTCAGTGGTGCACCTCTTGAAACTTTGCATCAAACATGTGCCGAGGTCAATTCACACCTCTATCAGGTCAGTTAAAGAGAAAAGAATAGTCGGATGCATGCAACCTTTTAAACAACTTCTACATGCTTATGAACTCACTTGCAGACATAGCATCTATAAATAATTCATACTAATTATGAGGTCAAGACTCATACCCTCTAAAGACAATGTGCTTTGTGTGTAATCTAAACCACAATGTGGGAAAAACTTCAAACCTGTCTGAAAGTAATCACTTTGAAAGTATTATCTAATCTTGGTGCTCATTTGTTAATTTCTTTGTTCAAGTACTCTTAACTTTCCAGTTTCACTTAAGAATATATCATGCCACGGTTATCCACTTCTAGGTTAAAGCTGTTGCAGAAGAAATGGGAATTGGATTCTTAGGGATTGGCTTCCAGCCCAAACTGGGACTAAAGGACATTCCTGTCATGCCTAAGGTATAACTGACTATTCTTTATGGTTTTCAATTGAATAAAAAGTAGAAAATCACATATCGTTTGATGGATGTATTAAACAATATGTTCTTTTCCTCATTTTTTCACCTTTCTGATACTTGATCTTTTCTATTGCAATTTTGCCATCCTATTATTTTATTATAATAGTCTGACACAGTACTTTTGCTCAGGGAAGATATGAGATAATGAGAAATTACATGCCTAAAGTTGGCTCACTTGGTCTTGATATGATGTTCAGGACATGTACAGTTCAGGTAAGTAAAATTTACATTTCCAATTATCCAGCCTTTCTAAAGCATCCTTTTAACTGTTTTCCTGTATGATTTTCTGTAATAGGTTAATTTGGACTTCAGTTCAGAAGCTGACATGATCAGGAAATTTCGTGCTGGTCTTGCTCTGCAACCTGTGAGAACATTAATACTTTGTCTTCCTCTGAAGATCTCTCCTTTGCTTTTCTTCTAACTAGTGAAGCAAATGAAACAGATCGCAACAGCTTTATTTGCAAATTCCCCTTTTACTGAAGGAAAGCCAAACGGTTACCTTAGCATGAGAAGGTTTTGAAAACTTTTACTATAATGTCATTTTTTTCTTATTCTCTGTGTTCACCCATTTACTGATTTTTCTATAAAAAAATGAACTGGAACAGTCAAATCTGGACTGATACTGATAAGGACCGGACAGGCATGCTTCCATTTGTTTTTGATGACTTCTTTGGGTAGGCTTTGCTTGTGTTGCACTCACTGTGAAAATTCGGATCTATTTGTGATAAATCATCCCTTCTTTTGTCTATAGAATTTCGTGAGAATATTTTATTTGTGTGCTGCAGGTTTGAGCAGTATGTTGACTATGCTCTTGATGTTCCAATGTATTTTGTTTATCGGAAAAAGAAGTACATTGACTGCACTGGAATGACATTCAGGGTTTCCTTCTATCCTTGATATAGTCTTGTAATTTGAGAGCTTCTTCTGTTGCCATTCTTTTTCACTCATGTATTCACGCTGCTATATTACTCCACACCAGAAACTCTTGATAAATTTTTTACCTTTCTTTTCTTTTCTTTTTCTTTTTTTGGTTCTTTCATAATAACACTATCATGTTTTAGGATTTTATGGCTGGAAAAATTCCATGTATTCCTGGTGAACTACCAAATCTTAATGACTGGGAAAATCATTTGACAACTATATTTCCGGAGGTATATTGCTTAATTAGACAATGATTTGGTAAGTTTTGTATTTTTCCTATGATTTTATGTTATTTAAGCTGTGTGATTCTTTCCATTCAGGTTCGACTGAAGAGGTACTTGGAAATGAGGGGAGCTGATGGAGGGCCTTGGAGGAGGTTATGTGCTCTGCCCGCATTTTGGGTAATTGGCCTTTTTTATGTGCTTATGCACAATCCTAATATTGTGAATTAATCAGTAGTACTTTCAAATGAATCAATGTTTGACAGCATTGTATAAGTTGAGAGGCTAGGCCACTGAACTAGAATAAATATGACTTTATCACAAGTTCTTGAGTATCACTTTTTCAACATTGCTATTACAGCCATGTAGCTGACCTTAAAGGCCAAGTTTCTGGTTATGTAATTTTGATTCAACAGTTTATGTTCAATTACTGAATTAATATGACTGTTTACATTTTTATCTTTCTAATCATTCGTAATCTTCTTACTCAAGTTGTGTGAATGCTTGCTCTCTTGCTTGTTGAAATTACAAAGGTTTCTCATTTTAAGCTTCTTTTGGTTTTCAGGTAGGTTTGCTATATGATGAGGTCTCACTCCAGAGTATTCTAGACATGACAGCCGATTGGACTCCTGAAGAAAGACAAATGTTGAGAAACAAGGTAATTGAAACACTTTCCTAGCAAATGGATTACATGTCACTTTTGTAGGTGATAAGTAGTCTGAAGTTGAGTTCCGTCTATATTGTCAAGATACATGTATACAGCTTTTGTTTTGTCCTTCTGTAGTGCTAAGACTGCAAATCTAAGTTCAAAGATCTGTTTAGTAGGTTCCAAAGACTGGTCTTAAGACACCATTTCGAGATGGGTTATTGTGGCACATTGCGGAAGATGTTCTAAAGTTGGCCAAGGTATCCTAGGACTTTTTTTTTTTCTATTTAAATCCTTAATCAGGCATTGCCATTTTATGCTGCTGTTCTGTTAGGTTTTATTTTATAGCTTTTTGTTTTTCGAAACTCGATTAATTATCATGTAGGATGGTTTGGAAAGAAGGGGCTTCAAGGAATCCGGGTTCTTGAATGAGGTGGCAGAGGTGGTTCGTACAGGTACGTACACGTTGTGTATCATTTCTGTTTGTCAAAAACTTGTGAAGTTTAGCACACTACTTGCACGTGCAGAATATTGCAAAATCAAGTAAAAAATGTAATATGATGTTATGTTGGTTTGTTGAATAAAATGTGTGGCAGGTGTAACACCAGCTGAGAAGCTTTTGGAATTGTATCATGGGAAGTGGGGACAATCTGTTGACCCTGTTTTCGAAGAACTCCTCTACTGAGGGATTTTATATATTTTCAGGGCTCTTTGAGAGAAGGGAATCAAATTCTTAAAATCTTGTGCTTTCATGCAACATCTTTCGTTGTAATTCGCTAAGTGAACTTTGGATCCATCTTTACACTTTCCTACTACCGAATGCTTTTCTTCTTTTTTGTGATTTTGTTAGAGGAATAAATGATCTTTGAAGCATAACGTATATGATGTCATTGTCGCTGCTTTTCAACGCTACATCTTCGTACTGTGGGAAAGTTACATGCTTTGCTTGGGTACTGGTAAATTAGAGGGTGAACCAAAGCCTCTAATGTTTTGAACTGAAAGAAGTCCATTTAGCCATATTCGAAGCTCCCAACTTTTTTTTTTTTTTACATACTAGATTGTGTGTTGTCTCATATTTTTCAATTCTTTTTTTTTTTATCAATTAATATGTAACAACAATAATTAAATATATAAATAATTTAAACACGAATATACTATGAATTATTTATTAAATAAAAAAAATATTATGTAGTAATTTTCCTTCGGTCACCGCGTAATGAAACGATTCAATTTTTTTCCAATTCCATTTATATATGATTCAGATTTCAAGCTTGCTTTGGGAGAGAAGATGAAAATGCAAGTTGGTAATGATATTTTTTTTTAAAAAAATCATGTAAAATACAAAAAATAAATAGGCACCGTCAGAAAGTAATCCAATCTTCTAATAAAAATAATAAACATACAAAAACAATCAGTTTCATCTCCAGATGAGCATCCATAATCATTGGGTACTGTACATAAATTACATGCATGAAAAACTTCTATTCACGCTTTTCTCTACAAATATTATACTATAAATAGATAAATAGATAGATAGATATAAAATGTGTTCCCTATTTATTACTCCAAAGATCATTGTATTGGGAAATGTCAGTCAGAGTGAAAACAATGGCAGATTTATGGAGTTGCCCCAAAGTCCCCTGTCCAACTCACACCAAAACCAACCCACATCCAGGATCTTGTAAAACAAATGTTTCAAGCTCCACTATGACCTGAACCGAACCAGTCGTGCACAGAGATGATCGACATTATGTGTTCTTTGTATTGCATCGGTTTCTTTTGAGGTTTAAGAAAATGTTCACTTTCTTACCTGCAATTTGAGAGCCTTGGGCATCGTCCGGTCAATTGGAGAGGTGACTTATTTTAGCTTTGATCATTGTTTTCAAGAAGTTGCATTCTTTTTATTTTCAAGCTCGGTACCCTCCCTGAGAGATGTCTGTGCCTCGTCATTCTTTCCTAGGGCAAATAGAGCAGCAGCTTGCAAGTAGGATGCAATATGCCAAACTGGGTATACTATTTGTGCTTGCATGGCATCATTCAGGGCTTCTTGGGGCATGTCACTCATGAGGTACGACAAACTACGTCGAGCATAAACTGTTGGGGAGACCATGGTTCCAACATCAATGAACTGTGACATGAATGTACAAACTATCAGGTCAAAGATCGACTTTTGAATGTCGTTATTTACAAAACGGTTACATCTTTTAGAATCATCATGACCTAAAAAGTACCAACACCGACAATTTCCCAAAATTTACTTCTCTCAGTTTTAGGACACTAATGGTAATAACATGATTCCAGATATTTTTTTGGTCTGGATGATTATAAAATTATAATAAAGCGGCAGCAGAAAAGTTGCAAGGTCGTAAAAAGTACTGGGCAAAAGCAATTCTGGCTAACCTCAATCTGCCTCCTAAGAAAAACTTAGCAAGAAGACATTGGCAGGTAAAATGTTTTGACACTTGAGAGAAGAACAGCAAACAAATTCTAACCTGGGAATAGCATTCAATGGCAGCAGTAAAATCTTTATGCCTAAAAGCAACATCACCCTTTTTCTTCGACGTCAATGTTTCTTGCATCTGATTTGTCCACATTTGGAATGAAAGCTGCAAGCCATAAAACCAGTGAGAAACGCACACACTTCACACAGCTGAAATAAGCAAAAAGAAAACTTGAACCACTAATTCCATGCCATTGGCAATAACAACTCTTGCCCAACCACCCGCATGAAAAACAGGTGTAGTCTGATCTTGATTCAATATCGTGCATTGACCACCCCAAACCCACAAAAGAGAAGGATCAAAATGTTCAAAGTCAAATCGTGTTAAAGCACTTCATGAAAACATGGTTATGTTGACAATTTATCAGTAAAAATGATATAGAGAGAAGTTGGTAGCCTTGCCACAGCAACCACAAATTAACATAAAGAAAATCAGGTCTTCTGAATTCTGACAACTAACTAGAAAGAAGACTGAAGGCCAAGGCCGAATCCAAAATTTTTTTTTACGGGGGCCAGAATTTTCAAGAAATCAAAATATAAGTTTATCATGAATTAACATAATTTTTTCATTTTTATGGGGGGCAAAGTGCAATTTTTACTATATATTATTTTATAATTTCTTTATTTATAAGAGGACAGAATGGAAAATTTTCCATTTTATGGGGGCCATTGCATGCCCTCAGATTTGCCTCTGTTGAATTTAAATAAGCCCAAGGCTGAAATGGGGATTTGAATCTTGGACCTTGTACCTCCCAGGGAGAGGTAACTCCCACTGGCCAAGCCTTGATTTATCAAAAGTTTGAAGGCCAAAAATATAGGGAAAAGAGGAAAAAAGAACATTCATATTTCAGATGAGAAACGAACCTCAGTAGCAGTACCCTCATCATCTTTATATCCAAGGTTTTCTAAGACCTCATGAATGGCAGTCAAATCCATTCTTACACAGGATTCCCCAAGCGGTGATAGCGGAACAGCATCAGCACCAGCACGTATGCCCATTAATACATGAGAAGGAACCTTCAAAATTAATTGACAGACAGGGAACTTCTCATTAGTGGAAAAGTATTATTTAACCTTAAAACAGATAAAGACCTTATTAATCTTCACATAAAATGGCTTCCGTATCTGTTTGGAGTTGAAATGATAGTATATATTAGGATGACCAATTGCATCTATCTCGCTTGTATGGAATGAACAATGAAAAACATAAACACATACAAGTTATAGAATGAGGAATTGTCTCTCTCAAAGACCAAACAGACAAACCAAAAGAAACTATAATTCCTATTAAGAAAATCAAAGCTTGAGAACAGAATATCACTTTCTATGGCAGCTGTATATGGACAAGTGATTTTAGAAAGTGTAAATTTGGAAAAAGTAAAATGTGAAGTTACTTGAGAAATAAAAGGCAAACAACCTCGGCATCCCTCTGAAGAGGAATTATTGCAGAAACTAATGACTTTGGGTTTGGCCGTTCGCGGGGCTCATATTGCAAACATCGTGATGCTAAACGTACTAACTCGGTCCCATCATCATTTGAAAACTGCCCTTCCAAACAAGAATCTGTCAGCATCTGAATGTTCCTGTCACGTATAAGGTCCAGTGCCTGAACAAAGTGATACAGGTAAAAATTAGGTGCACCGCAGTTAGCATAACTACACTGTCCTAATATGGAGAAACAAGCAACACAATTGCTGCTATAAATATTGATTTTGGCAGGCACAAAGTGCCATTCCCATTAGATTGAACTCTCAAAACAATAGTAACACCAGAAAGAATTGCTTATAAATTTTCATTCCATCAAAAAATATATGGACCTTGACAGGAACCAGCTTAAGTGGTGCCATTAATAGGTTCCAGCTTGAATCTTAACAATGTCCAGAAAAATCAGAACCATAGTTAAAGTCGTATCTCTAAATGAAAACCCTCAAAACTAACATATGATCCAAAAATTGACAAGCACAGTCCTCAATCCAAAAATCATGTTTAAAATAGATACAAAATAAAAGACATGATACCTCCTACATGTTGGACAAATGACAACTTCGTAGATAGATGGTATAAGGAAACATGTATTGTTCAAGAAGTCCATTGCATCAAATGCCTCTAGTATACTTACGTGACTTGGAGGAATATGTTTTCCACTGAGAAGATCAAGTAGAAGGGTGCCAAAACTATAAATTACACTTTCTGGTGTTACTCTTCCTGTGGACACGAGAAAAATTTAGAATACTGGAGTCCAAAAGGATAAGTGACTGATATTGATATTACAATCATAAAACCGGATGTAGATACAGTGTTCCAACAAAGTTCATAGAGCCACACAACCCCCCAGAGGAGAGAGTTAAAATCATCAACACATATCTATACTCTAGTATGAAAAGCATCTCTAAGCAGAACTCTGCCACAAAATGGTATTACACAGTATCTCCTTAAGAAATGATACCTTCTTCAAATCTGCTTGTTAATATAAATTAGCGCGTAATTCCCTAAATGAAAAACACTAGCATGAAAATGAAGAGGAAAATTCTATGTAAGCCACTACCGTATAACATATTGCATAAAGTGATGCTAGATTACACAACCAGAAAAAACCAAATACGTACAAAAAAAAAAAAAAAAAAGGTCAGGTAAAAGTCTTATTTAACAGCTTGATTAACAAAGTCCTAACCGGGTTTACTTCATGGAACAGCCAAGTCCATAAATACATATATGGAATATTCAAACATGTTGCTAGTAAAAAACATATTAGCATGCACATAAAGAAGCTTATTGTTTTATTAAAGTAGATAAGCACCTGTCCTCAAATACTCCGGAGGAGTAAATGCCAAGTTTGTGCTGTAACTTTTTCCATCTCTACTGTTCTTCATTAGTCCAAAGCATGAAAGTCTAGGGTTGCCCTCCTGAAATAAACATGCATAATAACTAATTAAGTAACACTAATTTCTAACCATAGAAGAAAAAAAGAATTTTAAGTAACATACATCATCGAAAACAATTCTATATGCATTTAGGTCATGATACA